>LPNX010315180.1:79574-148899 GCA_001517045.1 Pseudotsuga menziesii | reverse complement strand
AGGGAGGAGGGGGAGGGGGAGGAGGAGGAGAAGGGAGGGAGGAGGAAGAGTATAAGGGAGGGGGTGGAGGAGGGAGAGAGGGGGGTAGTGTAGGAGGAATAGGGAGTGCTGGAGAAGTGAGAGAGGAGGAGGGAGAGAGGGGGTGAAAGGAGGAGGAGGTGGAGGGAGGGTGGAGGAGAGAGGGATTAGGGGGACGGGGAGGAGGAGTAAAGGAGCTAGAGAGGGAGGAGGATAGGGAGGAGAAGGGAGGTGGGGAAGGGGGACAAGAAGGAGGATAAGGGGGAGAGAGGGGGAGGAGGAGGAGGAGGAGGAGGGAGTAGGGGGGAAATAAGGAGGAAGGTGAGGGAGAAAGGAGGAGGAGAAGGGAGGGTGGAGAGGAGAGGGAGGAAAAGGGAGGGAGTAGGATTAGGAGGAGGAAGAGTGGGGGAGGGAGAGGGGAGAAGAGAGAGAATGGGTGAGAGGAGGAGAAGGAGGAGGAGGAGGAAGTGTGGGGGGAGGGAGTGGGAGAGAGGAGGGGGAGGAGGGAGGGCATTGGAGATATGAGGAAGAGGAAGGGAAAGGAGTGGAGGAAGAGGAGGAGGAGGAAGAGTGGATAAGAGAGGGAGGAGGAGGAGGAGGAATGGAGAGGGGTTGAGGAAGAGGAGGAGGAGGAGTGGAAGGGAGATGGGTGGAGGAATAGGATAAGGAGGAGCAAAAGGGAGAGGGGTGGAGTGTTATATGATCTCCAGAAAATAGTAAGATGATCTCCAACAACAACAGTCTCTCTCTCTCTCACTCATGTGCCCCAATGAGTGAGTGTGTGTATAAGAGTATGATAAATAGAGAGGCTCTCACTCTCTATTTATATTCTTTTGTTCACTTGGAACCCACTCCAACATGTTGGCCTCACTTAACAATTACTTACTAGAGACGGCATCTCTAGAGGTGTCTAATAACCCTAATGCCCCACCACTTGTGGGGACTTTGCCTCCTCCAACCAATAGGAGGGTAACACAATGGTGGGGACTATTTACCCAACTCATAATGACTCACCTAGGGTCGAATTCACTAGGATAGTCTAATAACCCAAGGGCCCCACAACTGTGGGGACTTTAACCCTTGACAAATAGGAGGGTTACCCACAATGACTTGACATGACTTTCCAATTATAGAAAATTCCTGGAATAAACATCGGGGTATTGCATGACTCAAATACATTACAATGCATCCTGAAATAAACATCAGGTTACAATACATAATAAATATGGATGAATACATTCTGAAGTTACAAATACATCAACACTCCCTCTTAACTAGGAAGGTATTCTCTCGACACAATATATCAACACAAGATTTCTTCGCTGTATCATATGGATCATCATCAATCCATATTCATATTCAAGTCATCTTCATCTTCAAGTCATCCTTATTTTCAAGTCATATTTTTCTTCAAGTCATCTTCATCTTCGGATTTGGATCATCACTAGACATCATCACTGGATCTGGATCATCACTCAATCTAGATCCTCACTAGACATCATCACTGGATCTGGATCATCACTTGATCTAGATCATCATTGCTGGATCATCATCACTAGATCTAGTTCATCATCACTCGATCTGGATAATCACTGGATCATCATCTCGGGTTTTATCTCTTGATTATTCTCATCATTGAAACATATACAGAGCTAGTCCTTTTTCATACCGGATGTATCATTACAGAGCTAGTCCTTTTTCATACTAGATGAGGCATCACAGAGCTAGTCCTTTTCCATACCAGATGTGGCAGCTACTCAAAGCTACTCCTTTTTCATACTAGATGAGTCTTCACAGAGCTAGTCCTTTTACATACTAGATGAGGCATCACAGAGCTAGTCCTTTTTCATACCAAATGAGGCATCACAGAGCTGGTCCTTTTTCATACCAGATGTGGTAGCTGCTCAAAGCTAGTCCTTTTTCATACTAGATGAGTCATCATAGAGCTGGTCCTTTTTCACACCAGCTCTGATAGCTACTCAGAGCTAGTCCTTTTTCATACTAGATGAGTCATCATAGAGCTGGTCCTTTTTCACAACAGATGTGGCAACTACTCAGAGCTAGTCCTTTTTCATACTAGATGAGTCTTCACAGAGCTAGTCCTTTTTCGTACTAGATGTGGAACCTACACAGAGCTAGTCGTTTTTCATACTAGACGTGTCTTCACAGAGCCAGCCCTTTTTCATGCTGGATGTGTCATCCACACAGATCTAGTCCCTTTTCATACTAGATGTGTCCTCACAGAGCCATCCCTTTTTCATGCTGGATGTGGCATCCACACAGATCTAGTCTTTTTTCATACTAGATGTGTCTTCATAGAGCCATCCCATTTTCATGTTGGATGTGGCATCATCACATACATCTGACAATGGAAGGAACCAATCCTCTCACCATGTCAGAAAGGAACACAAAATCATCACTTCCCTTTGGAGGGAACCTCGATCTGGAGAACACCAAGCTTCTCCCTGAAGTACTCAAACTTCACTCTGGCCATTTCTAGCATAGAATCACATCAGGGGCTGATTACATCCAAGGATAACCCATGAGCTTCTTCAGGACCAATTACATTCAAGGACAACCTACAGGACTGTTTATGTTTGAGCAACCTATGAGCTTCACCAAGATTTATGCTCAGATAACCTGTCTCCTAGCTATGCTAGAACTCCCTCTTTTGAGATATCTCGGTCTGTATCACAAACTGGAGCGTCACTGCTCCTCTCTGCATCATACCGAAAATGCAAGTCAGATCAATCAAATCAAATAGTAGTTTTCAAAATAAACATACTACCTCCTGAAGAGCAAGTGGCAACAACTTTTTCCTTAGCTGTACTCAGTGCCATGCAGGACTCCATCCTTCCAACCAAGAGATCACACATGATCTCACATTGAATAAGCACCCCAAAGTGCTCTTCCTATCAATGGAACAGCCCAATCTGAATCTATATAACCTTCCAGGTTAATCTTCTAATTCATATCATACTTGTAGCCATCAAGTGAACATCTCTCAAAGTGTTCACAACAAAGCAAGTATCTGGTCTCGTACCCATCAGGTACATCAAGGAACAAATCATTTGACGATACATCGTGGCATCAACCGACTCTGATGAAGTAGCACTCAATAGCTTCAGGTTCGATTCCATAGGTTTGGTCATGCATTCTATCATCCTGAACCTCTTTAGGATCTCTACTACATACTTCCCTTGTCCACACCTCCATGCCTAGAACGTAGTGCATCAACACATAATAAGAGCATCACTAGTCTTCTGCCTTCAACCTTGAAACAAAGGTTATAATCCACATTACTCTCATTAAAGCCTAGAGTCATCAGTAATCTATCCATCCTATTGTACCACGTCGAACCTCAAGATCTTTTGCAGTCACTCCCTTTGTCTTCTGTACTCTATGCACTGAAACATTCTATACCAGAGTGACAAGTAGCTTCCTATGCTACTAATCTTCTATGTATCCATCTAGGATCATTGGATACCAAGATCCTCTATCTTGAACCTTTTCAAAAGTTCCTCTTGCACCCATATGTGAGCTTGTCATCCTTTATCCACCTTGTAGCAAAGGTTCATATATTCATCAAGCTCCTCATGTATGTGTTATCTCATGGGTGTCTTCTGAGCACGTACAAGTCCTTCTTTCATTTGCACACATGATTCTACCTATCATGTGTCTTACAATGGCTGTAAATTTCTCTTCATAGTCTATGCCTTCTTTTCGTGAGAAGCCTCATGCTAGGAATATTTCCTTGTATCCCACGATGTTTCCATCTACTGCATGCTAGAACTACAAACTTCCCTTCATGCATCTATACTGCATCCTATACATCATTCTTTCTAAACTGATCTTCTCTTTGTTCTTGGAAGGTTCTGCATCAATGATGTTGCTACATTCGTCATATTATTTTTCATTTTGAAATGCCATCACTTGTTCTTCAGAACAAGTCTCATCCTTCTTTGCTTGTAGCCGATTATGTATGCAATTTTTCCTACAAGTAAAATGCATTTGTATGGTTAGAAACATTTCATAAGGAATGTTCATAGTAGAAAATTCGTATGCATAAACATATGATCATGCAACTACTTTAGCCAATACAACATTCATCCATATCTCATGAATTTTTTTCCAGATGCCTTCCATCTCTACCAGGACAACATTGAGATTGTGGACTAATCCAATATGTCAGAAAAGAGGATTCATTCTAGATAAGTAGAAATGGATAGTTGTATAGCACCATGAGCTACTTACCCATCACATGCATATTAGAAGTATACTGTCATTAATGCAAACATCCTATCATGCAAACAAATGTATAACAAAACAATATCATGAAATGATAATTGAATACTTATCTTTATTTGTTTCATGGGTAGACTCCTTCTTCAGCCTTCAGATTCATCGTATTCTTCATTCATAATATCATTATTGCTTATCCAAATGATAAGGTGGATAAGAGATTCTTCAAGAGTTGAGTTCTTCATATTCCTCATTGCTTGAGGGATCTTCTTTGGATGGTGAGAGCTTGATCTTCAATTTCTCCCATCTTCTCTTCTCTTCTTATGAGTCGAGCTTCTTCTTCTTCCCAGATTCTACTAAAAGTAACTAGTTCCTTCTGGCACACATTCCTTGAATGAATGAATCCCATGATCTTGGGAGTCCATTCGAGGTGGCCATCACCACTTCTGCATTCTTCACTTCTTCTTTTACCGCTTCAAGATGTTCTTTGATTCAAGAGACCCTTATGACTGCATGGAATCTGCATTCTAGATCATCAGATTTTCCAATTGATTTCTTAAGGTCATCTTCTGATGTATGTTCTTCCCTTGAAATAGCTTGGTCAAGGAATCAAACATCTTCGGTGTCTTTAAGGAAGACACTTTTAGTACAAGTTGATTTGTCACTAAATCAACAATGATATTCTTGGTCTAGACTAAGTTCTTCTTGTGTAAGGCTTCTATCCTCATATCCCTCTGGAACTGGAACCTATCTACTCATGAAAGTGTCCCATTCATTTTCTTCAGAGAGATCATATACATCCATGCTTGGAATTTTTCAAATTCACCAAGCTTATCATCGAGCTGATGTGATAGATCACTTCGAAATGAGAACCTCAAATGAAAATAGAAAAGGATTAGATCTTACCGATTTGAGGTGTCTGTCTTGGTTCCGGAGCTGGCTAATCTAGGGTTTGTCACAAAAACCCTAATTTTCAAAACTTGGAATCTTTCATATCTTATTGGATAGACAGATATATCTCTTCAAATGGAGCTTTCCAATGTACTTCTTTTCTGAAAACAGTGGGGGGAAGTTCCCAGAACATGAAGCCCTAGTTTTCAAATTTCTTCTATACAAATGTTTGACACTGTTTCTATGATATATCCAAAATTACTGCTCTTCTGCATCTGAAATTTCACACTGAACGTAACTGATCCAACACCATAAGTTTCATCAAAATTGGTTTTACCAATTGGGATTTATGATCCTTTTTCCAAGGTGACCTGTTACAGAACTGTTCAGAATAGCGACATTATATGGACTTCCACATGTCACTAGTTCATATTCTAAGTCTAAAATTCAGACCATAAAAATTAAAGTCTGTACCCTTTCTAGAAAATCTTTAGGAATTCCATTTCTACCTCTATAGCCCAAGATATTTCAATTCTCCCCAGGTGTCCTGTTTAGGGATGAATTCTGGAAGAGGTTGGAACCCTAACTTGGAGGGATAATATCTCCCAGAATATAGAGAATATGAGGCTGAATTTTGGACACTGGTTTTATTACGAATTTATCTTCGGCACCCAAAATTTTCAGCTCATGAGATTTCTCCAATTGTGGGATATGTCGAATGTACTAAAACTTAGCAGTTTTAGTATTTAGGGTTTTTCTAGCTTGGGGTCAAACTAGGGTTTGACTTTCCTGGAGTTTCACCCAACCAAATTTCTTGATCCAGGTCTCTAAACTTCGATTTTGATGAGGAGAGAAATCCTATGTTGGGCTCATCAAGAATTCCTCTTCTATAGAAAACCCTAATTTCTGCATCGAAAACTAAAAATGCTTAGAATCAAATTCCGCTTCGACAGAAAGATGAGCCCTTCAAAGGAGACTCAGCCTAGCATACTTTTGCTGATGGATTATGGAGAGAGACCCAAAAAGTAATAAGCCCTAGCTTTTATATCTGCACAATGTCTTCTTCTCAGGTTAGCTCTAATACCATGTCATATTTTTATCATTAAGCTAGCATAACATTAGGATATTTAACTGAGAGAATAACAAGCACAACAATCAAACACAAGAGACAATGAACACATTGTTTATCCTAGGGGAATCCATAAATGGTGAAAACCCCGCAACTTCCTTAGAGATAGAATCAGCACCAAAATTAAAACTAGAAAATAGTAAGATGATCTCTAACAATAGCAGTCTCTCTCTCTCACACTGAGAGAGCTTCTCCTCTCTCACTCATGCACCCCAATAAGTGAGTGTGTTTATATGAGTATGATAAATAGAGATGCTCTCACTCTCTATTTATATTCTTCCATTCACTTGGAACCCACTCCAACATGCAAGCCTCAGTCAACAATTACTTACTAGAGCCGAAATCTCTAGGAGTGTCTAATAACCCTAGTGCCCCACCACTTGTCGGGACTTTGCCTCCTCCGACCAATAGGAGGGTAACAAAATGGTGGGGACTATTACCATGACTTACAATGACTCACCTAGGGTTGACTTCACTAGGATAGTATAATAACCGGAGGGCCCCACAACTGTGGGGACTTTAAACATTGACGAATAGGAGGGTTACCCACAATGACTTGACATGACTTTCTCATTATAGAAAATTCCCAAAATAAACATCAGGGTATGACATGACTCAAATACATTACAATACATCCCGTAAGAAATATTTCTTATGGATGAATACATTTTGAAGTTACAAATACATCAACATGGAGGAAGAGGAGCAGGAGGAGTAGAAGGGAGATGGGTGGAAGAAGAGGATGAAGAATAAATAAGGGGAGGGATGAGGGAAAGAGGAGGAGGTGGGAGTAGGGGGAGATGGAGGAGGAGGAGGAAGAGGCAGAGTGGAAGGGAGAGGGGTGGAGGAAGAAGATGAAGAAAGGAGTGGGGCATGAAGGAGATGGAGGAGGAGGAAAGGAGAATTGGAGGGATAAGGGAGAAAGGAGGAGGGATGGTGGGGGAAAGAGGAGGAGATGGAAGTAGGGGGATAGGGAGGAGGGAGAGAGAGGGAGGTTCAGGGACATAGGAGGAGGAGGGAGGGTAGAGGGGAGAGGAAGGGAGTAGGAGGATGATGAGCAGAGGAGAGAATAGGAGGAGGGAGGGAATGGGAGATAGGAGGAGGCATAGGGAGAGTGGATGAGAGAGGGAGGAGTGACAGTATGGAGGACAGAGAGAGGAAGAGGATGAGGAGGACTAAAAGAAGGGAGGGGGTGGAGGAGTGAGAGATTAAGAGGGGGAGGGAGTAGGGTGGTAGTGTAGGAGAAGGTGGATGGAGGAGGAGGATAAGGGAGGATGTGGATTGAGGAGGTGGAGGAAAGAGGCATAAAATTGTGATATATTTTATTTGTTGAAACTATATTCATAAAATCAAGACGTTGTTTTAGCAATTGCACTTCTGAAGTTTTTTACATGAAAAAAATTGCACCACACTTTAAGTGTTACCTTTTATAAATCATTCAAATGATATTACAACATACAAAACATGTATGTTGTATTACCAGATATGTTTGATTTGGTCAAACTATCTCCATAAAAATAGGAGGTTGTTTTGATTTGGTCAAAGTATACCAGTGTCATAATAGGAAGTTGTTGTTTGATTTTTTTTGTTAATAACATGGATATATAAGTCCTCATCAATTAAAATTATCAATTGCTTCACCAATTTCCATTGATATCACCTATGATATTGATGGTTGGCCATCATTTATTTACAATGATTTTCCAGAGTGCTTGTACTATGCGAAGATTTTGGTATATGAAATAGGATTCCTTCTTGGTATTAAATTATATATTTAAAATAAACTTTGATTCATCCGATATTCTCTTCATCTCTAAATACATGGCATATCATTGGAAAATATGTTTCCATTTCTTTGATTAACCAATTTTATGTTCATTTGTAAACACGACATAGAATTGTATGTTTCAAACTAGTATTTTGTTTATTTTTACATAACTAAAGTTAATTTTAAAAAGTTGTAGATTAATTTTGAGAATCCATATTCTTATCATCTTGAAATCAATTCAAGTACCCATTCATTCAAATATTTTTCAATGACAAATAAACATCTAAACTATGACGATTCCACAAAATGTAGACTAACAACAAAATAATTACATATAAATCAAATAAAGTTTAATTCATAATTCAATAAATTCATTATTTCATATTTTGAAACAAGAGATATTAAATGCGCATAAATGATATGAGGGAATAAATGATAGCAACACATTGTTTATTTATAGTTCCCAAATTTATTTGCGAAATCTAGGAACAAGAAAAACCCTAATCACTCTTGAATAGTAATAATAAAACATGCAAATTTATCAAAAAAAATCCATGAACACTATCTTATGAATGTTGAACTCTTTGATGATAAAAATCATAAATTGAGCATATATATATCCACTAAAAATACATTAAAAAAGCATAAACTACTGTATTGCATAAATATATTCTAAATAATCGATAAAATGCAATTAAAATGTACACTATTTTCTCATTGAGTACATTAAAGAATCAACTTATTAAACTTTATTTAGTTTCCATTGAGAATAGAATTTAGTAGTCATGAATTCAAAGCAAGTCCTATATATATCTAGTTTTCCTTTGCATAGTGCAAGGATTCATATTTTTTTTCTACTCTTTGGATTCATTTAACTTATGCATTAGATTGTGTTATGTGATCCATGTGTTTATACTGGTTTTGTTGCCTGGATACCCTTCCCCTAAGTAGTTCCCTTGGAATTATATATAATCTTCTTTTCATGGTTTGTTCTTTGGCCTCCATGACATTGAGTTCCTAGATAAAAAAATCATAAGATGAGTAGATATACCCAAAAAATATATATTCTATGACAAAATAAATCATAGATATACTGCAGAAATAATATACTGCAGAAATAAATCAGAATGATCTAATAGAATGAAATTAAAAAGTACACCATTTTCTGACTAACTACATCAAAACAACAACTTATTAAACTATATGCAATTTCAATTGAGACTAGAATTTAGCACAGTTGTAAATTCATTGCAATTCCTATATAAGCATTAGGATACATTAGGAATGTTGTACTAAAATTGTTTTAAGTCTAACCCACCACAAACAAGTTAGCAAACTAATAGGTAAAATATTTTGTTAGAATTACGTTTGGCACATAAGACATACTTGTTATGAGTACAAGTGGATGTGGGATGTAAGATAGTAAGGTGACTATATCTTCTCACATTGTATTTGATTCAACACTAGTCCTTTTAGTTTCATGATATAGATAAATATAGTATATGACTAAACTAATAATTGCACAAAACTCAATTGATGGCCACAACAACTTAGAACACAGTAAGCATGAATTTTTGGTTTTGTGGTGTAAATCCTTTGGTATATTGAATAACCCACAAAATCTAGTCAAATCAATGCCTTTGATAACAATGTAAGTAACAACTCTTATTTCTACAATTTAGTGGACAGAATAAGTTTGCAATGTATAAGAATATATTGAACAATGATAAAATTATAGAATGGTTATTACAAGAAAAATGACTTTAATATTTTCTCATTCTCAAGGTATATTCTCACATATATTTTTATAATCACTGTATAAGTAGAAGTAAATAACGCAAGTAGATCTAGAAAATACTGCTGTAATAAATCCATACATAATTTTCATCTCTTTCAAATTTAACGCTCCATTGGTCACTACGTTAAAGTTAATACTTGATAAGAGTTATCAGTTCTACTATACATAACATAAATAGTAAACCAATTATGATTAAGTTTAACTAATGACTAGTAATTAAAGAACAATAATAATACTATACAGATCTAGTTTGGATCTTCCTTATACTCAGAAATTTTGAGTTATATATTGTCACTGTAAGGACAAGCTGTCATAAGACATACCTTCAAAAAGAGAGAGATAGATTTAGAGCGTTGATGGTTAGTTTCACATTTCACGGTTGGAGCTCATGGGTAAGAGATCATGGTTCACAATTCACATTGCAATTCTATAAGCCCTAGAAGAGGTACCATATGACCTTTGGTACCCTTCTTTAAGTCTACTCAACTTTACAGCAACAATAACCGTATGCATCCAACAAATCTCGGATATGTACTTCTTCCATGCTAGGATACTTCAAGAGTGAAGTTACGAACATAATATATAAACTTCGCATGTATTCTAGAATGGTAACTTAGGAAACCATAGTTTTTATGGTGCTTACCATAATAAAACATAAAATAAACTTGAGTACACTTAGAGTAGGGTACAAAAGGTCACGTGGTCACATAATAATAAAACAATAAAACTAATAAGGTTAAGTAATCATACCAAAGGTAGTCAAGGTACCACACAGTAAGGGTGCTAGGACCAAAAATAAGATGGACCATAAGTCAACAAAAGGGGTAAAAACAAGATGGTAAGGAAAAAACGATACCCACAAGACCAATGTGTATTGTAACGGTGGAGAAAGAACCCATTTTACCTATAGGACCAACAAGACCAATGACTTTAATCTTTTATCTCTCTTAATTTATATTGTCACATATATTTTTATCATCATTATATAAGAAGCAGTATATAACGAAGGTATATCTAGAAAAGTATTGTTGTAATAAATTCATACATAATTTTCATCTCTTTCGACTTTAATGCTCCACTTGTCACTGCGTTAAAGTTGGTCCTTGATATGAGTTATCAATTCCAATGTAAAGAACATAAACAATAAAAAAATTACAATGAAGTTTAACTAATGAATAGTAATTAAAGAACAATAATAATTCCATATGGATCTAGTTTGTATCTTCCTTATACTCGGAAATTTTGAGTCATCTCTTGTCATTGTAAGGACAAGCTGTCTATTGACCCCATCAAAGGAAAAAAAAGGGGGAATTTTTTAAAGTATAACCTCTGACATTGATGCTTATAACATATGTACAGTATTGATGCTACCATGTATGCATGATGTATTAATGCTCTCTTATATGCATGAAGAATAAATCATCCCTTGTTACATTGAGATTAATTTTTTTATGCCTTACCATGGGTTACAACATGCAATTGTTCATGTCTTAGTGTTGAAACGTGTTTGGAAGAACTTCGCTTTGAAACATTAGTTACTTGACTACAATTCATTGCATTTTCAAATTAGTGTATGTGATGACATGTTCTCACAGTTTACAATATTCATTTTCCTTGCATTATGGTAAAAAATGAATACAATATAACAAAACCACAAATACTGTACAGTGTGACAATATATCATGACATACACTATAATTCACCACTTACAAAAATATTCTTTATTTGTACCGAGTGACCTGCACCCAATGTTTTAATATTTGATGAAGTAAAATATAAATAACCAGAGTCATTGGATTTACCACTATAATTAGTTGCATTTTATCAAAATAGAGTAGACACTAGTGAAAATATATGCTCTAAATTAAATTATAGTTAGATGAGACGTCCTCTTGCATGACTGCAAGGTTAAAGTTTAACCCACTCCTCTTCACCAAGCTACACATTTGACATCCATAATACAATACAATATGTTGGGTTTAATTCCAGCCACAACCATATCATTTTCAGGTATACAATACATGATGTTGTAGGAAGACAAGAAATTGCCATGGAAAAAATAAATATTCACTGTTGAAATAGCTTAATGATCCCAATTTTAACTTGTTTACAATCAAATTTGTATACAAATTATAAAATTTATGAAAGTGAATGTCTTACATGCTTACATATGACTTATATTGATCCTCTTATCTAAGTTCCTCATCTTCTAAGGGTCCATTTCCCTAATTCTTTAGCATGGAATCCAGAGATTCAAGAATTCCCTTAATTTCTTAGAGGTAAGAACACTACTTGTACACTTGTTTTTTCTATATTTGAATTACCCGAGATAGTTATTCTTAACTCAAACGATCAGTAATATTTCCATGACCTTGGTTGGTCCTTTTTATTCTCACTTTCTAATCACGAACTATAGGTTTCCATACCTAATCTAACTTACGATATGAATGATACAAGTGGCCCATTAGATTTTAGTTATTGATGTATGCTTTTGGTGAAATTTCATGGCCAATCATGAGGATATTACACCTAGGATTATAGTTGTGAGTTGGCACCAAGCAAGATATAAATGTAGGAAACTATTACACTTTGGCTCTTGTTTTTCACAAAAAATCACTTGATGGGAAAAACAAAGTGTAGTGAATGGAGAAATGGTTGGAGGAAAATTATGGGTTTGAAGAGAAGAATACAGAGCTATGGGACCTTTCATGACTATGTGCTAAAAAGGAAAGAAGTTAAGTGCTAGACTAGTTTGATGGAAACATGATATTTGGTGATGCTAAGAGATAATAAATCATGGGTTGGCTGGGTTTGGGCACCCAATTGTCTCTTATAGTGTTGTAGGATAGAAGGGATTCTTATATTTTCTCACCATGAAATTCTCAAGGTCTTGCAATTGAAAAATATGGGTGTCAAACAATGTCAGATTGTCTTGAATATTATAAAATATATGGAATGGTATTTTACACTAGGGTTGCAAATTATGTCTAGTTATGTGTTGAAAATCATTTTATGTTTTCCAAACTCTAATTCATAAT
Source organism: Pseudotsuga menziesii (assembly GCA_001517045.1). NCBI lineage: Eukaryota > Viridiplantae > Streptophyta > Pinopsida > Pinales > Pinaceae > Pseudotsuga > Pseudotsuga menziesii. The sequence goes on along the minus strand of LPNX010315180.1, from coordinate 136,015 downwards.
GCATATTTTTATGTGATCCTGTGATTTAATCATTCATTATCAGTTATTGGTGATGGAATATATAATTCTGATATGCATTAAAAAGAGGAAAATGTACCTACACGACCATATTTTGGTTAGGATATAAACTCTGATTCTTCAAAGAGCTTTCAAGTGCAAATGGGTGAGGATCCAAAGGCTGCTACGAGGGTGTATGTTAGAATAAAAAAATCAAGGAAGCATTATGATACTATGCAAGTTAGTATGGAGAATCCAATGCAAAATTTTGATAACGTAATCGATCTTTACGATGTAGTGGAAGATTTTCATAAACATAATTTGAATAAAGTAAAATAAAAAAAATTAATGGAAGATTCTTATAATATAACATTGTGTTTGATCATTCATAATTGTTCTTTAATTAGTAAAGGTTGTAACGTAAAATTTAGTCATGCATCTTACTTTTCACCTCTTATTTATTGTTGTATATTTGAATGGTGTCGAACTACACCTGCAATATTATCTATTTCCATATTCAATGAACATAGTCTATTGTTGTTCCAGCGGTTTCTCTTACTGTCAAAAGTTAAAAAATGTTAAATACTCAAAATCAACATCAAGAACTCAAAATTAATGTTAATGCTTGGATCGGGAATTCTACTGTTCAGCATCCCAAATCCCAAGAAGGAATTTTCCTAGCTTGGTATCCTCATAATATTTTGGTAATGACTTCTCATGGGAAATAATAAGACAACATCAACTCAGAGGCCCTTTTTGTGAAGAAACCCAAACCACATACGCAACTCCAATGTGGATATGAAAACTAAAATATTTGGGGAATTCAGGCTTTGACTGGGGCGAAAGGTGGAAATTTTCAAGTACTGACATCTAAATTTTATCCTCTCCAAGGCCATGAGGGAGAGGGAAAGTTTTGGAGAATTAGTGAATCTTACTATCATCACCTTCAAGGAAGATGTTGAACAAATCCTTGTCCACATACAGACATCATGAAACTCTCAGATCCTCCCTTCTAGTGAGCCAACAAGGAATCCAAGGGAGAAGGCACATGGCATGGGGAATGAGGATGAGGTCAAGTCCATAAGTAATATATATATTACTTACTCAACTCTACCAGTTCATCCTTCTATCTTCTCTGTCAATGGTTCATTGCGGAAATTTTGTTTTCCCCTTAACTTCTTCATGTTTGACAAGATGCCAATGTATACAAGCTGGGAAGCTAATACTATCTTTAGATATTATGTTTGGACTCTTATGCATCTTACTATTTTTTGGTCTTTTTTGGTCTCATGATCATAGTCTGACTCCATTTTTTTGGATTCAGAATTGAATATGTAACAGTTCTAACTTTTAATTTAAGTAATAGAATGAGCTATCATACTAATAAAAAAACATCTTATAAAGAGAGAAGAAATTTTTTATTGGGTTTTTTAACCTTTTGGTAGCATTTAATATAGTCATTTTTCCTAGAGAGATACTTTAAGTATCTACCTTATGGATCCTGCTACTCGATAGGTACTAAGAATATTATTAGCCATGCCTTACAAGTAGCGGCTCGATTCTATAATTAAAGGAAGAAGAACAAGTCACAAATACTAGGACATGAGAGTATAGGAGTGAAGCCCTCAGTTTCATACATGAAATATCGAGATCCTGAAACTCCTATTTACCAAATCAAATTAGCATCAACGCCCATTTAACCACTGCCAGAAGTCACAGTTGAATTAGTTAATACCACCCGCAAAGGAATCCTATAGCTTAGGTTCCATTCTAGATGGTGACTAAGTTTACCAAACAAAATAAAGGTTTCCCAACCAAATTACTATCAATACTTATCGATTTGGGGGGAATTGTGTATTTTAGATTACCACTTCGACTCTTCTGCATCCTTTGTGACATTTGCAACTCCTTGACGTCCTATAGATGACCTTTGCAGCCACCTTGAACTTTCCCTCTATGTCCTATGTTTTCTTGTGACCCCTTTGTGTCCTCTCCTATAATCCGTGTCCTCCAAATTCATAAACCCTTTGCATCCCCTCTGAATATGGAAACTCTATGCATCCTCTCCTATGTATTCTCCTTAACCAGCTCATTTCCATATGTGAGGGTAACCTATCTCTTTGGATTTATAATCCCAACATTTAAAAAGGTTGGTTTTGAATCACACCAACCTTCCATGGAGGATTTCCATTTTCTGGAAGGGGAAGTATCAAATCCTTTCTTTTATCAACATCCTTGGATTTTCATTCTTTCTCACAATGCATAATTTTACCACATTTTTAGTATTTCATTCTAGTTTCTCCTATAGAATTAGATCTACCCCTTGAATATTTATTTTTCTAATTTTAGGGATGACTGCGCATAGATAAAAAATATTTGGTCACTGTTATCATAAATTCTCAATCAATACAGACAAATATTGTTTCCATCATCTACATGGGGAATATATAGAGCAAAATACTCATAGAAAGGTATCATCTCCCTATATTGTCAAATCACTTGAATATAAAGCTTTCTTACCTAAGAATGAAGGCGATCTTTGTCTTTTGAATTTTTTCACGATCAATTGTACATACAAAGGAATGTAAATAAAAAGAGACAAAAGTGAAAGCAACAAGGTAAGTTAACACTCTATGCTAATCATCAAGGAGAAAAGTAATGAAGAAACCACATCAAACACAAATAATTCCTAGAAAAGGGAAACATATTTGTATTAATAGAAATAGAGAAGAAAACTACAACCAAAGTCTTCATGTTTAAGCCTTGTTCTCACAATGAATTTTGACTCACTTTCACAAACTCTACAATCTCTCAAAAACCTCACTCCCAATACAATACTCTTTTCCTCCTACACTAGAAATGATTCCATGAACATAAAGGTACTTTCTTAATCATATTTTCCCTTATCATCCATGAGGATAAGCTTGCATATAAAGGCCAAAGAGGGACCAAATGGGTTGATATTCTTTGGGAGGAAGGTGAGGGATAATCCTAGAGGTTAGGGGTTAATATGTGTTGGGTTGTTATATTGATTATGAGCCTACTCAAGATGGATACCTCCTATTTGGGAATATAGATTCCATCCGTGATACTTCTCTTGAGATTTCACCCTCAATTTGTTGTATTGCATAGATTTCTAGTATGTTGTCACTTGACTTTGCTAATGAATTGTTGGCATTAGTGCCCTCTATGCTCGTATTGTATTACATTAATGTACATCACCTCCCTTACTAGCATATTATCATTTAATAGTGTATGGCACCTTCAATCTCAAGCTACCCTCGGATTGATGAACATCTCTTCCCTTGAATATTGTTTCTCTCTTTTTTTACACTTGCTTAAAACATCATAATGATCCATGAGGCACCCTTGTAGAACTACTTGCACTGATGATCAAGGAACATAGGATTTCAATGTAAAATAGGATATCATTTCCTAACTAGTAGAGCATTCTCATGTGAAACCAGGGAATTGGCTCACACTATGAGGACCCCTATAGTACTACTATGCATTTTTTGCTTCTCTCCTTGTTATACACCAGATTGGCACCTCTCCGTCCGAGTGCCGACATTCCTCATGTTGGCACACAAAAGGACATCTATGGATTGAGGTTTGCCCAGAACACTATAGCTTGTCTTATTATGAAATACATTCTGCCTCTATCCAGCTAATTACTTTGCCATTTTTGACATGTTAGGATGTATTCACGACTATCCTTCTATACAACTCGTGAGTCATTCGTGGGTCTCCTTTGTAGCAAGTCGTGAATCTATGTATTCGCGGGTTTCCCTTATACATAGTCACGAATCATTCGCGGTTTTCTCTACTACATACCCGCGAATGTGTCTCTTAACATTTAAAACATAAAAACTCGCGTTAAGTAGAGATTAGTTAAGTTATTTAACTTAATTTCCTTAACTGCTGTAACTTCTTCAACCTGTGAAACTACCTTATTTCACCCATATAAATAGAGGTAGGAAAGGCCATGAAAGGGACTTTGAACTTATGCATTGTTATGCTGGAGGAATCGGGACTCTCTTTGCCTACACCTTTTCCCTAGAGGTCTTCCCTTAGTGTTGCAGAGCTTGGAGGCTGAGTTCTTTGGAGAAGAGAAACAGCAGAACCAGATCAAGGTTTCGTGAGGTGCCAAACTTGAAGAGAAGGTATACTTGTACTTGTTTTCAAGATTAATAAAGATGTGATGTCCTTCTTCTTCCCAAATCATTGTTCAATGTGTGATTGAATCTCTGTTTATGATCATATGATGATGTTGTTCCGATCATTGTTTCATGTTTATTTGATTATCATTGTTTTATATGTGGTCATAATGGTTTGAGAAAGGTATAATTTGTTTTGCAGGTCTCTTGGAGCGAGAGGAGCAAGAAGAGGATTGAAGAGAAAGCTTGGACCAGCCTTCGGTTAGTCAAGTGTGGATCTTTGTCATCTCTGAATCTTGTTTATATATACTTGCTGAACATTGTGCATCTCTCTTTCAACCCCAGTACGTTGATGGCCTCTTAAACCCTAGCCATAGGATACTTTCCTTTACAACAGAACTGGCGACTCCGCTGGGGAGAGCCTTGTCTGTTTGGGTTTTTTCTCTTGATTTCTTTCATCCTTTTGCAATGTTTCAGGTCCTTCTTGTCACTTAGGAACACCTTATTAGTCTGATTACACACTTCCCCTGCCTTCTTTGGGTAGTTTTGGACCTTTTTGGGTATTTTTCTACCTATTCGCGAGTTGTTGTTCTAGACAGTCGCGAATATAGTCTTGTATTCGCGGGTTGCTTCATTGAACAGTTGTGAGTCATTCATGACCTCCCCTTATAGACAGTCGCGAATACTCCTGGAAGTGGGGATTTTTAAAGTTAAAGTTTGCTTGGTATTTGCTTTGGGTAATCCTTGTTTCTGAGTGGATTTTATTTATAAATGTTGTTTGGCCTGTCTGGGTGCCTCTGTTGATTACAGTTTGTTCTTTTTCAGCAGCCCTTGAGCCTCTTTGCTTGGATTGTTTACTATCTGCATGCTGAAGTATTTTGGTCAGTTTGGGTTGTAGGTTAAAGTCTCTTTGTTCAGACCTGTGTTTAGGATCTTGGGCTCTATTTTTTCAGTCTGTCTTCTGACAGTGGCTGATTCTCACTTGCGTTTGTAAGCCTGCAGTGATTCTTGTCATTGCTTGCACCCAAGCTGGGTTCCTAGCCTTCCTTAGTTGGTTGTCTTTTGGTTCTGTTAGCCTGTGTGTTTCAGTTATTTGCTTTTATACAGTTTATTTGATTCAAGTTCGCTCAAGTCTAGTGTATCTTAGGTATATGCTAGAGTTTTAGCCTTTTATAGCATTTGGTCTGTTCTTTGCTCTTCCCCCTTGCCTCCTTTGCTTGGTATGGTTTTTGGCTTATGTTTTTGGTCAGCCCCTGTTCTTGAATTTGGTTTGATTTTTAGAAGCTTTTTGGTGTTGGTTTCCTTCTTCTTTTGTTGGTTAACTTCACCTTGCCAAAATAGTAGACTTGTCTTTTATACAAGCCTTCCTTTCCAAGTAGGGTTTATACTGACTTTAGAGCACTCTAGAGTTTGTTTGATGGTTGTTTATCAGAGTTCCTTTTTCTTTGTTCTTGTTATCCACATGCTTTTGCTTTGTAGGTATCTTTTATTTTTCCTTTATAAAAAGAAAATTAAAAAGAACGTTTACTTGTTTGTGCTGCTTACCCCCCCCACCTCTTTCTTTGGCTTGACCTTGTTGTACAAGGTACTGAGCAACCTTTGTTTGTAGGTTTAGATTGATACTTGGGACTTCTTGACCTTTGTTTATGTCAGTCTTTTTGCTCAGTCTTTTCATTCCAAAGTTGTTGGCTTGTTCACTTTTATAAGCCTTCTTTTCAAGCGAGCTTGATATCTAAATTTAGGGAGACCTAGAGTTTGTTTGTGGGGAGTAGAGTAGTTGTCTATTTGCTTTGCTTACAGTACTTGTTTGCATTAGTTCATAGGATGATTTTTTCTTTTCCATTTATAAAAGAAAAATACAAAAACATATTTTTGCTTTATATGCATGTAGATTAGGTTTTTAGTCTAGATTGCATGGCATACCATTGTTTTTGAAAAAATATAAAAAGATTTCATCTTTTTTGGCTTTCAAGCTTTCTATTTGAAAAAGAAATATAAAGAGAATAGCTATTTGCTTTTTTGCATTTCATTTCTCTTTGCTTAGTCATTTTGTTTCATTTTTTGAGTCAAAACACCACCAGTTTACCATTCCATTTCCTCTTGAGTAAGAAACAACCCTTTAAAATGAACGTATAATTTAAAATTTACTAGTAAGTTTTATTTTATAGGGTCATACACCTACTAGCTTAGGCTAGAATTGTGGGCTAGGAAGTGTAAACTTACCACAAGTTATAAAACTCAGATGTAGTGGACCTATCACTAGGTAAATCCTTTTCTACATTGATTGCATCTGAGAAGCTCCTCTCAAATGGGAGTTAAGCACGAGGCCACGTGGAGGCTTGGACAGAGGAGATAACCCTCCGAATCCTTGTCAAAATGTAATCTAGGAATTTTATGCATCTGGGGATTCTGTCCTAAACAGATTTTCAGGCTCAGCTACCCTGCCCATGCGTATGATTTCGGCTGACGACTGTCCCCCCAGACTGTCAATTTAGTTAAGGTAGCCTCTAGTCTCTTTGACATCTAGGGTTTATACACAGGTACACCGGAAGGTTATTTCTGGTTGACCTTGGATGGGCTTGGAAGGTAACCCTTGTGGAAAGTGCAGGAGGGTGGTGGGTGATTCCTCCTCTTGTGCCTGAGAACCACCTCAAGGATGCCAAGTAACTGTCTATCAGCTTTCTTATGGAAAGTACATCTTATACATGTTTGTCTGTTTGGGCTTTAGGAATTTTTAGTGAGTGCTGTGTGGTTTGTCTGTACTTAGTGGGCCTTTAGGTGTCTACTTTGTAATTTTGGTTGACCATCAACCTCAGACTTTGTCTCTTGTTTTGAAACTATGGCTAGCACCCCTTTGAACACCAACCAAGAGATCCCCATGAGGGGAGCTCCTTGTCCTATTCCTCTCACAGGGAATGTTGGTGTTCCCTTGATGGCCACCTTGAATCTTCCGGGATTCACCCTAGGGCTACCGATGTGGTTGTTTTCCACTCCAACTATCCTGAATGCTCTTGATGCTTCTCAAGTAAGCTCCTTATATCAAGGGCATCAAAACACTATCTCCCCTTCACCTATAGTTAGTTCTCCTCCTCCTTCTACCTCATGCGGTGAAATTACTGATACTAGTAACCGGCAGTCTAAAAGGAGTAAAAGAAGGAGGAATAGGAAGAAAGCACATAAGCAAGGGGGCACCCATCCAACCTATACAGGTCATGTTTGATCTAGTCGCTCAACCTCTGGTGTTCATGTTGAGTGCACCCGTTCAACCTCCGGTTTTCAAGTTGAACCATCCTATCCAACCTCTGTTGTTCATGTTGGAGCTATCCATCCAGCCTCTGGTGATCAAGCCGGTGGGATCCTTCCAACCTTTTCAGGTCATGTCGGATCCTGTCACTCAACCTCTGGTGTTCATGCTGAGTGCACTCATTCAACCTATGGTTTTCAAGTTGAACCTCCCCATCCAACCTCTGTTGTTTAAGTTGGATCCGTTCACCCAGCCTCTGTTGCTCATGCTGGGGGCACACACTCAACTGCTGCAAAGCATGTTGATCCTAACCATTCAGCCTCTGCTGTGCATGTTGATGGTGCCTAGTCAACCACTGCGAGTCATGTTGACACTGTTGATAAGTCTACCCGTTCAAAACACAAGCTCAAGTTTCCTTGTAAGCTTTGTGAGGGAGACCACCTTACTTATAAATGCCCTTCTATTGCTGAGGTGCAAAGAGTTTGGATTCATGGTCATCCCATTTTTGAACATTACAGAGTCTCTCAACAACTAGCCTCTCTTAGTGAGGTTGGACCTAGTCACCCAGCCTCTGTTGTTCACGCTGGGGGCAAACTCTCGTCCTCTGCAGGTCATGTTGAGAGAAAACTGTCAGCCACTACTAGTCATGCTGATACCATTGAGAAAACTGGTCATTCGAAGCATCATCTTAAGTTCCCTTGTGTGCTATGTAAGGGAGATCATCTTACTCATCTATGCCCTGTTATCCCAGAGGTGTGAAGAGTGTGGTCCAAGACTCATGGATTCATTCTTATGAACACCCTATAGTTTCTCAACATCCTACTCAACCTTTGGTTGATCAAGTGGTCGAACAAATCTCAGATTTGGTCGATCCCACTCTTCTTTCCAAGAGTGCTCCTCATGTGATTGAACCAATGTCATCTTTGGTCAATCCCACTCTCCCTTCGGAGAGTGACTTTCATCAAGAGGTTGAATCGATCCCAGTATCGATCAATCCCACTCTTCCTTTGGAGAGTGAAGTGTCTACTAGTCACATTTTCTTCACTGCCAGTTCAGATCTTACTGAAAAAGGGGGCACTGAACTTGTTTCGGATCAACCCCCACCTAGCCCTCGAATTGCTTCCTTTGATTGGGATAGCCTAGTTGAGCCGCGCCTTCCTTCCCATGCACCTTTCCAGATAAAGGTCAAAGTTGAACCCTATACAATTGCTCATTGCATTGTTGATGAAGGAGCCTCAGTTAGTATCTTGTCTGCTCGTGCTTGGCGAGGCATGGGATCTCCCAGCCTTGTGTCGACTGCTAGTCAGTTACCGGCGTTTGATAGAAGAACTTGTATAGCCTTGGGAATTCTTGCTCAAACACCTGTTACTTTGGGTGGGAAGACCGTCTTAGTTGACTTCATGGTGATAGAAGACCCCTTGGACTTCAATATGCTCCTTGGACGTGATTATGTCTATGCCATACAAGCTGTGGTGTCAACATTATTTCCAGTGATGTACTTTAATCATGGCGAAGAAATTTTCACTATCGATCAGTTGGATTTTCTTGATCCGTCTCCTGATACAACTAGAGACTAGGTCTTTCCTTTATTGATTCCCAGTGTTTCTGTAGACACTACCCCACCACAGGTGAACTATGTGGCTTCTTGTCCTTTGTGTTCAATTGCTACTGAGAGGCAGCCTCTGTTTTCATGCTTATCTTCTCAGGACTTGGTCCCAGTAGTTGAATAGGTGAGTCATCCTATACAGATTGTAGAGCCTTCTCTCCACTCCGTCCTTCCATTTGAAAGTTCAGATATGTGTCCTATCTCGGATGATTTCCTCCTTTTGGATGAAGTCTTCTTGGAGTCTTTGATACAGTCTGACCTTATTTTTCAGTTGTGATTAAGTCTAACCCTGATTTGCTTAGTAAGCCTTCCCTTTTTCTTATGTTGGTTTTTGTTGAGTCTTTTGATTCTTCATTTGAAAAGCAAGTCAGTGATCCTGATGGGTTTGATGTTTTCTTATGAAATTCTCAGTTCCTGTGATATTGAGTTTGTTCCTGCAGACTCTATCTCCCTTGTTGATTTTCACTTCTGAGGTTGATATTATTGATTATAAACCCTCGAGCCTTGGTCCTATAGAATCTTCTTCGGTTGATTCTGCCTTGACTTTTCCTTTTGTAGAAGATAGTGAAGTCACAAGTGTTTCTGCCAAAGTGACCCGCATCGGATCATTTCTTCTGATGTTGTTGTTTCTTGGAGACAGGATTATTAGTTGGATTCACAACCATTTATGGGCCTCACCTTGTTGTTCAAGATGTAATTTCATTTGCATATGCCTTGCTCGCGCTTATGAGCCTGATGCTGGCTTCCACGCTTTTAGCTCGTTGTATAAGCCCTCATTTTTGTTCTCATCACCGCTTAGCCTTGTATCATTTTGCCTTTGCAACTTGACACCCTTTACCCCGAGGAGATGTTCTCTGAGTGTCCTTATCTTGCTCGTTTTCCTTGCATTATGTATAGGTTTGTTCCTTGCACTTGGAACTAGTTTCGCCTGTCTATGACACTTGTCTCCTCGTATTTAGAGCATTCTTTCTGCTCTCCTTCAAGCTCATTAAAAACAGTAAGGAGGCCGCAAGTTGACTTTTTCAGACTCGTTAAAACTTCACGGGAAAGATTATGAGTTTCTTTAGGCCCAAGTCTGACTCCTCAAAATAGACTTGACTGCCGAGTAAACTTGTCCATTCAGGCTCATTAAGAATATGTGAATGCATTAGAGGAAATTTCAACTCAAAATGGGCCTTTTAACTTTTATTCAAATTCCATGTCATCATGTGTTAGCCAATGAAATTGCTTTAAATTTGAAATATCGTATAGGTCTTAAACACTTTTTTAATATAAATTTGGGGATAGGTATCATAAAAAAAACTACTTTTTTTGTTTGTATTTTTGACATATCTCCCCATGTTTTTACTCAAATTTCGATTGGGAGAGCTCGTTGGATGCGGAATTAAATTCCGCATCCAACTCGGCATACTTTTGACAGACCCTGCATCCAACAAAATGATGATGTCATCATTCTATTGAAATTTAATTCTGCATCCAATGAGCTCTCCTGATCAAAATTTGAGTAAAAACATGGGGAGATATGTCAAAAATACAAACAAAAAAGTAGTTTTTTTCTTTTCTTCCTGCAAAATTAATAAATATTATTTTATTATTTTAACTATTATTTTATTAGTTCATTTTAGGAGGCCCATTTTGAGTTGAAATTTCCTCTAATGGGCATCCACATTGGTGGTAGGTTATCTCTTTCTCGGACCATGTGGAATAGTATGAGAAAGGATCTCTCTCTTTTCTTTTTGAATTGAGAAGAGTATTCTCAGGCATAGGTTTATCTCTTTTCCGGAACTAAGGGACTAAACTTATGGAAAAGGAACCCCCGGTATGAGCTTAGTTTTCTCTTTTTCATGCTCTGGACCAAAATATGAAAAAGATTCTGAGTGTACTTTATGTCTTTGTCATGCTCGTTAAACCCTAAAGAACAAAGCATCGATTTTATTGTTGTAAGCTCCATTTCTCGTAATCAAATGGATCTCTTCGAGTGATATTGCCTTCCTTCACACTCGTAAAACTCAGGCTATATGCTGCTTTTGAAGGAGCATTGGGTAGGTGGTAATTTAACCTTTTTCGGACCTTCCTGACTAAATACAAAAAAGGTGCGCCTTTTCTTCTTCGGAAGTTAAGAGAGTTCTTCTTTGGTTTGTTTTATACTTTTTCGGCCTCAGGAGGCTAAATTGTATGAAAAAAAACCCCCCTGGAGTCTTCTTTGGAGTTTTCAGACTCTCTAAACTATGAAAACACCGTCGAGCATGTACTAGTTTGGGCTCGTAAAATCCACGAATCAGTGCCTTATCAAGCATTCTTCTTTCTTTTCTTCGAGCTTGCCAAAAATGAAGATGGTCCCGAGTTTGCTTTCTTGGACTCGTTAAACCTTTACAAGAAAGAGGGGAAGGGGAGGTTTATTTCCATGTTTTTTATATCATGGCAGCAAGTCTTGTTTCCTTGAAAAAAGCACCAGTTTTGAGTTTATCAACAGTTGGGTCCTGGTTTTTTGACCTTATCGTGATTCAGAGTTTCTTACTCCTTCAGTTGGTCTCTTTTCCAATTATATGGGGAATCTATCAATGTCTCCTACATTGTGGATTTGTTTCGTTGGTCTTATTTTGTGTCAAAAGATGCCTAAGTCACTTTTGTGTCATGCTCACTGTTCAAGGATTAAACCTTTTGTCGTCCATTCTGTAGTTGCCTTGACCTTTTGTGTTGGCCATTCCCTGGTATCAGTTCATTGCATCATGTATTCAGCGGTCCTTTTTGTGACATTCAAAACCAATTCCAGATCCAATTAGTCTTTGATTTACCTAATGTTGGATGATGAAGGATGCCTTAATGCCTTCCTTCCAACGGATCTCTTCCTATCGACTGCAACACATCTTGCTCTGGGAATGAGATTTAGAGTTTTATGACAGTACCTTGGGAATTGTTGTCCTCAATGGAAATTTCCCTCGCTATTGGGTAGTGGGGATACCTTAATGTCTCCTACTCAATGGATTCTTCAAGTGTTCGACTTCAAATCCTTGTAATCACACTTGTTAGAATGTACTAGGTACCTTGGGGACCATTTTCATTAATGCTGGTTTCCCTCGCGTTTGTTAACGGTTTTCATTATTGACCGGTAATCAAACGGTTTCCTCCATGTTCTACTTCAGCTCCTTTATTTCGCATGGTTAGGATTCGTACCTTTTTTGGGCGGTTTGGATTGAAGACCTTGGGGCTGACAGTAGCATTGTCATCATTTTGCTATTTCCCAAGTTGCGCAAGACCTTGTTTTCCTTTATATGACATTTTTCTTAGACGTAGATCCACCTTGTATTTTTGTGGCTATGATCAATTGTTGAGTATGGATCCACCTTGTTCATTTGTGGCCACGACTCCTTTAGATTTGATATGGCGCCTTTTTGCATATTGAGCGACCATTATAGTTTCATTAGTTATACATATGTTGGATCCGCCTGTATCTTTATGGCGATGTTTTGTATATGGATGTGTATGTCCCAGAGATCAGTTTTTCTGACATTTATCTCTCTTTCAGGTACCTTCACTCAAGCCTTTTGATCTTGGATTCTCTGCTCTCTCCATACTCAGCTGTTTCCTTTATAATGTATTTCGGCTATTGTCTTCCCCTCTAACGTCACACATTAGGGGGAATCTGTTATACACCAGATTGGCACCTCTCCGTCCGAGTGCTGACATTCCTCATGTTGGCACACAAAAGGACATCTATGGATTGAGGTTTACCCAGAACACTATAGCTTGGCTTATTATGAAATACATTCTACCTCTATCCAGCTAATTACTTTGCCATTTTTGACATGTTAGGATGTATTCACGACTATCCTTCTATACAAATCATGAGTCATTCGTGGGTTTCCTTTGTAGCAAGTCGTGAATCTATGTATTCACGGGTTTCCCTTATACATAGTCACGAATCATTCACGGGTTGCTCTAATACATACCCATGAATGTGTCTCTTAACATTTAAAACATAAAAACTCATGTTAAGTAGAGATTAGTTAAGTTATTTAACTTAATTTCCTTAACTGCTGTAACTTCTTCAACCTGCGAAACTACCTTATTTCACCCATATAAATAGAGGTAGGAAATTCCATGAAAGGGACTTTGAACTTATGCATTGTTATGCTGGAGGAATCGGGACTCTCTTTGCCTACACCTTTGCCCTGGAGGTCTTCCCTTAGTGTTGCAGAGCTTGGAGGCTGAGTTCTTTGGAGAAGAGAAACAACAGAACCAAATCAAGGTTTCGTGAGGTGCCAAACTTGAAGAGAAGGTATACTTGTACTTGTTTTCAAGATTAATAAAGATGTGATGTCCTTCTTCTTCCAAAATCATTGCTCAATGTGTGATTGAATATCTATTTATGATCATATGATGATGTTGTTCAGATCATTGTTTCATGTTTATTTGATTATCATTGTTTTATATGTGGTCATAATGGTTTGAGGAAGGTATAATTTGTTTTGCAGGTCTCTTGGAGTGAGAGGAGCAAGAAGAGGATTGAAGAGAAAGCTTGGACCATCCTTCGGTTAGTGAGGTGTGGATATTTCTCATCTCTAAATCTTGTTTATATATACTTGCTGAACAGTGTGCATCTCTCTTTCAACCCCAATACGTTGATGGCCTCTTAAACCCTAGCCATAGGATACTTTCCTTTACAACACTCCATTAGATTTAATTATTCTCTCCTTCCATACAACTCTCTACTATTCCTATTAATTATTAGATTTAATTGTTTCTCTCCTTCATTAGATTTAATTATTCTCTCCTTCCTTGTAATTATTCTCTATTATTCTCTCCTAGATATCAACTTCTATAAGGGGGGAATAATGTAGCATATGAAGTTCACAATTGAATACTCACATGCACCAAGTGACCAAGACTTCATTTAGTATTTCACTCTTATTTTTCATCCATATACAAATTTATCATTATTATATTATACCTCTCAATAAATATACTAATGCAAATGGACTACAATAAAAAATACCATCTCACATTATCCTGGATCCAGGAGCTCTCTGATATGTTTATCACTTAGGTGGGACATATCTCAGATGTCTAATGCTTAGGTGGTACCTCTTTGATATTTCTAGTTCTAGGTTGAAACATCCCTATGATGTATAATGCTTAGGTTTTTTTAAGGTGCAAAATTTATGACACCATTTGACCAACCCCACATCGCTAAGTCAATAGGAATAATACAATGGATAAACTTAACAAACAACTATTCCTTTAGGGAATTCCCTTCACCAAGTAAAAACAACCTTGTTGAGAGTTTATCGTCTCTTTATCTCATTATATTATCTTCACAAATTAAAATGAAATATTATAGAATCCAAAAAATTAATCCAATAAACCATATTCGATTACAACCATTAATACTTAATAGAAATTAGTTTAGAATGTGTTGGAAAACCATTGTCCAAAAAAACCACAAATCGAATCAAAATTTTATATGGGTACCTACAAAGAATACAACACATGTATAACATTATCCTTGTTGTATTATTTAAAATAATGTGGAGAAGGAATAGCATTCATCTATTCAACTACTAGGGGAAGCAACACACATTGATTCTCTACACAAAGATAAGTTTCTAGTACTAACTAACTTTGTCAATGAATCTACAACATTCTTCAAGGTATCAACCTTCTCCAACAATACTTTGATCTATTCAACCATCTCTCTAACAAAATGGAATTATACATCAATATTCTTTGTGTTGGAATGATATGTAGGATTCTTTTCTAGAAATATTGCACTTGATCTATCACAACTTATTCTCACTACTTTCTAAATTAAACCAATACCTAATTGAAACCATATATATTCCTTCTTTCCATGAGTGTAATGGCATGTGCTCATTTTCTATGGTTGAAAATGAAAATATATCTCTCCTCTTGCTCATCCAATTGATTGCTCCACCAAACATGTTGAATACATAGCCACTTATGGATCTTATGTGTTCAAGTTCTCCAACCTAGTTTGTATCAAAAAATCCATGTATATATCTCCCCATGATTTATAGATTTTACATGGAAGTATATTACATAATATGAAGTTTTGTTCAACTATACAAAAACCTTCCTCACAACCATCCAATGTTTGTTCCATATTTTTGACATACAACTTCTATAAAATCCCACTGCATGGGCAATTCATGGTCTAGTATGTACCATAGAATACATCAAAATTCCAATATCTCTAGAATAGAGAACATTAGACATGTCTTATACCACGTATTAACTCTTCAAACATTTATGTGAAGATAAATTTTCACCTACATAAATAGGTACCTTTATCAATTTATGTTTTTTCATATCAAACCTCTTTAACATTATTTCAATATATTTCTCCTTATTCAACAAGAGTTTCCTATTTGTTTGGTCTCTTTTAATTTCCATGCCCATTCTTTTTTTGCGGCACCAAGATATTTCATATAGAAATTAGAATACAATGGATCTTGGACATATTTAATAGTTTCCTTATTGTTTCTAGTCAACAACATTTCATTGACATACAATACCACATAAATAAATTGGTAAGTAGTTTTCTTGAAATACACATCGAGATTGACTTTTCTACTTGAGAAACCAAATCCCAATATATATGTATCAAACCTTTAATACCACATACTTGTTGATTACTGTAATCCATACAAGGACTTATTCAACATGAAAACTAACTCCTTCTTTCCCTTCAATTTAAAATCTTCTCGTTGTTTCATGTAGATTTAGTCTTCAAGATATCTAAGAAAAATTGTTCTTTTTGTATCCATCAACTCTACTTCAAAGTAAAAAGAAACAACAATATATGAAATAAATCTAGTATAAGTTAGTTTAGAAAAATGCTAAAAAATCTCACCACACATGTTAGTTATAAGTTAGTTAGGGATGGACTTTTCTGATTGAGAAACCAAGCCCCAATATATATATATCAAACCTTTGATACCACATCCTTGTTTATTATTGTAATCCATACAAGGAATTCCTCAACATGAAAATGAAAGATCAAGTCTTGAAGGGGCATGTCGCACATGCAATTTATCAATGAATACAAAATCACATCATGCTTTTCATCCAATAATTAACATGGTATGGGTTTTTATCCAAATTTTTATGCTATTTATATGATAGTTACAATAATTATTATATCATAAATTTACCTTTTATCATGGATTTTTTTGGGCACCTGTTGAATTCTAAGGAACTCTTGATTCTCAGGGATCATTCAATGTTATTAGGCTTTTATTCTATCCTAGGAGTATTGGTTCTATGAAAGTGTTATAGAGCTCAAATGATGTGGTTTATTTTATGCCTTGTCATGTTTAAACTATTGACTCACATTTATATGTTATTAGTTGATGCTACAACTAGTACAAAATGAAAAATTAATGACTAAAAAATTACTATAATACAGTTATAAACGACTATTTTTGAGTTGACGACTAATAGTACCGAATTTCCGCTATCTTATAGCTTGAATAACTTAGTCATATTTCACTTAGTCATTAATAGATTGACTTATTAGTCATTGGTTTAGTCATTGATAGTCAATGATTTAGTCATTTTTATTTTTATGAGTAAGTAGGACAATTCTATTATAGTATAGAAAGATATTACAAAAGGAAGAATTACAAGGGGTCATGATTAACGACCCCTGTCTGGATAGAGACATGACTAATAAATCTTGCCCCGCATATCTTAACTAAACCAGGCATAGAAAGAAATAAGATTTATACAAAGATGATACATTGTGGGAGCCTAAAGGTCTGGTTCCCACCAAATTCCAAAACTGAAACTAATAGGGACCATCTCCGGCTTATCCAAAACTCAAGGTATTCAAGGGCTTGAGTCTATCCCTGCTTGAGAGAAGGAAGGACTTAAAGAAGAAATTACTATTAACCCGTTGCCATCCAAGGAAACCAAATATGTCTCCGAAAGGTCAGGGAAGTGAGCCTCGAAGAATATCATAGCGAGCCACAACATAGACAACCTTAAGATAGAAATCGACATAGATCTAAACATAAAAAAGATAAAGGACCAATGCCAGGGATCCCAATATTAACTTCTTTCCTCTCGGTTAGGGCCCTAATGATGTTCTGTGTGCTGAGCTGAAGCGTTGCTTATAGGAGAGTTACCTGGGGTATTCACTGGGGTGGTGGGGACATTCCTTAGGATTTCCAACATGTCTTGAGCAATCTAATCTAGGATTCTGAAACCAGCGACACTCTCCTACTACTTGTGATGGATGATATCCAGGGCATCATAGATCCCTTGGGTAGTCTAATTTTTATCTTGGATGTCCCAAGCCAGAAGTATGCAAGCGATCCAAAAAAGGTTGGACTACAAAGGTCACCCCATTAGGGTCTCAAACTCCTCAAGGAGATCAATTTCTAGAATGGCTATAAAGGCCTTGATAGTAGTTGGCATTTTTTCCATATAATGGTCTCCCTAACTGAAGGGTTCTGACACAGGATTGTCACCCCTTGATGGTATAGAATCATGCATATAGCTAGGAGAAGCCTCACTATGTCTTTCTCCTCTATTGTTTCCTCTCGACCGATTATGGGCCCTCCAGTAGTGTGGCATGGTGATTGCACATAGATGAAATCTTAGGAACAAGCAGAACAAGATCGACACCTTGCTTGGATCCTTACGTTCTGGAGAACCCAAATTTATAGCACAGTGATCCTCCGATTCCTCCCATCCATAGACATGCTCCATAACTCTACACATGCTTCCAGCCTTGATCGACATTATTTGCTGCCCTTGCCCCCATTCCATCAGATCTCACATTGTGTGTGAGTGATTCGCCACCTTTTGCTTCACAGGGGGGCAATTAATATGAATATCCACCATATTTCCCATTCTTACCACCTCAAATGTAATCTCTATACACTTTATCTTACATGCTCATCCTCTCATCCACCCTTCCCATGGATCGGTTTGTAGAGAGTTTCTTCCCTCGAATATGAATCCAAGCCTGATACTGGGCTCTCGTGTTATCTATCTGACCTTTTGTTGCCCCCACGTTCTCCATACCAATGCCACATGTTTAGACATGCATCAAATCGGCCCCACCTAATTATCGAGACATTTCCCTTCTTTTCGTGTTAGCCACCATGATAATCATGGGATTGCTATGTGATGTCAACATGCCATCTGTCTGTCTTCCCATTAAAGATGGATGCCACCTATCGTTCACATGCTGCGGGATGGAATGAGTCAGGTAGTTGTATGGATTACATATTCCTTCCATATCATCCTCTGCCAACTTCAAGCAATGTTACCAAATATTATGGGTATTTTCTCTGTCATTTGTTTCCTCTACATGGAAATATCTACTGCTTTCCACTCCTGCGTTCACGAGGGAATCCACCACCTTATTGCCCCCCCATTTAACATGCGAGAATAGAATGGCTTCCTATGCTACGAGGGTTTTCCTAAGAGTTCGTAAACGACCCTCCCATATCCATTTCTTTGAAACTTGGGAAGTTGAAGCACTCGATGGAAGCCAGCAAGCTATTTTGATAATGATATGAGAGTCCCCCTCCATCACCAGTGGAGTTTTCCCTATTTGCACCACCCAATTCAAACAATTTATAAGTCCTTCAAGCTCATCCATATTGTTAGTATTGCTGCCTATTGATCCCCATAATAAACTGAGAATATCTCCCTTTGAATTCCTTATTGCACCTACATAACCAACGGGACTAGGATTACCTTTGGTCGCTCCGTCGACATTGAGTTTGAAGGAGCCAACTGGAGGTCTTATCTAGGCGTTCGGGCTTGAGATGGATGTTGGAACTGAACGAGAGATCGATATGTTGGGAGGTAATTCCCCAATTCCTAAGTCATAAAGAATAATTTGTTCATTTGCTTCATTTACAAATTCTTCCTGCATCCACTGATGGAGAGTGATAGTTTCTTTCAGATGATCTTCTATGGAATTCCATATTTCCCCTTGTTTTCTTGATTTGTTTTCAAAGGTCTGTCTGTTGTAGGTTTTCCATATTTCCCATAAAGTGAATCTAGGTAGAACCTCCCACAGGCGATTGACAATTTTATTTTTAAAACAGTTCATCAGCCATTTTGCGATTGTGAAGTCTGATCGTCCTTTGTGACAGTGGTTTCTTTTGAAAATTGCAGCCCCTTTATCCCAAATTGAGTCTGCTACTTTGCATTCATCCAAAAGATGGTTAATGTTTTCATTATTCTCCTCGCACATGTAGCATCTAAAAGGTCCATAGAGTCCTCTGATTTGCAGGTTATCCCATGTTAGGATACGTCATTTCATCACCAGCCAACAGAAAACAAAGACCTTTGGCCACCATTTGGCTTTAGGCTTCATGTTCTGAGTCCCTGTTAGCATTGTTGGGACGCAGAAATGTCCATTTTTCATCCACTTTATCTTCCTTTATTCCTCACATTTCATCGTCCCATTAACCTTTTATCATACCATTTCCACACATATATGTGGGTTTCACCTTATTATTTCCACTTTATTTATTTTTAGTATTATAAGTGAATTTATGAATAAATATTAGAAAATTAACAATTTTTTCTCTAATATCTCAAATTATGGATGAGCTTTGTAATGTGTAGGAATATGTGAAGGATTAATTCAAAGAAAAAACTTCACGTATATCTCCTCCATCATTTCAAGGAGATAGTTATGCAAAGAATATTCCAACAAGAAGATCATGGAGATTTGGTTGAGAGACATGTGGAGAATTTGTGAAAGATATGTGGAGGATTTGAAGGGATCATATCTTGTAATAATAGGAAAGTAGTTGAGTGGTTGAGTGAATAGTGGATCTCTCATTATGAGATGATTATTTTCTTCATGTATAAAAGAGAGTGCTCTCTATTCATTTCATAATAATTATAAAATGGGATATTATCTTAGAATATTTTAGATCTTAGATTATCTTAGAGAATAGTAGATTGTATAAGTTAGTCTTAAATTTGTAATATGGAGAAGGGAGTTCTTAGCATTTGTTCATCATCTTGGTTTGATGCTTTCATGATTTATGAATGATTCTTGTGATGTAATTTAAGATTGCTTTATTGTTAATGTGAGCTCACATGTGTTGTCTTGTTGCTCCTCATATGTTGTCTTTCTTTTATGCAATTTACTTTCAGCCGTGTGTTTCATCTTCCAGCATTAGATTAGCAATTGCTTGTTTCAGTTTAAGGGGGGTTAGATTAGATTAGTCTTAGTTTCATAGGGGGTTATATTAGCTTAATTTCACTTTAGTCTTGCATATAATTTGCAGGTGCTTCATAATACTACGAACCTCGGATTGACAAATTAAATGGTTGGGAAATTACTACAACATAATTGAAATGACATTAATTCGACCCAACATTTTTGCGCCATTGCCGGGGAAGCACAATGGATTGAAGTGTAGATTTCAATTTATGCAAGTGTGTTAGTGTATATTTCAATTCTTGCAAGTGTGGTAGTATAGATTTTGATTCTTGCAAGTGTGGTAGTGTAAACTTCAATTCTTGCAAGTGTGGTAGTCTAGATTTCAATACATGCAAGTGTGGTAGTGTAAATTTCAATTTTTGCAAGAGTGTTTAATTTTCGCAACTGTGAAGAGTTATTTATTTTTTTAGAGTGTTTTTTTTACATAAATGGATTGTTTTTATTTAAGATTTTCAAATTTTAGTTTTGTGTGCTACAAGAATCCCTTTTTCAACATGGTTTAATAATGAGTATAAGTCTAGAACTACTCATGCCTTGGCAAAAGCTGGATTTTCCTCTTCCCAGGAAGAGGAGGTCTTGGCAGCAATAAGAGATTTAACTACTCCTCCAGAATCAAACGAGGAATCATCATCCAAAAAATCCTATGCATGTGAAGGTGAACAATTATTTGAACAGGAGATCGATGAAGACGAATAGGAGATCGAGGAGGACCACGAGGAGTTGCAGCATGATCTGAGGAGTGAAAACTATGCCTATGAAATCCCTATCGAACGATGGTTTCAAGAAAGAATGAGGTTAGAAAAATTTAGTTTTTCTTTTTATTTAGTTAGATCACAGCCACAACGATTAAATTCATTCATCTTTCTATATTTCCATTGTTCATTCATGGGATTAAAAGATAATATATTCCTATTATTGTTGCGTGTATGGCTACACTGGCTATTTGATTACACATAACTATTTTCTAATTCCCAATTAGCATAGAGTAGGTAGGATTTTATTTCTAGTCTTTTCTTTCACCTAGAATAAGTATTCTCTCCTCTATGCTTCATGCGATCATGAGGATCAGAATGTAGGATGTTTTCTAAAATTTTTAGGAATGAATAATTAATGTTTTACAACATGCTTAATTGATTTCATCTTTATTTTGCAATTCATTATCTCTATTTGCTAAAACCTTTTTCAATTGTTAAATAAAAATAGTCTAAAATTTCATTTTTAAGTTGAACAAACACTGAAATTATAATGCTAAAAAGAAGCAGCAACTCCAAGCTGAAACAACGTACATCTATTACATTTTTTTGACATTTTGGCTTGTTAAAATTCGCTAAAACATAGTCGGGATAGTCCTATTTTTAGGGAACATAAGGGATTAGTTTTAAAACCCGTTTCTATACAAAGTATCCATTTAATTCTAGTTTCCAATCCAATTTTAATTCATCAATTTGGTTCTAAAACTAAAAAGATATGGTCAAAATACTAACTAAGGGTGGAGTAGGCAGCTCAAGAACATAGTTGGGACAATCATGTTTTGGGAGACCTAATGGATGAATTTTAAAAACATATTTCTACTGTATAATATACTATCAATCTAGTTTAAAACACAATTTTAATCATTAGATTTTGATATCGTACGAACAAGATATGCCCAAAATACTGACTAGCTATCCTAAATATGCACTCTAAAAAATATTCTTTCTCAGCTATTCACTGGCATATTTCACCCATCAATTCTTATTGTATTCAAAACATGTTTCTATTGAATATACCTATATGAAAATATTTTCATATCCAATTGGAATCACATCAATCCATCTTTAAAAGAAAAAGTTGTACTCAAAATAGTGACCATTGGTCTTGGCTGAAACTCACAAACAACATTAGGATGTAGGATGTTATTCAGATTATATGACATACCATACCATAGAATTTTTAAAACATGTTTCTACTAGAAGTATCCCTATGAATCCACTTTATTTTGGCTTTGGAATAATTTAAATCGGGCATGAAACAAAGAAGTTATTAGCAAAACACTGTCAGGTAGTCTATGCCGGCCCAACGTCCATCTCAGATAAGAACACCTTGACCCGCGTCTCTATTTTCGGGCATATGGAAATGAATTTTGAAAATTCAAGACATGGGTTTTGTGCGTAACATCCTTCTTTACTTTATTCATAAATAATTTTCCAAACAAAGCCACGATTTACGATATACATCTGGTTCTTTAAGAGGATATTTTCCAGATTTGTTGTTGCAGCTGGTTCCAAGCAATTGAACATAGTTCTGTGAAAGCTGAACATAGTTCTATGAGGGCTGAACATAGTTTTGTGAAGGCTAAATATAGTTTTGTGAGGGATAAACATAGTTTTGTGAACACAAGAACCAACATTATTTACATTCATGGTTGTCACACAAGAACCTACCATAAGGAAAATGCCAGCTGTTACTCATGCATTTCACATCATGAAATGAATGTTGTTAACACAACAACCAACATTCTTTGCATTCATGGTTGTCACACAAGAACCAACCATAAGGAAGATATCAGTTGTGACTCATGCATTTCACATCATGAAATGAATGTTGTTAACACAAGAACTGATATTCTTTATATTCATGGTTGTCACACAAGAACCAACCATAAGGAAATGCCCGTTGTTACTCATGTATTTCACACTCCATAAATATTCATTCTTAAAAAGACATCATCAATCAAAGCCAAAGTGTAGATGCCAAAAGTTCTTGAGAAGAGCTATACACGGTTGCATGAAGACATGCAACAAGTTCAGTTGGGGAGTATGTTGAGATGTAGAAATGTCCATTTTTCATCCACTTTATCTTCCTCTATTCCTCACATTTCATTGTCCCATTAACCTTTTATCAAACGATTTCCATACATATATGTGGGTTTCACCTTATTATTTCCACTTTATTTATTTTTAGTATTATAAGTGAATTTATGATTAAATATTAGCAAATTAACATGTTTTTCACTAATATCTCAAATTATGGATGAGCTTTGTAATGTGTAGGAATATGTGAAGGATTAATTCAAAGAAAAGACTCCACGTATATCTCCTACATCATTTCAAGGAGATATTTATGCAAAGAATATTCCAAGGAGAAGATCATGGAGATTTGGTTGAGAGACATGTGGATAATTTGTGAAAGATATGTGGAGGATTTGAAGGGATCATATCTTGTAATAATAGGAAAGTAGTTGAGTGGTTGAGTGAATAGTGGATCTTTCATTATGAGATGGTTATTTTCTTCATGTATAAAAGAGAGTGCTCTCTCTTCATTTCATAATAATTATAAAATGGGATATTATCTTAGAATATTTTAGATCTTAGATTATCTTAGAGAATAGTAGATTGTATAAGTTAGTCTTGACTTTGTAATATGGAGAAGGGAGTTCTTAGCTTTTGTTCATCATCTTGGTTTGATGCTTTCATGATTTATGATTGATTCTTGTGATGTAATTTAAGATTGCTTTATTGTTAATGTGAGCTCACATGTGTTGTCTTGTTTCTCTTCATATGTTGTCTTTCTTTTATGCAATTTACTTTTAGTCATGTGTTTCATATTCCAACATTAGATTAGCAATTGCTTGTTTTAGTTTAAGGGGGTTAGATTAGATTAGCCTTAGTTTCATAGGGGGTTAGATTAGCTTAATTTCACTTCAGTCTTGCATATACTTTGCAGGTGCTTCGTAAGCCTATGAACCTCGAATTGACAAATTAAATGGCTGGGCAAGTACTAAAATGGAATTAAAATGACATTAATTCGACCCAACAAGCATCCCTAAGAATTATTTGGGGTTGAAGTTACCTAAATTGTCATACCCCCATCTGAGCTTATCTAGACCCTTATTCTTGGCTATTCTTTTAGAGTAGAGCTCCAATATAAAATATTCAATGTCTTCCCTAAGTGCTTGGGATTGACACTAACTCCTTTCCTTCCATGTCATGAAAAGCTGATCCTCATTGTGGGTATCCCAAAAATCTGCCCCCTTTCCGTGGGATTGATTCTGGAGGAAGGAGTCGAGTAAAGGGGAATCATCCCTGTATGAAATCACCAGTTATTGGTTCAAATATTCACTTGCAAATTGAGAAATTTGACCATTTTGCACCTCCCAGAAACTATGCTTTTGAACCAATCCTCTATTTTCCTGGGTGGTATTCCAAATTCTTGATCGTGAGAGGTTTTCTTTGAAGCAAACTAGGAATTTCTTGGGCCATTAAGGGGCATATTTTAAATTCCATAGTTTTTCCCATGGATCCTTCGGATAATTGACGCATCGCCACCAAATTTTGGTGCTCATAAATTTATTATTGTCAAGAGTGTCTCGAAGCCCCAAGCTCCCTACATACTTTGTAGTGCATATGGTTTTCCAATCCACAAGAGGCCACTTCCCATTTCCTTCCAATCCTCCCCAAAGGAAGTTCCTCTGAATATTCCTGATTTGTTTTATAATTGATTTCGGGGCTCTCAGCACTAAGAATAGGTAAATGGGCATTACCTGAAGAACCAATTTTACAAGGATGAGTCTACTTGAGAAATTGAGGGCTCTTTAAGTCCATAGATTGAGCTTTTTGTTGATTTTGTCTACCAATTCCTACCAAGATATTTGCTTGATAGTCGATTCTACCAACGGTGCTCCTATATACTTTGAGGGGAGGCTTCCTTCCAAGAACTCTAGGATTCTGAGGATTTTTATTTTGGTAATCCATGAGGTATTGAAGAAGTAAGTATGATATTTTTCCTTGTTGATTTCAAGGCTTCTAGATTCCAAAAAAATATTCAGACATTCTTTAATTCCCCTAGCCTCATGAACCAATGAGGGGCCCATAAGCATATTATCATCCATAAACTGTTGATGGGTCTGTAGTTCCATCCCAGCTGTTAGAGATAATCCTTGAATTTTGTTTGCTACTCTCATGCTTTTGAGAATCCTTCCTAATCCTTCCCCCACAATGATGAAGAGGAAGGGAGATAGGGGATCCCCTTGTGTAATGACACTTGAAGCATTGAAGGGATTCGAGGGGGAGCCATTGACCAAGATTGAGAAGAATGCTGAGGATACCATATTCATAACCTAGTTTGTCCACTACTCCGAGAAGCCAAAATTTTTAAAAATACCTACCAAGAACTGCCAATTCAATTTATCATAAGCTTTGGATAGGTCTAGTCTTAGGAGCATACCTAGAATATTCGTAGTTTTAAGAGAATGGATAGTTTCATGGACCAGAATGATGCCGTATAGGATTTTCCTTCCTTCTATGAACCCTGCTTGTTCGAGTGAGATGATGAAAGGAAGGAGAGGTTTAAGATGATTTGCAATTACCTTAGAAATGATTTTGTAGATGACATTACACAAAGCAATAGGTCTTAGTTTTATGGGATCCTCTGTTCTGCTTTCTTTGGGTATGAGATTTAGGAATGTAGATTTGAGAACTCTAAGAATACTCTCTGATTTCCTAGAGTCCTCTGCTAAATCCCATATTTCTTCCTTCAGCCAGTCCCAACAAGCGTGGAAGAAATTAGTGGTGAACCCATCCAGTCCCGAAGCTTTATCTTCTTCCATTTGTTTTACAGCAGTCTCCACTTCCATTATCTCAATGGATTTTTCTAGAATTTGATTACGATCATCCATGATAAGCTTGAGTATATGGCTTAAAACTTCTCTCTGGGATTCCTCCCTATGTTTGTCTGGTTCCTGTAGGAGCTTGGAAAAATAAGAGTTCAAGGTAGTTTCTAGTTCTTCTTGAGTTTTGGCTATACTCCCATCCTCTCTCTTAAGTCTATCAATATGATTCCCATGTCTATGTTGAATGGCCAATTTGTGGAAAAAAATAGTATTGCGTTCTCCTTCCTGGAGCCACTTGAATCTAGCCTTCTGGTTCTAGTAGACTTCCTCTTGTTATTCTCTTTGACTAAATTCCCGTAGCAGTAACTTTTCCTAAATCCTCAATTCTTCTGAGAATCCGCTATTCATCCCTTGAGATTGGTTTAGCTTGATTTTATTATCTAAGGTCTGTTTGGATTGAAATATATTGCCGAAGGAATCCTTATTCCATTTCTTGATGTGACCTTTGAGGAGTTTAATTTTGTATTGGAATTGATACATTCAAGTTCCTCTAATTGGTGGGGAACTCTCCCACCACTCCTTGAGTTTCTTATGGAAGTCCATATGGAGAAGCTAGAATTTCTGAAATCGAAAGGGTCTCCAGGGATTAACTCTAACATTTTCCCATTTCAGGATGATGAGCCAATGATCCGAACCTACCGCTAGAAAAACAACCGCTTTTCAGTCACCTCCTTCCATCATGACTAACTATGAGAGAAAAAGCCTTTCAATTCTATAGGCTATCCCTCTGACTCCCGTTTGTTTGTTGTTCCAAGTGAATATGCCATTGGAAGTTCTGGCATCTATCAAGTTAAGGTCATTAATACTAGCATTAAAGTGACTCCTTTTAGATTTTAGGTTCCGTATACCACCTTTTTTTGTCGAGGTTCCTAATCAGATTGAAGTCACTCCCCAAGATCCAGGCTCTGTCCTCGACTATGGATTTGATTTCTGAGATCAAATCCAAAAATGATGTCTCCTGTTCATCCCTTGGCGGACCATAAACATAGGATATGACTCCCCTTATTCTGGTGCCTATGATGTGGAAATCTATCGATAGAGTACAAGGAGTGGCTAGGAATCCTGATAGATGCACCTCACAAGGGTTCCATAGGATGCCCAACCCTCCTCATGCCCCTCTGGAATCTAAAGCTCCTGATTTGCATCCCTTCCAGACTTTCCAGGTGATACTTGATAGTTCTTCTCCTGAGCATTTTGTTTGTTGAAGAAAAACTATCCCTGACTTATCCTTTTTAATCCTTCTTCTAAGAAGGATGCTTTTGAGAGTGCTCTTACAGCCTCTGATATTCTAGGTTGTAATTTGCTACAGAAATAGATTAACTAGAAGGTGATAGGGCAACATCTATTGTTCGATATTGGCTTGAAGCCACCAATTGTTTTCCTATTGATCTGATTGTTTGAAAATTGCTTGGTCTTCCCCTCTTTTTATTTTCTAGTTTTTTTTACCGTCAGTGACTTTGAGGGATTCAACTACTACTCTTAAGGAGCTTGAGTTTTTGGCTTGAATATAATGGCTTTCTCCAGCAGGTAAAATTGCTGAGGGGGAATATGGGTTGGAGTTTTGTCAGAGCATCCAACTTCTAGCCCGTCTAGGTCTAGATCTACTATTTCCATATCTTCTAAAACAAGTTCCATTGTCCCTAATTCTTTCTTTTCTGCCTCTTGTTGTCGCTGTTTAAGAGGCTCTGGATTGGCTTTTACTATTTATTTTTGCTTTTTTGGGGTTTTCTCTGTCTCCTTTCCCTGGCTTTCTTTGTTCTGGTCACTATGTTGTTCTACTTGTGGTTTTTCTTTTGCTGTATCTACTTGTTTATTGGCATTACTAATTGCTTGATCTTCTTGGAGGATCTCATATCGATTCTGGGTCTACACTCTTTTATTTAATTCTAGTCCTGAAGTCTTCTGCATCTGAAAGAAAATATCTGAATAGATGGCCATGCTCATGGAATCTTCTGCATCTGAAAGGGATCTATTCATAATCTATGGTTTGAAACCATTCCTCATCTTCCCATGTTAGCTCGATTCCATCAGGTAGATCTCTGGATATATTAAGGTAAATACATATCTTGGCATACAATATGTATTTTCTTTGTATATTTTGCTCTGATACTTTGATAAAGTTCCCCAGTGTGTTCTCGATATCCATTAATATTTCTTCCTTCAAGTATTCCATTCGAAGGGAATACATTCTTATCCATAAAGAAGCTATTGTTAGGTTTTCTTTGTCAGGGTCGAATCTCTCTTTCCATGCGCATTATATATGCATTGATTACTCCTTTCCCCTTTTCATTTTCTTTTCCCAAGATAAAAATATCCTCCTCTGCTGTTTCATTCCTTCCATAGTCCCTCTCCCCCCGAGGAGGATCAGAAAGCATCTTGAATGGCCTTTCTGAGATGTCTCTGTCTTGTACAATCACTGTGGATCCTTCCTCCTACATCCCCAGCTCCATCCTCCTTTCAAGTTTGTCAATGATTTAGTCATTGATTTAGTCATTGATAGTCAATGATTTAGTCACTCACTTCAATTAGATGAGAAGATGCAAACACATGTTATCACTTATCAACCACTTTGAGTACACAAAATACACATAAATATGCCATCCATAAAATAAATGGGATAAATCAATCTGATATTATTAATGCTTCCCTGAATTCAACATTTGATGCAACTATAACAAGATCATATAATTTCAACATGGTTATTCATATATAGTTAGTTTAATGTCTATTTGATTTTCCCTCATATCCAATAGAAACCATGATTTTCATATTTTTATATTAGAAAGACTTAAGAAATGGTACCCTGACTGTAAGAAACGTCTATTTCAAATGTCCACAAAAGTGACACATATGCACTCATTTGCCTCTCATTGCATGTTTCAATTTTAGGGTATTCCCTGTAAAATAGGGATTAGGACGTCTACTTCATTTTCACTAGATCTATGAGTTTAAAATTTGAATAGATTACAAATGCCAAAAATTTTGTGGTCATCATCACATATCAAAGCCAAGATTCATTTCGTCATATGGATAAGAGATCAATACTAGAATTCTAAGAGTATGCACATGTTTTAATAGAAGCACCTAAAAAAAACTATTGTAAAAGACCCTCCATCTTAGGAGGAAAAAAATTTGACCTGAAGGCATGGCAAAAGTATCCTAGTATCAACAATCTGTGAGCATCTTTCATTTTCAAGAAATGATGTTGTCTTGCACTTCTGCATATCACTCTAAACAAGGTGGTTGTCTTTATTCTGTGTGATATAGAATAGAATTTCACAGTTGAAATACCTTTATGGTATAAAAGGTTTGATACACAATGATGAGATTTAGTATATTCTACGGCAGGAAAAGAGTAAAGGATAGACCTATAAGATCAATTGTGAGACCTGTAGGCAGAGAAATCCTAGTTAAAGAATTTGTCATCACTTGACTTGAAAAATAGAAACCCAAAAAGGGAAGTTTACTTATGTCAAGGGAATTAAACTTATTATATAAACATTAATTATATGCATGTTATTTCTCACAACTAGTAGCCCAAGGATTTTTATAAATTATTCATATCTATCCACTTGCTTCTTTTGTTGATAAGGCTGATTATGGAGTAGCTTCAGTGACTTCCTATCATTTGTCTTGTAAATGTACACATGAATCCATAATTATATGGTGTTGCTTTGCTGCCCAAAACAAAAGGACTCTTGACCCAAATATTTGGTTGTTTACTCTTTTTCCTTATCACCACAACCACTGTGATCTAATTCCTTGGTGGAATTGAGAGAATATTGTAGCTACAAATCCTCTTTATTAATGTAACACTAATTGGATGTATCATTTCAAACTATGAAGGTGGGGAGAAATATTTGGCCTTGAAACGTGATGTTAGTCTTTGTTATGGGTGCATTCACTTTCTTTGATCTGCATATTATAGTGTTTGATCAAACTTAGATATTAACAATAGAATGCATATTACAATTGTTGATCGAACTCTAACATTAACCATTCATTGACCATGTTAAATGTTATTTAACATGCACCAAATATACACTAATTATAATTTCTAGAACAAATTTGATGCCATAGATTGTAAACCTCAAATTTTGATTTTGGTGTATTTTTCTTCTAAAATTTTATTGTTTGTATTATTTCTAAAATAATTTATCAATCCAAAATTACACTAGTTTATCAATCCACAGGTGTAGGCTAGGATTACCTGTTTCCACAATTTATCAATCCACGGGGTGGAAATTCCATATTGTCCAAGTTGAAAAGCTTGGAAAAGTACTCATATGGAAAGAATAACTCATATAAAAACAAACTGTGTCAAAGAACACCGGTCAATATCAGATTAAAATCACTCCAGTTCAAGCTATACTAATAAAAATTGACCCACAAAATTGTTGAAAACATAAGAATTCTAGAAATATAGTGTGTCTAATTGGTACTCAATGAATACTCATACAATTTCATTTTGAACTTAAAGTAGAATGCTAAAGACATATTTTTCGATTGCCTCACTTGATTTTACTAGACTTTCATTTATTCTTCTGGAATATTTCCCTATTCAACCTTTTCAATATTGTGGATGCTTTGTAGATTTTTCCTTGGATATTTTCAAACCATTCATAGTGGTATCAGAACCTTCAATATGCATTGTAACTTATGATTCTCCTTCTATGCTGCTAGCGTGTTCACTTGAAATGGGGTGGATAGAAACCCTTTATTTGTGTGGAGAATAATGTGTAAGATCAGTTCCACATGTTTTCTTCCTTGGACTGTTGGACAGGGAAACCATTGGACCCTGAATTTGATCTGCCAAAATTGTAGCATTATGTTCATTTGGCTCATGGTTTTGAAATTTGATGGTACTGAGTGAGGAACTACAACAAGAATAATTGATTATGAATGAACTGGTGGAGATTAACTTAAATGGAACCAAATCTAGTCAGGGAGAACTTGTCCCAACAATTCCAGAACTAGAGATAGTGATATCACAACTTCTGGAACAACAATTGATGATAGGATGACAAGCTTCATATTTCCCTGCAACCAACGAGTCTCCTTGATGCTAGTGAATTTTACCAAAATGGAGAAAACACAAATGAGTTCTCTATGTGGAGATAAATGTAGATCATCAGTTCTATAATTTCTCTTTCGTTTGTTGTTGGAAAAATAAATACTTGGGCCTTGAATTTCATATACCAAAATTATAGCATTAGATTCATTTGGCTCACTGTTTTTAAATTTGATGGTTGAGCTTGAGTTAAGGAAGTCTGAATGCTTTAGACAGAGAGAATTAGTCCCAGAAATAATTCTAGAACTAGAGACATTGCTAGCAACAAAACTTGTGGAACTTGGATGATCCAGACAAGAAATATCACTAAGAGATTCCAGCATAGAATTTTTAGGACTAGAATCATATGAGATATGGATCTTAGTTATTTTAGACTAATCAAATAGATTCTCAATAGGGGAAAAAGGAAATCAAGGTGTTTCACAAAGGACTAGATAAAAGCAAAGGAAAGATGGCAACCAACAGCAAAATCAGGATAAGAAGCCAACAATTATAGCTATATTATTGAGGTGTCCATACAAATAGATATTGGAGACTCCTAATAGAATATGGAGCTACAAATTGGCTTGGTTTGGCTTGGTCGAATGCCTCTGGTGCTAGTTCCAATGAGAATTTGGGGCATTGGTTGAGGTGGCATGGTTGGATTTAAACCTTGGGTAGGGGGTTGTCTTTGAATGTTTATTGGATGTACACTTGGATATGCATTTGGAGGCATGTTTTTTCCATTTTATTGTTAATATAGCATACTATGAAGACCAAGTACTATTTATTTGGATTTCATATTTTTCAGGACTGATAACCCTATTTATTGGACTTGCATACCTTTTGGTACTCCTCATACACAATCCTATACAAAGACTGCAGATCAATGCAATCTGCAATTCTTAGAGGAAAACTTTTTCTAGTTTAACTCCACATCAGCAGGTAACCTTGACTATTTAATGGCTAAGTGTAGCCATAAATTAGAGTTTTCAAGAATGGAAACATTTTTTTTGGTCTTCTTTGTTTTTAGGTCAACTATATTCATTGTTGTTATCATTTTATTGACATATCAATAATGAGCTCAGGTATATATTATAATCTTAAGTCAGTTTCAAAGAGTACAAGGCATGGAGATCACAGTTCACATGAAAGGAAATAAAGTGAGGGGAAATATAGTTAAAGGATTATTTCTAATGCTCACTTAAATGATCAAGTTGTTGTCAAGATATCCGAAGTTTGAATTGAGGATTACGTGATTTCTCAAATCAGAGAATTATTAGCTCTGCCACAAGAATATATTTACGCATATGCCAAGTACTAGATTTTTTTACTCTTAAGCATGAAATCACTCAAATAAAAATCCCTAGATCTCCTAGATGTTATTTATAATTTATTTTATTAAGTAAAGCGACTTGGCTCTTACCTACTAATGCAAAGCTAAACTTGCAGACTGTAGATCAATGCAATCAACAATTCTTAAGGAAAATTTCTGCCAATTTAATTGCACATTAGTAGGAAACATAATAAAAATTAGAAAATTTGAATAATCAAATTGGTTGGGGATTTAAAAAAAAAAATAAACTTGGAAAACTAAACTAAAGTAAATTAAAATAGAAAAAGTAATAAAACAAGAAAACAAATGAATGAAAGTATAAAAAACATGTAAGAATTTAATAAAGAGGAAAAATGATATTGAGGCTCACATATTTTCCTATCAACATAATTTTGGAGACAGTTTCATATTTCATGACTTTACATCATGCAGGGTTTCTATATTTGATAATTCTCCTACTTTCCATCCTGCTCACAGAATGCATGATCTTAAGGCTATAATCTCATATCTAGACTATGAAACTAAAATGCATGATAAACATACATTAGTGTCTATTGACAATATATAAATGAATACACAGTATGACCTAATAAATATTATATTAATTCAACATAATGCATTGCAATTAAAGTGGCATACCACAACACAATTGTTTTCAAAAAATGCAAGTTGCTCCATTTATTTTGTATGTCCAAGAACTTTGTAAAGGTGCCTCAAATATGCATCAATGCCTTCCTTCATTAAAGGAGCTAGATCTTCATTTGAATAAGCCTTGATAATCGAGATACCTAGAGTTGTATAAACAAGACAATAATTTATATAAAAGTGAAATTTTTTCAAAAAAATTTCTTAGCAACATTGAAATTTTTTGAAAAACTCAAATCGATATATTTTATTGTGTTTGGAAGGTAAACATAAAGTTCACAAGAAAGTATTAAAAATTAAAGGAAAAAGATAAGAAATATACAAAATAAACCACTTTTAAAACATTAAAAGTGATTTCGTCTTTGTAACAAAATATAATACTGCAACTTCTATTGGTGGTATTAGTGTTAAAACCAATGCTATTGGAAGTGCTTGAACTAAATAATTCACATATGGATCCAAAATTTCTTGAACTGAATAATTCACATATGGATCCGGATGATAATACTATCATCATTATTGTGAGGGACCCATCCCATATATAATTTCTTGCAATATAAGAAACATATTACACTACATACACGTTAATCCATTGAGATGATCGGTCTTGTGTGGTGAGGTAAGCCATCTACAGGGTTTGTGCTGGACGAAAGAGAATATTCACCCATATGTGAAGTTTCTCCACCTTTGAACTTCATTAAATTGC
Source organism: Pseudotsuga menziesii (assembly GCA_001517045.1). Lineage (NCBI taxonomy): Eukaryota > Viridiplantae > Streptophyta > Pinopsida > Pinales > Pinaceae > Pseudotsuga > Pseudotsuga menziesii. The sequence goes on along the minus strand of LPNX010315180.1, from coordinate 102,397 downwards.
ATTGCGCAATTTTAGTTTCCATATATGCTTAAAAAAACAAAAAAATTAAGTTTGAAAGAATCTCATAAACACCCAAAAGGTTATTATTTTTATTTTTGATATTCCCTTTTTTGAGTGGCCAGGGACAAATCTTAGCTCAAAGAAATATAACCCTCTTGGTGGACAACAATATGATGTCTCCAGAATTGGGTTTTTGGGTTCATGTCTCATCAGTGTTTTTGGGTTCATGTAAAAACACACATCCAAACCCTTGCGTCGAAATAAGGGTTTCCATTACACATGTAGAAGTGTGTTTTTTAATAAGATATTCAATGGAAGAGGATCCTTTTAACTACAGAGTTTATTTTTTGAATTATATTGGGATGAGGATGAATATGGTTCAATCCATAGCATAAATCCTCCTCATAAAAGAGAATCCAAACTTTTTTGGCCATCTAGATTTTCTCTTTGAATCTAACCTAAAGTGTCATACCCATAAACCATGGCCTTATTTTTATTGGCAACAAAATATGAATAACTTGTAGCGGTATTGGATTGTCTACAAATTAGTCTATTGAGCTTTGACCCTATGACAAACTCCATTGTAGTCAACACACATGCATATTTACAGATTTGAACTTGTAAGAAACCAAAAAAAAATGCAGAGGGTGAATCACCCCTTATAGTTAATGTAAACCCTAAATTGATCTACAAAACCAAGAACAAACCCTAACACTGATGGTCAATCCACATACAATTTAAGAAACTATATCAATTAATGGATAAATAACAAGAAAAAAATGATTGAAACTTGGCATCTGTGAAACATTATTTACCAATATTGTCATTTTGTTTGTAGATCTAGGCCTTCTGTGACACACATAGAAGCTCATCATCTAAAGAAAAACCAGTGCTATACCTATTTTAAAGAAAATAACTGATGTCATCACTGTAGATTTTATTTTGCTGTCTAGTAGCACAATATCATCCAAAACTTGTTGCCCCTTGAACTATCCTTGTCATTGCAGGACCAAGTCAAGAAAAGCTACTAAGTGCTTGGAGTAAGACTAGTAAGACATTAATTTATATTGTATATCTATTAGAAAATAAGAAATATATACATCACAGATCTCTACATTTGATGCCTACATATGAGCAGGTGGAATATAGTGAATGCAAAACCCTTCTATAAACTAAAGGATTGTCTTAATCGAACCTACCTTCCTTGTTGTTGGTTTCCCAAAGGACCCAGTAGGAATAAGATTGGAAAGATGCAATATTTTACGATGACCGAGCTTTTCCATCTCTCATATGATATAGAATCAATACCACTATCAATAGTTTAATTTGAATTACTTTGAATGACCATGACAATAATATGATTTGGGGAGAAATACTTTTGGACAATAAGGCAGGCCTTGCAAGTAAATATTTTGTTTCTTCAAGGCCTAAAATATATAATTTCTCATGAACCGATTATCAATTCCAATAATTTGATTCCTTATACCCTATTCCCTATCAGATATGGGACTGACTGTTCTGATAGCATTCCCTCGACAACATTTTCTAGGGCTGATATACAATATTTATGTTTTGGTAGGTGTATTGTTTGATAAAGGAAAGTTAATGTTGAGACTGTTCCATACATCTCTTCTTGGTCCAAAGAATGGTGACTGATAGTATTTTCAAGAGCGAGTGGTCAGAGGCAACACTGAGAAAGTACCAATTGAGCAAGAAGCATCAATTGATATCAATCAAGTAGTACATTATATTGAGTAAGAAAATTAAGCATCCATTGATCCAGTTGATTTAACTAAAAGTAACAGGGGTAGAGAATTAGTGGGAATATCAATAGGAAAAGGTGTTGGAATATATGGCCTCAATATTAACATCATACGGAGGTTAAATTCTCCACACAGTTGACCCTAATGTGATCCCTAATATGATCTATGGATCAAGTAAAAACCCCAATACTAATAGCCGATAAACAAGGAAATTTTATGAGACGGTTGAAGTACCATACATCCATACCTTGTGTTTGTGGTGGGTGCCATTATCAAATATATGGCACTATGCACATTTGGTCCTAAAGATATTTTCTACGATCTCCACCTATGAGGATGTAGCCATGGAAAAAATTTCTATTGCCAAATCCTGTTAACTTCCATACCTGTCGGAGGGGTTCCCTTCTACCACGTTTATCCTCCCCACTCCTTTCATTTCGATCCTAGAGATAGTTCTTATTATGATATGTAATATTTTTTTGAATGGTTTAATGGTTCCCTAATTGATGTTAAAAAATACTATTTTCTTCAAAAAAACTAAAGTTACATCCCTATATGACCAAATTTTAGCATATGTTCATAAATCACTTGTCTTATTCTCACCTTCCCACCACAACAATCATTACATGGACATGAATATTTAAGAAATATCTTTGCATCAGCTATTCTCTCATCGTATGCATGGTATTCAGTAGTTGCCAAAATTTGTTTTTGAATCATCTTCATTTTTTTGCATTCAATTATGAAACCAATATGTTAACTCTAACTTTCCACTCTTTTCATTTAGCTTGTCTTTAATTGATCTTCATTAAAACCAATTTGTAGAGAAAAAAAACAAAGGATCAACAATAATCATAAATCATTTTAAAATTCCGATGCATCAATATAACAATCAGATCCAAATTTAGAGAGAGTGAAGTGCATGTGGATAAGGGTGACAACTTGACACGGGGACTTCACTTAGTGAACCTTTTACATAACACGTGCGATCGTGGGATATTAAAGAATACCCTTAATTTCGAGAGATATTGACCCAAACTCTTTTTGTTGAAACCCCCTCCCAATACTTAAAAGCTCCTCCCCACCCCTTTTTATACCTCAATCCTTATAAACCACCCTACCCACCCCCACCTTAAACCCCTCATGCCCCCAATACCTGCAATATATTGGTTTGATTTTTTATAATTTAAAAACCCACAATATGAACTAACGTGATAGGATATTGGTCAACAAGTGAATCCCACGTGCAACTTGAAAGGCTATGTTTAGCAGGTGAGGCTAGTGGATTATGGAATCCATAACTATGCAATTTTCCTTGATTTATGTATATTGTTGCACAAATCCCAAGGATTCCCAACATATTCTACAAAGGAATATGAATCCCATACCCATTAGATGTGGCTTGAGCAACACATAGCAAATAATTGAATAGGACATGGCTACAACAAATAATTATTGAGGCAATTCAGAAAAAAATTGTTATTTCCCCACCTTGACGGTACATGGCAAGACGAACATGGAAGTTTTGGTATTGGAGCCATGGTATGGGAATTGGAACACCAAGTGGTTCAAATGACCCATTCATGTATGTGTTTTATTTTTATTATTTTATTTTACATAAATTATGTTAATTTGTTATTCTATAGTATAATTTTTTTAATAATTATTATATAACTTACTTAGTTTTATAAATTAGGATTAATATAAAATTTCATTAATTTGTGCTTTATATAAATATAATATTTATTATTATTATTATATAATATTTGTGTTAATGGTATTTTTTGTTATAGTATAGGTATATATAATAAACTTGGATCGAAGACATTGACCAAGAAGAGTTCTGCACTTCGTACATCAGGTGGCTGGTGACGTTAGATGCAGAATTTACCTGGCCATTAATGCATAAATTATGAGGTATAACTTTATATTGATAAGGAGAGGTCTTCACTGCATTATACATATCATATTTCACGTGGTTAGGTGTAGAGCCCCCAACTGGGTCTCTTTTAACTTTTCTTTACAGGCAGAAAATTCACTTTATATATATAGTTTGAAAATCTATAAATCTATTTTATCTACTTCTAACAATTTACTGTTAACTGTGCAGGTAGCAAAGATAATCACAACATATGATCTTTTAAAATTTAATTAACGGAATTTTCCATAATAATGCTGGAAAATACCTGTAGGTAGCTAGTAGGCCTGCCTTTGTTGCTGCCCTTATTTGCCATTTTTCCTTGCTTTTCCCTGCATCCAAAAGTCCTTCCCAAGTTGTGAAACTCAACCAATCCAAACTAGTCTTGCCACCCTACCAACTGGCGAGGTCTCGCCGACCACCCAGCTCCAAAGGTACCCCTTTGGATCCCCGAGCCCAAACCGAGCACAAGCCCTAAGCTGTTGTATCCCCTCAAAACCAATCTCCAACAAAACCCCTTATTTTCACCTCTCTTCTCCCAAAACTTCTCAAAAAACTAAGGTAAGGATGATCCCCTTCTCCTCCCTCCTTTCTCGCTCTTATCCCCATGTTTGCCGACCTCTCCCCATTACTACCCCTATCTTCATCATAAATTTTACCACCCCCGTTCCATCTACCATGTAAGTCCTCGAGCCCTCAACTTGGACTCATTAAAATATTTAAATAAATATTAAAAGGGTTGGTTGGGGTCACTTCTCAACCATAACTTCTAATTTAATTAAATTTGATTCTTTTATTTAATGTAATAATTTTAAACAATATCCTTACTCATATTTCAATATTTGACCATTTAATTAATAATAATAAATGTTATACATATTATATAGTTTAAACTTGCACGCTTCACCAAATTAATTTAATTAACAATAATTGTCAATTGATTAATTACACTTACCTAATCATTTAATTAATGGTTTCTAACATTTATAATATGTAAATTCCTTTTAATTATAAATTCACTAATTCAATTTATCAATTATGAACAATAATCCTATCAATGTAAATCATAACATTATCAATGTGTAATCATATTAATTAAATAAAATTCACTATGATTTAATCGACTTATATACCTATTTCCATTTTAATTACACCTTAGTTTGTAATTAGCTAATTAACAATCATTACTAAAGATAAGCATAGTCTTGTTAAAATTAATTAACATCATTTAACACATAATTAATTTAAGGGATCAAGTTACTATCAACTTATTTAACCTTATAGTTTTATTTCAACCCTTAGTCCTGGCTAATTAACTCATTAATAATCAATCAAGCATTCTAATCAATTGCATTAGTCACTACCTAGGTTAACCATTGCTTTGTTTATTATTCAACTCTAGTTAATTATTATTGGACAATAATTAACCATTAATCAACATTATTAACCCTAATAATCATTATTAACTTTAATCGACATTATTAACATTGATCAATCAATAGTTAATTACTAAACGACAGTAATTAATATTAAGCGACACTAATTGATATTATTACTCAACAATATTTCATGTAATTCATAATATGTAGGCGAGTTATGTAAGCGTAGCTACTACTTACATTCCTCACGTAAGTACACTAAAAGTAATAATTCACATACATCAATCATAATCAATGAACTTATTATTTACTGACACATGTTTTAGCATAGTTTACAAGGCATGATCCATTAGCTTACTGAATTCCATGTTACAACAATTCATACATCATTGATTTACGACACATACTAACCAAGGGTTTTACACACCTATAGTTAGATCTTGTTTTCACCCCTACTTCATGCTACATCTATTTACCTACATCATTACTAACTTCCACATCCTATCCTGTCCTCTACTGGACTACCCTGGAATGTCAAGTCATGACCGGTTCCAGCTAGAACCCGTAAGCGAAAGTGTCAACCACATCAACCAAGCTTCCCTAGCAGGAAACCACCAATCATCATCACACACCTTGGGGAGCGCGCTGTATCACAGCCCTCCCATGACTATGGGTTTCGGGGATAAACGGTGGGTAAAGCCTCCACCCCCCTAATGGAACAAGGGACTATGTCTACTCGACATAACAACAGCGTTGCACTTGTACTCAGTCTGTCATCGTATAACCAATCTGGGCGGTTGAGTTTCCTGGAACTCTACCCCACCCATGTCATAACAGACATCATAATAAACAGCATAATAACCATATGAAAGTAAATAATGCATCACTCGCATACCATTTTATCTTTCGAAGTCCATGTCCCCGAGGCCCTCCCACCTTGTAGGATCCAGCTATCACTTAGCCGTTTCAACCTGTAAGTCAGTCCTCGACATACAATATAGGATATCGTGCATAATCCTCGATATGTACACATATATATTATTGTAACATGACAACAATAAACTCATTCATTCGCGATGCACCTGGCATAACGTTTATTATTTCAACATATATCTGTAACGGTATCCACGTACCCATGATTCAATAATTTCCATATATTTGACATAATTAACACATGATACATATCTAAGCATGACTACTGACCATTATACTATCATCACACACACACATATATATATCGGCAAAATAATAGAACCATATGTCCACAGTGTCGTCAAACCGATGAGGTCTCACAATCAAACAAATACAACATATAATAGTAGTTCAGGCAGAAATGTCAAAAACGGGGTGTTACATACACCCACCCTTCAAGAAACTTCATCCCGAAGTTATGATCAAAATAATGTGGGATAATCACGACGCATAGTCTCTGCGTCCTCCCAGGTAGCAGACCCCGGGCTATATCGGTCCCACTGGACCTTAACTTGGTCCACCAAATCGTGCCTCAACTATTTAACCCTGCGGTCCAATATAAGTAATGGTTTGACCCTGATGGTTCCCTCGTCTAAAACCTGCAGTTCCTTCCAATTTATTTTATGCGACTCATCAGCTACATAATGTCGTAAAACAGATACATGAAAAACATTATGAGTTTTGTGCAAATGGGGTGGTAGCGTAAGACGATACACGATAGGTCCAACATTTTCTAAAATTTCAAAGGGTCCTATAAATCATGGTGACAACTTTGTCCCCTTCCCAAACCTGATGGTACTTTTGCTAGGCCTGATGTGGACGAACACTGCATCACCAACCTTATAGCTTCGGTCAACCCTATGCGCATCGGCATAACTCTTCTGCCTATCCTATGCTTCCTCTAACCGCTGTCTAATCTGAACAACCTATTCTTCCATCTCCTGAATCAACTCAGGTCCTATAATTACTCGATCCTCTAACCTTTCCCAACTCAATGGTGTCCTGCATGGCCTTCCATATAAAGCTTCATATGGATGCATCCCAATTGAGCTATGGTAACTGTTGTTGTAAGCAAACTCCACCAAAAGTAAGTGCTTTTCCCAATGAGTTTGTTGATCCATGACATACATTCTAAGCATGTCCTCCATCACCTGATTCACTCTTTCTGTTTTCCCATCTGTCTCTGGATGGTAAGCAGTGCTTAGGTTCAACTGAGTACCCAACGCCGTCTGTAAACTTGTCCAAAACCTGGATGTAAACCTGGAATCTCTATCCGATATAATCTTCTTGGGAAACCCATGGAGATGAACAACTTCATTTATGAACACACGTGTTACATCCGTGACATCATAGGTCTCCTTAACTGGAATGAAGTGAGCAGTTTTGGTCTGTTTGTCAACGATGACCATAATGGAATCATGCCTATGAGAGGTAAGAGGAAATACCACCATGAAGTCCATGGAGATAACCTCCCACTTTGACATAGGAATGTCATGCGGCTGTAACAGTCCTGCCGGGTGGTGATGATTAGCTTTTACCCTGCTGACACTCAAGGCACCTAGCGACAAATTTGACCACGTCGCTTTTCATCCCTGCCCAAAAGAAGAGTTGCTTCATGTCTGCATACATCTTCTTTACGCCTGGGTGCGCACAATACACTGCTCTGTGGGCCTCCTTAAGGATAGTCTCTCTAATATCTCCCTCCTCAGGAATGTACATCCTCCCTTGATACCGTAGCAAACCATCGACTTCCAACTCATAGCCTTCAAACTTTGGTCCCACCGATTTCCCATTCTGGAGTGCTGCTGTGACCTTTAGGTACCAACTATCTCTGAGTAGCTGCCATAAAATTCTTTCCCTCAAATCCACCTTCAAAGGTATAAGAGAGAAAAGTCTTGGTTTTCTGCTTAAGGCATCCACTACCACATTCTCCTTCCCTTTGATGTAGGAAATCCAAAAATGATACTCACTCATGAATTCACTCCATCGCCTTTGCCTAGCATTTAGGTCTCTCTGAGTGAAGATATACCTTAAGCTTTGGTGATCAGACTTGAGCTCAAAGCTTCGTCCAACAAGGTAATGTCTCCAAAGCTTCAAAGCTAACATCACTGCAACCAACTCTAGATCATGAGTAGGGTAATTCTCTTCATTTGGTTTTAGCTTTCTCAACACATAAGCTATTACCCCACCTTCCTGCATCAATACTGCACCCAAACCCTGCCTTGAAGCATCGGTGCAAACTGTGAATTCCTTTTCCATATCTAGAACTCATAGAATTGGTGCACTTGTCAATAGTCTTTTCAGCTCGGCGAATGGGGCATCGCATTCATCTGTCCATTCATACCTAGTGCCCTTACGTTGTAGGGTAGTTATGGGTTTTGCGATTTTTGAGAAACCCTCAACAAACCTTTTATAATACCCGGCTAATGCCATGAAGCTCCTTACTTCATGCGCATTCTTTGGGACGGGCCAATCCATTATGGCCTTCACTTTTTCAGGGTCAACAGAAGTTCCCTCACTGGAAATTATATGCCTTAGGTAATGGATCTCCTTATGATAGAACGAACATTTGGACAACTTACCATATAACTGATGCTCCATTAAGCATGACAACACTATTCGCAAGTGTTGCTCATGCTCCTGTTCATTCTTGGAGTAGATGAGTATGTCATCCAAGAAGACTTGCACAAACTAATCTAAGTATTTTTAGAACACGCTATTCATGAGATGAGCATGAATATGGCTGGGGCATTGGTCAAACCGAAGGGTACCACCACAAAATCATAGTTCCCAAACCTTGTCCGAAAAACAGTCTTAGGTATATCACTTTCCTTAATCCGTAGCTGGTGGTAACCTGATCATAAGTCGATCTTTGAGAATACTGTCGCCCCTTTCATTTGATCAAAGAGGTCATCAATTCGAGGTATCGGGTACCTATTATTTACTGTGGCTCTATTCAAATCTCGGTAATCTATACAAAGACGCAAGGAGCCATCCTTCTTCTTCACAAATATTACTGGCGCACCCCACGGTGAAACACTTGGTCTGATGAGCCCTAGATCTAGCAATTCCTTCAACTGCATTTGCAACTCACAAAGTTCTGGGGCCATCATCCTGTAAGGTGTCTTCAATGTTGGCTCTACACCGGGTTTTACCTCAATGGTAAAATCAAGTTCCCTCTTAGGAGGTAACCCAGGTAATTCCTTTGGAAATACATCATTGAACTTGGCTAACACTGGATAGTCATCAAAGGAGGGTCCCTTCTCACTGTTTACTGCTTCAACAATGTACAACTGGCATCCCTGTCACATACATCGCTTTACGTTCATCGTTGATATGAAACGTAGGGACACCTTCCGTTTGATACCCTGGATCTTGATGGCTTCTCCGTTGTCATTAATGCAAAGAACCTTCTTTCCATAACGGTCCAAGAAAGCTCGATGTTCCTCAAGCCAATTCATACCGATGATGAGATCATAAGTTCTAAGAGTGGTGACGTACACTTTGACTTATGTAACACACACCCTGAGATCCACCACACACTTATCGACACTAGGTCCTACTGCTTGCTTTACCCCTGAAGCCATTTCGACTAAGCTGAAATCATCATGTTCATAGGCTGCCAACCCACATTTGTCTAATGCATATGGAGAAATGAAACTATCAGTAGCGCCAGGATCAAACAATATTCTAAGCTTGACATTATTGACCATACCTGATGATTCCACCACAGTGGATTGGTGCTGAGCTTGATGGTTGTTTACTGCAGCCGAGATCTAATGCCTACTACCCCCACTCACCATTGGAGCTTTTCCTTCACGCTGCACTGTATCAGATCGTAATTCGGGACAATCACACCGGTAATGTGGACCTCCACATCCCCAACAAGCAACCTGTAATGGAGTGGGAGAAATAACCTGTTCAGACCTTTGAGAGGGGCTCCTCCCCCTAGGACCCCTTCCTCTACTGGCTGATCCTCTAAAATTCCTCACACCCTGGTGAGTTCCTGTGGCTGACTGGGGCACCACCCTAGTTGCCACTGATCTATCTACCTCTGCGACTCTTGGTGTGCTCCTGTTCCCATAGGGAGGCGGCCTCGCATATCCTACCCGAGGGTAGCTTCGAGGGGCCTTCCCCAAAAACCCTGACTGCTGAGAGTTGAATGAATTGATGGGATTTGCACCCAACATCTCCTCAGTGTAGTGAGCACAATCTACCGCTTCAGTGACCGAAGTCGGTTTCCACATCCGTACCTGAGCCCTGATCTTGGCATTGAGCCCATACACGAAGCGCTCAACCTAGCGTTCGTCATTGTCCAAGTAAGGGACATACTTCAATAGATCCATGAACCTCTCTTCATACTCCTCCACCGATAGATTCCTTTGTACCAAGTCATGAAGAGCCCTTGCTTGTTCTTCCTAGTAGGATGTGGGTAGGTACTTCCCTTTGAATTTTTCCACAAACAGTTCCCATGGAACCGTGTCTAGTGTAAGGTGTAGCTGCCTTTCTTGGTTTCCCCACCAGTTCAAAGCGGCCCCCTTTAGTTGAAATATGGCCAGTTTGGACTTGGACGTGGAGGTGTACTACTGCAAGGTCAAACACCTGGTCATCTCTTCCAACCACGACTCTACTCGTATCCCTAATTGACCCCCTGAAAATTCTGGAAGCCTTATCTTCTAAAGTTCCGTCTTGATATCCTGGTGCGGATTTCTTGGTACTGTATTCACTTCTACCACAGGAACTTCCTCCCTTAGTGGAGGGGCATCCACTTCTACCTTCGAGGTAGCACTTCCTCTCTATGCTAGTCCCCTGAGTGTTTCATTTATTTCTTCCAACGAGCGCAGTATAAGGATGGTCTCTGGCGATGGTGCTGGCATATTCGGCTCAGGTAACGCCGTAGCTTGACCTCACCCCCGACCTGCTCGCGTTCTTACCATGCTTATCCCTGCTACATGGAATAATAAAATAATTAGCATATGACGACATCATGACTAATTTACCATCAAACTCATCAATTAATTCAAAATGCATCATGACTAATTTATGAGTGTTTACTCTAAAAGCTATAGTTCAAGACGTTTCGATCAGGCCATCTTGAGGCCACCCGGTACTAGATATACTGCAGTAATTCTACGTAGGTTTAGGTATTGGATTCCACACAACCCTCGTCGAGTCGCCATCAGCTCTTCAATATATCCAATTAATTTTTTATTTCCCCGCTCTCATTAACAATTGATAATTCAATAATTTGCTAATAGAATAACCTAAGTTTTAAGTCTAGCATCGTCTTTACCCAACATTTTGTCATGAAATACAATCCGTTTCCTAGTGATCAGCTCATCATGTTGGTCTCTGTGGTATCTCATTTTCAAGATTCTGTGTCGGTCTTGCCCCTTCGACTATACGTCGAAGTTTTGGCAAGGAGCATTTTCAAGAAGAAAAGCTAATCATTAATTGTATTAAGTCCTAATCATATGTTACTAAGTTTAATGTAATTAATGTAACATTAATTTCTAAAATTATTTATAGTATATATATATATATATATATATATATATATATATATATTATACTATTATTATATATTTTTATAAACCAAATTATTAGTAATAAAATTAAATTAAAAATAATTAATATATATAAAAACAAATAAAAGAAATAAAAACGAAATAAAACCCTAGCTACCTTAACCTAAGGCATGTGGCCTCTCATGGGCCATTCGACCATGCAATTAAATAATATACAATTTCTATTAACGAGGTCAAACCCTGGTTCATTTTCCTCCACCATTTTTTTTTTTCAGTGAGCTCTGCTCTGCACCTCCCATGGCGAGCAAAGATATTTTCACCACCAGGGTGGATCAGACAATTGGATATCAAACAATCGGGTTCATCTCCAGACGTAGCCGTGGACACTACTCCACTGCTAGGGAGCGGGAATGGTTCACCAAATGCCAGCGAGGATGGCACCAGGAGCCTGTCGCGGAGGGAGAGCATATAGGGCGTGGCTCGATTTCTCTGGAGGGCCAGCAGCCTTAGAATCAAGAGGGATCCCTCTATGCTCGTCCAAGAGACAGCCGCGAAACAACTAGAGGAACGATAGAGTGCGTGGGCTTACTCGAGGCCCGTTGTACATCAAATGGAACCTGGCAGCTGTTGTTATGGCATCAGCAGTGCTTATTCTCAGTAGAAATGAAAACCCTAATATGTCGGTTAGGGTTTGGGTAGTGGGCTATGCACTTCAGTGCTTGCTGCACATGATTTACATGTGCTTTGAGTATAGAAGGTGACACAGCAACACTCAGCCAGTGATGCCATTCTGTAATGCCATTGTCAAGGTTTACGATTTTGACTAGTATTGTTTCACATTATTGTTCTTCTTATGCAGATGGTCTGACATACAAGGAGATCAAGAAGCGTTTGTTGAGGATGGGATTCGATTGCTTGAGCCATGCACCCATAGCATAATCCCAATGCCAGCATGGCATCTGCAAAAATATGACAGAATATTACAGCATAAATGTGCCAGGAATCTGAACATAGTCTAGATTTTGTTCTTTATGTTATTAATTTCTGACACAATTCCATATTTGGGTTTACATTGTATTTTATTTTATTTATTCTGTTGAGTTCTTCCCTAGTCGTAGGCCACTGGGCCGGCTGAGCCCAGGCCGCAGGCTCACGGCCTTACTGGCCGGGCTGCACCCAGCTCCCTGCAGGCTGCACCCCTGTGGGCTGCACCCCTGTGCTGCGCCCCTTTCTCTTCCTTAAACACTCAACAAATTATGCGTTGATGTGAAGAAACGAATTTTGTCTGCCAGTGTTTTGTTTTGATAGCAACACTGTAACTGGTTGATTTAACATGACTACAGTAATGTATGCTGCAACCCAAAACCTTGTCCCCTAATGTGTGCAACAACCCTAAACCCCAATTTTTAAATCCCTGGCTAGCGCATGAATTGTACTGTAGATTCCGAGATTTTTTTTTTTTTTTTTATTTCTCTGTGATTTCATGTTTTAATTTTACTAGTAGAATCAGAGATTTAATTTATTTTTCGGTATAGGAAACCAGTTCAACCTTCTTCATATGTTGGTTAAAATGGCGCTTATGGGAATGCAGGGATGAATGCAACTTCTTCAACTAATTAAGCTGGTTCAAAATTTTCAACTGTCTGTTCATCGAATATTAAGCTGGTACGGCTAGTAAGACTGGTTTAATTGAGTGTTTTATGCTCCTGAATATGAAAGTCAGGTTTCTTTTGGAGAGTTTCAAGCTTCATTTTTGGGTTTTGACTGCCAAAAACTATAAAGAGAGGATTTATCATATCTTCCCATTCTTTGGTATATATATATATATATTTGGTAGAACTTGCTCCATTCCCTTGTAAAAGGTCCGTTAAATGTGCAACAATTTTCATTTCGGTGTATTGAGATAATTTTACAATTCATTTGTTTTAGTTAAGAAAACAAAACGTTATGTTATTCTCATTGGCCGATTACCAATGAGACGGTAAATACTTAACATTCTTTCATAAAATCGTAGAGAATAAAACTCTAAGAACCACCTGGGCACCAGTTGAAGGGTCATGATAAAAATGTTTTTAATGTGAAATCTGCAAGATGTATTGCATGTGACGGATAATCGCAAGGCTGTTTGTTTTTTAATCTTTTTCCTTTGATGTATTTTGTTATAGGTTTGTCTTTAACGCTCCCAGTTTCTATTGCCTACCTCACCTTCCGGCCCCAAATGCAGATTCAAAAATGTTGCAGGGCTCTGTTCGCTAGGTACAAATCAAATTTTGGAGGCGAGGTCTATCATTGCAGGGTCTCTCATAGGCTTCTGCATTAAGCCTTTGTTCTCGGTCATCAACTTAATAAGTTAATAGTAAGGCGTGTGATGATAGAGAGTGCTCACGGGGAGCAGGAATACCAATTGCTGCAAGTGACAAACCCGTACTAGGGAAGAGCTACCACATATCTTGTTGTGAGCCATAAGAAATCCCCCTTTCGAGGAAACTCCGCCCATCCACCCAGCCATAGTGTTTCATTCATATGTGGTGTCTCAGTTAGAGAAAATGCCAAAGCATCCCTACTGTGGGTCGGTCACCCATCCAAGTACACTACTGGGGTACGCTACCAGTAGCATCACCAGCGTATAAAAATTGAAAAGAGACGGCTTATTAAAAGACATTTTATGAATTTTTTACAACTTGGGATTGCAAATTGGCACTTTACCTAAGCAAGTTGGCATTTAAACATTCAAGTTCATTGATTGTATGTAGGTGAGGTGAACTTAGCGATTCTATTGAATGTTCTGGTATTATGTCGAGGCTATTTGTGGGAATAAGTAAATATTATGGTGATTTTTCTTTCAATATATCAATTGTGAGCACTCTGGTTCCAGATTTGGAACCATGGCTCTGATACCATGTGTAGAGCCCCCAACTGGGTCTCTTTTAACTTTTATTTACAGGCAGAAAATTCACTTTATATATACAGTTTGAAAATCTATAAATCCGTTTTATCTACTTCTAACAATTTACTGTTAACTGTGCAGGTAGCAAAGATAATCACAACATATGATCTTTTAAAATTTAATTAACAGAATTTGCCATAATAATGCTGGAAAATACCTGTAGGTAGCTAGTAGGTCCACCTTTGTTGCTGCCCTTGTTTTCCATTTTTCCTTGCTTTTCCCTGCAGCCAAAAGTCCTTCCCAAGTTCTGAAACTCAACCAGTCCAAACCAGTCTTGCCACCCTGCCAACTGGCAAGGTCTCGCCGACCACCCAGCTCCAAAGGTACCCCTTTGGACCCCCAAGCCCAAACCGAGTACAAGCCCTAAGCTGTTGTATCCCCTCAAAATCAATCTCCAACAAAACCCCTTCTTTTGAGCTCTCTTCTCCCAAAACTTCTCAAAAAACGAAGGTAAGGATGATCCCCTTCTCCTCCCTCCTTTCTCCCTCTTATCCCCATGTTTTCTGACCTCTCCCCATTACTACCCCTATCTTCATCATAAATTTTACCACCCCCCTTCCATCTACCATGTAAGTCCTCGAGCCCTCAACTTGGACTTATTTAAATATTTAAATAAATATTAAAAGGGTTGGTTGGGGTCACTTCTCAACCATAACTTCTAATTTAATTAAATTTGATTCTTTTATTTAATGTAATAATTTTAAACAATATCCTTACTCATATTTCAATATTTGACCATTTAATTAATAATAATAAATGTTATACATATTATATAGTTTAAACTTGCACGCTTCACCAAATTAATTTAATTAACAGTAATTGTCAATTGATTAATTACACTTACCTAATCATTTAATTAATGGTTTCTAACATTTATAATATGTAAATTCCTTTTAATTATAAATTCACTAATTCAATTTATCAATTATGAACAATAATCCTATCAATGTAAATCATAACATTATCAATTTGTAATCATATTAATTAAATAAAATTCACTATGATTTAATCGACTTATATACCTATTTCCATTTTAATTACACCTTAGTTTGTAATTAGATAATTAGCAATCAATACTAAAGATAAGCATAGTCTTGTTAAATTTAATTAACATCATTTAACACGTAATTAATTTAAGGGATCAAGTTACTATCAACTTATTTAACCTTATAGTTTTATTTCAACCCTTAGTCCTGGCTAATTAACTCATTAAGAATCAATCAAGCATTCTAATCAATTGCATTAGTCACTACCTAGGTTAACCATTGCTTTGTTTATTATTCAACCCTAATTAATTATTATTGCACAATAATTAACCATTAATCAACATTATTAACCCTAATCATCATTATTAACTTTAATCGACATTATTAACATTGATCAATCAATAGTTAATTACTAAACGACAGTAATTAATATTAAGCGACACTAATTGATATTATTACTCAACAATATTTCATGTAATTCATAATATGTAGGCGAGTTATGTAAGCGTAGCTACTGCTTACATTCCTCACGTAAGTAAACTAAAAGTAATAATTCACATACATCAATCATAATCAAGGAACTTATTATTTAACGACACATGTTTTAGCATAGTTTACAAGGTATGATCCATTAGATTACTGAATTCCATGTTACGACAATTCATACATCACTGATTTACGACACATACTAACCAAGGGTTTTACACACCTACAGTTAGATATTTTTTTCACCCCTACTTCACGCTACATCTATTTACCTACATCATTACTAACTTCCCCATCCTATCCTGTCCTCTGCTGGACTACCCTGGAATGTCAAGTCATGACCGGTTCCAGCTAGAACCCGTAAGCGATAGTGTTGACCACATCGACCAAGCTTCCCCAACAGGAAACCACCAGTCATCATCACACACCTTGGGGAGCACGCCGTAGCATAGCCCTCCCATGACTATGGGTTTCGGGGATAAACGGTGGGTAAAGCCTCCACCCCCCTAATGGAACAAGGGACTATGTCTACTCGACATAACAACAGCGTTACACTTGTACTCGGTCTGTCATCGTATAACTGATCTGGGCGATTTAGTTTCCTGGAACTCTACCCCACCCATGTCATAACATACATCATAATAAACAACATAATAACCATACGAAAGTAAATAATGCATCACTCGCATACCATTTTATCTTTCGAAGTCCATGTCCCCGAGGCCCTCCCACCCCGTAGGATCCAGCTATCACTTAGCCGTTTCAACCTGTAAGTCAGTCCTCGACATACAATATAGGATATCATGCATAATCCTCGATATGTACACATATATCTCATCATAACATGACAACAATAAACTCATTCATTCGCCATGCACCTGGCATAACATTCATTATTTCAACATATATCTGTAACGGTATCCACGTACCCATCATTCAATAATTTCCATATTTTTGACATAATTAACACATGATACATATCTAAACATGACTACATACCATAATACTATCATCACACACACACATATATATATCGGCAAAATAATAGAAGCATATGTCCACAGTGTCGTCAAACCGACGAGGTCTCACAATCAAACAAATACAACATATAATAGTAGTTCAGGTAGAAATGCCAAAACGGGGTGTTACATTAGGCTTGTAAGAGGTCGAGGAATCAAAATATTTACATGAAACTTCGATATGGGGTCAGGCCTATACCTTTCCTGAATATGGATCTAAGACTAGTTCTGGGTCAACATCCCAGATTAATTATAATTGAGTCTTTGATTGGTTAAAATATTGTTCTTGCTGCTTCCATTGGTTCAATTATTATTGGATCGACAAGTACTACAATGGTGTTTAATTAAGAAACTGAGCATGGTGAAGCTACATCGAATGATGCAACTCCTAGTTTGATGGTCACAGATCATGATAGTTATATTGAAGTTATAAAATCACCTCAGTACAGGACTTGGGAATATTACATTGAAGGATAAATAACTAGCTATGATTCTTCTAGTTATCAATATGGTACTTGTTCTAGTACCTAATTCATAATTGACGTAGGAACCTAATTTTCCTAATTTTGCACACACTTAATGATTTGCTTCAATGGTGCAATAGGGATAAAGATGGTTAAGAGAAAATTCATGCAATTGCTTTGTTGGATATCTTAAGATAGAGGTGCATGGCACGAATATTACTAATAGAAGGAATACAATTTACAAAATTTACACTTCATTAATGTAAAAAATGTAAATTTTCATGACATAATTAAAAATGACTAACATAAATGACTAATTCATATTATTCTAGCTAGTCATTTTTTATGTCGTTACTAAATGGGTCGTTTATGTTAGTCATTTTTAACTCTGTCACTTATTATCTAGTCATATTTGTTAACTGTTGACTAAATTAGTTGTTAATTTTAGTCGATTAGAATTGGATCAATTAAAATTGCTCATATTTAGTAGTAAATCACTTGAAAAACCTGTGGTGTCTAGAATTTTTAGTCAGCTAGTAACTAATTTCTCATTTTGTACTAGTGTACTCTTGATGGAGAGAAGTCTCATGTTTTTATATAGTCAAATTGAATTTGATCTAGTTGTTCAAACTGTGATTTTATTAGGATCTTGATCTACCATTATTATTGCATCTAAGGTGTTAATGAGAGTGTATATGTTCATATTGTATGCTTGTTATTTTTGATGTTTGGGATGTTTGTAATACAAATGAATGAATTTTGATTATAATGGTGGGGATATAGTGGAACGATAATTATTTGGGTTGTATTATTGTAGAGTTTTTCAAAGTGTACTGGTGATTTGTTTTGATCTGTAATTTCTATCATCATCCAGAAATGGATTTAGTTATGTATGATAAATATATCATTTAGTTGAAACATGATGCTTCATTTCCATCATGATTGTATATAATATATACAGGCCATGTTTGACCTGAGATGTAAACATTATACTGTAAAGGATAATCTTGAATATAAAGGCGAAAGAGGGAAAAAATGGGTTGAGATTATTTGGGAGGAAGGTGAGGGATCATACCTAGAAGTAAGGGGTACAAATGCCACCTACTCCAATTGGTTGGGATAAACCTCCATCAGGAATTTCATTTAGAAGCCTCTTGAACTCTCTTCTTTCTTTTCATTTAAAGAGTGTTGACGGTCCTTGAACACTAACAGAATCCGTCAGGGGGAGCGGGTGTTTTTTTTTAATGAGAAACAAGTTTTACTAGTGCTCTATGTCAGAATCCAAAGTGCATCATGGCCCCTAGGATTGAGCAAAAATTCCCTCAAAAGATGTTTTGGAAAATGCTCTTCAGGGTTTTAAACAAAGTGATAGTTTTTTGGTCTAACAAAATGCCTCTGAAATTATGAATATATAGGTAGACGATAGGTGTAATACTTTGTTAGACATGATTCAGAATCAAAATCAAAAGAGTGGAAAGTGAGGACTTGACACAGCACTAGATTACAAACTAGCTGACTCAAATCATGGTTGTTGACCAATACACTACATATTCATGTATAATGACCTGATCATTAATACCAATAATACATTGTATATCCATGACAAAAAAGAGTAAAATTGGTACATAGCTACTAAATATACATTATATATATATTTCATCTCGACTCAAACTTGACCATAGCCACCAAACATACATTATGGATCCATGCAATGAAAAAAAAATACTCCATGGAAACCTGAGGATAGGCATACATTCAAGTGAATACCTAACCACTCAGGGTCTTCATTTAAATCCCAAATAGTACTATTCTATACATTTGAATAATATCCTAATGTCCAACATGGTAGAAACAACTTGATTACCAATCATTGTTGTATACTAATAAAAAGTGTGAGAGAAATCATCATTAATTTCAATGATTCCTAAGGTACCCTAGTAGATTCCTCCAATCATGAATAGATGAGTTCAAGTCGAACCATTGACAAAATATTTCAATCAGAGGCCAATGATGAAATCCCACTGTCTAAAGCAAGGAATCCTACCATTGATGAATGCAAGATTCAAGGTACTATATGGTTTATAAGACTAATTTCTAGATGATATGATGGCGTCGACAAGAACCAACTTGTCGAAAGAGGGCCATAATGTGGGCCCCATAATAGACACAAAACTTGGAAAAAAAGTGATTTTGAAGTGATCTTGACAATGGAACAACCATGGGATAAACTCAAATATGACCGAATCGAAGGAGGGTAAGGTAATTTCATATTTATATTATGGTAAGGACTTTCCTTGAACATTGAACGACATGACAAGTGACTTGGAAACATTGACTCAACGAGGAAGATACCAAACATAATGCAAATACAATATAATGTATTCTTTGAATTGACTCAAAGGAGAAAGTTGACTGATAAAAGTGGATCAACTCAAGGAAAAACTAAATACCCAATTATTTAAAATGAAATGCAGGCAGGTGTCATGTTCAAGGATAACTATAAGCTTCCATTAATAGAAATGAAAAATGTCTTCCCATTCCCTTGATTTTCCCATCATGATGGATGAGTAACTCTATTATTTTTAATGATCTTGAAAAGGGTAACAAATGTTTGATATATATCATCAAGTGATGATTCCAACCTCATATGTTTTATGAACTTGAGAAAGGAGGGGTTCATTCCCAGAAAATGGTCCTTCCTTGATTAGTTTTATGAGTCCAAATTAGGTAAAATCATTTTTCATTTCATGTTTAGAGATTTTGAAATGACTAACAAGACTCCAAGATGGAATTTTTCATACATTTAGTCCTTGACGTCCAAAAAAGTATAAACCGATACCCAGGAGAACTCTTCTAGTTGCAATGAAATAGAGTGTACATTTTTAGAAAGAAGTCTAAATGGTCTGAAAAGGGGGTAAAATATCACTGGATAGATGACCTTTCAAATATGTTTACAAGTGTGAAAGAATCAATTTTGCTTGTATATCTTTTCCTATGTAGAGAGTCTAAAAAGATATTAAAGATGACTCCAAGGGGGGCTCCTTTTTTGTATAAGGATTTACGATTACGAAAAATCGATACATTTTCTCAAAGTTTTTAACGAGCATGACTAGGGTATAAAACGTGGACAAAATATTTTTCATTTTGCCATGGAGCATGAAAAGGTCAAAAAGAGACTCTGTCGTAGCAAAAAAATGCCCAATTTAGTCCTAAAATTCTCAAAAGGTACCATTAGACCATTTTCACATATGAAACTATAGAAAACATGGTAAAAATAAACAATATTTAACTATTTTAAATATTATTTTCTGTTTTAAAAAACAAAAATGGTATAGAAAGTGAAATAGTAAAAAGTATTTTATCATTGTCTTTTACTATAAGAGTTTTACTGAAAATTAGTGTTTGGAGAAGAAATATTGTGATGAGAATTATGAGGGTTATAAACATGCATTCGAAAAACCGTATAGTCCAAGTAAGAGAACTCTCATCCTTCCCTTCATTTTTATTGATAATTGTTTTGAATTTCATTATGTTTTTTTAGGTTTTTGGGTTAGTTTTGTAAAGGGGAAGAGCATGCCCTAGAAGATACTCTTTTCCCTTTTGGGAGGCACATTGATGTACTCCCTGAAAGGGGATAGAGCATCGACACCTCTCTATCCTCAGAGGGGAAATGAGTAGTCACTCTGTTTGCTAAATGAAAGAGCATCAAAAACCATAAAAATTCCAAAATGATATTTTAAAGCATGAATTCGAATTTTTCCCAACATGAAATATCTTTAATTCAAGTTTTGTGGATGTCCCATAGGTATTTGAAACAAAACATGGTCATTTGGAAGGAGCATGAACATGAGTTGGATGGTTCCTAAGCGATAAACAATTCAAACACAGTAATGTCTTCAAGGGAGTGTGGAGTCTTCAAATACTTCAGAGTTCTAGGTAGGAGATCCCATGTTCACTTACTAGACCATCATGTAAATATGCAATTTAATTAAAAAAAAAACCCACAACCAGCTATGCCAATGCAACAATAATTATATGGGGGCATGATTTCCTAAGGATAAGGGCGGTATTCAAACCTTCCTTCAATGGGGAAAATCCAAATGTCAAAGGGAGAACCAATCCAACTGTCAACTACCTTTCTTGTCTTATTCAACCAATCATTTATTACTACCATAAATTTGTTGAGATTGTTATTACATGGGATGGGCAAGGTATGGAATTCCAAATTCGAATTTCAGAAGCTATTAGTTTTTGGGAAATGCGTTTGACTCCTTGGGCAAGTAAAAACCTAAAAATGTCTTCCCATTCCCTCATGCATCCACGCTTTTGTCTTCACCACATTTTTGGATCTCCTAAGAACTCTCATTCACATTTGGAAGTTTCATGTCTTTTTTTCCCCATGGCTGGGAATTTGTTTTTCTAATAGTCAATGGTTAAGATATCTATTGGGAGCTTTTGTGGTTGTTTTCCTCATTACCCGACTGAGAAAAACGTGTTTGGTTTGCACATCGAGTGGGAGAAGAGACCCACAGTGTTTTTGGGTGTTGTTGAGTTTGTTTTGACCACATTAGAGCCATAAAAAACTATGGAAATTGAATTGCTGCTAAGGGCCTGTTTTTACCCATCTTGATAATTTGTTTTGTTGCCGAAACCATTTTTCCTCAACCTAGAATTTTGTATTCTATTGTGTGTGCATATTTTTCTTGAAATGAACTGATTTGGGAGTGGAAATTGGGCCTGACTAGCTTGATAAACCTGGTGTGAGAAGGAACCTCACTAATAGATCTAGCGAGTTGGTTTTCTTCTTTACACGCCTTGAATGGCATTGCGAGGGAAGACATATATTGAGGGACTATGTAGTAGAGAAGTGGCTGCTCCCTTGTGTTGGGTGGGTAGATGTTTTAGAAGTCAGGCTAGATCTGGTGTAGATGTTCATAGCTCTGGGATTGAGCTCACCAGCTTAGCAGTCAGCCTTTCCAACTCCTTTGTATCATGTTAAACCCAACTATGCTGGCTTGGCTGAATTTTGATAAATCCTTCACTATGTGTGAGTCTATTAGTGTTTCCTTATTCCTTATGGGAATCATGCCCAACTAGGGGGTGGTAGTGTTTCTGAGAGATTGATGAGCACACTCGCCTATGGTTGGGTGGAACATTGCAGTGACATAGCTGGTTGCCGGAAAAGTTTCTTCCATGAAAAGTATCCTTGTCTATATTAATCTTTGCTTTTGTATTTGCTTAATGAAATATGATGATCATGTTAAATGATGTGAATGAATGAATTTTGATTCCACTGTATGTTAATAATTTATGCATCTGTTTACTTTTAAGTTCAATGCATTTTTATCATGTTTATGTTCA
>LPNX010315180.1:50176-71814 GCA_001517045.1 Pseudotsuga menziesii | reverse complement strand
TCAGGTAATATGGTCATATTGTCTACCTACCTCCATAGACAAATTTATATCTGTTGTTTGAGATTCATTGTTCAATAAAAAATGTTTGTTTCAGTAAAAAATCAATTTCATGAATCCTCATAGGGAATTTTATATACAATGATGCTAGAGAATGTGATCTTTTCTTTTTTAAAACATTTGTTCAATAAGTGATGTTTGTTTCAGTAAAAACCCAGTTTTATGAATGTCTATTTTAGTTAAAACTAGGTTTCATGAATAGTGATAATGGAATTTTATATAAACAGATGCAAGAAATAAGTGTTGCTCACATTAATGGAAATGGAAGCCATTTGGAGAATGCAATATTTTCTGCTCATGGGTATAGGTTTGTATGTTAATGAAATTTTCTTCAAGAGCATTGGGATTAATATACTTCTCTATTAACACAGTACTTTTACAAAATTCATATGTTTTTATTTTTATTTTTAGAATGTCAAAAGGTTGTATATTTTTTAATTTTTTTTGTAAAATATGTCAAAAAAGTATATGCCAAAAAAATAAATTAGATTTTTTATTGGTTTGTAAAGTATGTCAAAAGTTTTAATTATTTTTGGGCATTAATTATTTTAAAAACTGCAATAATAATTTGGGCTTTTAATCCTAGAAACATAAAGATAAAAATACAACTTCATATGGCATACATCTCTATTCATTTGATTTTTAATTTTTTTCTAAAATATGTCTAAAAAGTATATGCCAAAAAAATAAATTAGATTTTTTATTGGTTTGTAAAGTATGTCAAAAGTTTTAATTATTTTTGGGTATTAATTATTTTAAAAACTGCAATACTAATTTCAGCTTTTAATCCTAGAAACATAAACATGAAAATATAACTTCATATGGCATAGATATCTATTCATTTGAAATTTTTTATTGAGTATATTGGTAACATAGTTAAATATGTTTTATTAATAATGTTTAGATATATAAATATTTTGGAAATGTATATATTATATTTAAAAAATTAATTGTATATTTTGTATTGGTTTGTAAAGTATATAAAAAGTATTAATTATTTTATGGTATTAATTAGTTTAAAGACTCCAATAATAATTTGAGTTTTTAATCCTACAAACACGAAGATGTAAATACAACTTCATATGTGATACATCTCTATTCATTCCAATTTTTTTATCGACTATATTGGTAATATAGTTATATGTTTTTATAAATATCCTTTAAATATATAAATATTAGAGATAAATATTTTTTCATTGTATATATTATATTTTTGTCAAAAAAAATGTATAAGTTTGATTAGTAATGGCGGATAGTCAAAATTTCTTTCTTAATGCATTACTAAATAATAAACCACGTTAATACTACTCAAATATATAAATATAACAAAGGATATGTTGGATCTTATTTAAATATGGTTTTTTTTTGTTGCGTTATATTGTGTATGTGAAGAAGAAGAGGAGGAGAAATAATAAGAGGTGAGGTAGGTGGGGAGGTAGGTGGAGGAGGAAGATTAGGGGGAGGTGGTGGAGGATGGGGAGTAGGAGGAGGGGAAGTAGAGGTAGGAGGAATGAGAAGGAGAAAGAGAGAGGAGGAAGGGAGGAAGGGAGGAGTAGGAGTAGTAGTAGGAGGAGTGGGGTATAAAGAGGGGATAAGGGAGAGAATGGGAGAGAGGAGGAGGAGTAAGGGTGGAGGGAGGGTGTGGGATAAAGGAATGGGAGGAGGGAGGGTGTTGGAGATATGGTGAATAGGAAGGGAAAGGAGTGCAGGAAGAGGAGGGAGA
The DNA here is from genome assembly GCA_001517045.1 of Pseudotsuga menziesii. Lineage (NCBI taxonomy): Eukaryota > Viridiplantae > Streptophyta > Pinopsida > Pinales > Pinaceae > Pseudotsuga > Pseudotsuga menziesii. The sequence continues at coordinate 70,034 of LPNX010315180.1, read as the reverse complement.
GGCAGAGTTGAGAAGAGAGGGAGGAGGAGGAGGAGGAGGAGGAATGGAGAGGGGTGGAGGAAGAGGATTAGGAGGAGTGGAAGGGAGATGGGTGGAGGATAAGGATGAGGAGGAGTGGAAGGGAGAGGGGTGGAGGAAGAGGAGTAGGAGGAATGGAAGGGAGAGGAGTGGAAGAAGAGGATGAAGAAAGGATAAGGGGAGGTAGGAGGGAGAAAGGAGGAGGTGGAAGTATGGGGGGGGGGGGGGAGGGGGGGGGGGGAGGAGATAGAGGTAGATTGGAAGGGAGAGGGGTGGATAAAGAGGATGAAGAAAGGAGTGGGGAATGAAGGAAAGGGAGGAGGAGAAAAAAAGAATGGGAGGGAGAAGGCAGAAAGGAGGATGGACGGTGGGGGAGAGAGGAGGAGATGGAAGTAGGGGGATAGGGAGGAGGGAGAGAGTAGGAGAAGGAGGTAGAGGGATGGTAGAGTGGAGAGAAAGGGAATGTGAGGAGGAGGAGTGGAGGACAGAGGGAATTGAAGAGAGGAGGAGGTGACAGACAGAGAGTGGAGGAGAGAGGAGGGTGGGGTAGGGTGAGGGATGGAGAGAGGAGGAGGATGAGGAGAATGGAGGGGGTGGAGGAGGGAGAGTGGAAGAGGGGGAGGGAGTGGGGGTGTAGGAGGAGTAGGAGGGAGGAGGAGGAGTAAGGAGGAGGAGGGAGGAGGTGTTTTGAGGAGGTGGAGGCAGGAGGCATAAAATCATGATATATTTTATTTGTTGAAACTATCTTCATAAAATCAATAAGTTGTTTTTAGCAATTGCACTTCTGAAGTTGTTTACATGAAAAAAATTGCACCACACTTTAAGTGTTACATTTTATAAATGATTCAAATGATATTATGACACACAAAACATGCATTTCGTAATACCATATATGTTTTATTTGGTTAAACTATCTCTATAAAAAATCAGAGTTTTTTTGTATTTGGTAAAACTATACCAGTGTCATATTAGGAAGTTGTTGTTTGAATTTGTTTAGTTATAACATGGATATGTAAGTCCTCATCAATTAAACTTATCTATTGCTTAACCAATTTCTATTGATATCATATGATATTGATCGGTGGTCATAATTTATTTACAATGATTTTCCATGGTGTTTGTACTATGTGAAGATATCCATTACTTAACAAAAGGCCATCGGCATAAAATTTTGGTATATGAAATAGGATTCCTTCTTGGTATGAAATTATATATTTATAATCAACTTTGATTTAACCAATATTATATTCATCTGTAAATACATGGCATATCATTAACAAACCATGATGAGGATTCTGATGAAATATTGTAATGAGGATTCTGAGGGTTATAAACATGCATTCGACAAACCATATAGTCCAAGTAAGAGTTCTCATCCTTCCCTTCATTTTTATTGATACTTTTTTTGCATTTCATCATGCGTTTTTAGTTTTTTGGGTTAGTTTTGTAAAGGGGAAGAGCATTCCCTAGGTGATACTCTTTTCCCTTTTGGGATGTGCATCGAGCACTCCTTGAAAGGGGATAAAGCATTGACACCTCTCTATCCTCAGAGGGGAAATGCGTAATCTCTCTATTTTCTAAATGAAAGAGCATCAACAATAATAAAAATTCCAAAATGATATTTTAAAGCATGGATTTGAATTTTTCCTCCATGAAATGTCATTAGTGCATGTTTTGTAGATGTCCCATAGGTATTTGAAACAAATAATGATCATTTGGAAGAAGCATGAACTTGAGTTGGATGATTCCCAAGCAACAAACGATCCAAACATGGTAAATGTATTCGAGGGAGTGTGGAGTCCTCAAACACTTCAGTGTTTCGGGCATGAGATTGCATGTTCACTTATTAGTGGGTGATTCCATGAAGGTGGGTAACACTTTTTGGCCAAATTTGGCGATGAAAATGATTTTTTACACATGTGATAGATAGAAGCCCTCGAAATGCATATATGCCATGTGAATTTTGAGTTGTAGTTAAAAAACAAATTGTAGAATATTATGTTGGCTTCTCAGTGATATTTTTTTAAGATATTCTTGGTGATATATATATATATATATATATATATATATATATATGCATATGCATATTCATATGCATATGCATATGCATATGCATATGCATATGCATATGTATATATGTATATGTATATAGATATATTTATGTACATATATATATGTACACATATATACATATATATGTATATATGTATATATATACATACACACACACACACACACACACACACACACACACACACACACACATATATATATATGTATGTATGCATGTATGTATGTGACCATGATCTACACAAAATGTACTGTGGTCTACATATTTTTTTGTTAAATTATTTCTCAATATACAATTATTTATTGTTTTTCAAAACTGACCACATCTGATTTCAGCATCATTTTATACACATGTGTGTCCATCCCATCTTTTTTTCACTGTTTTGAAAAATTGAAAAACCAAAGATACCCTTTTGAAGAGGACACGTCGATGTGTGGGATGTGTTTTTTTAAGAAATTTTTGGATGTATATATTTTACCCTGTAGATTTTTATTTGAGTTCCTTCGAAGTTTTTGTTTATTTTTCTAAGTATAAGTTTTTGAAATAATTAAAAAAAACATATGAATGCCAAAACACATGCATGATATCTCAATGGATAGAGGATTCAATGACAAATCTATTAGTATGAACTCCGCTCAGTTGTGTGCAATGAATGGCAGGGTTTACACCCCTAGAAGACATAGAGAAACATTGATTTTCCAATAAGAGGGATAAATCTCTATTTTTTAGGCCCTCGATCGAGGTATGAAGCTCAATCGAGGTAACACTACAACCCTCGATTGAGGTACGGATTTTGTAAAAAACTCATACAAAAATGTCCAAGAATGGACTTAGGGATTAATGGAATTAATGTCATTCCAACCACCCTCCTAACCTCATCTCCCACCTGAATTCCTAAACAAAATTATATATAAACATAAAAAATAATACATAAACATGTTACTAATTCTATCTTTCACATTTGACTATTATATTTGAAACGATTTTGTATTGTGTTTAGATATTGTTGTAGGTATGGATTTGGATTGTTGATCTTGATCACAATGGGAAGCAAAAAGTGTCGAAGTAAAATATCTTTTAGGAATCAAAGCAACACCGAAGAAATAAGAGAGAAAGATAGAGAAAGAAAGAGATAAAAAGAGCAATCTTGAGAGGAGAAGAAGTTGCAAACCAACCTATAATTGGAGAATTAAATGTCATTTCTAATAGTATTGGTATAATTTATTTTTAAGCTATTCAATTTCATATTCATATATATAATTTCATTTTCCTAGTGATCTAGTTCATATAATTTCATATTGCATAATATATTCAATTTCATAGTGTTCTAGTTCATAATATATATATATATATAGACACACACACACACACATGTTAAATTGTTTAAAATGTAACTATAATTTTGTAATTATCTCATAACTTATATACATGTTGTATGTGCATGTATGAATTCATATATATATGTATTCATAAGTGTATGTAAATGTATAATTTCGTATTCACATATTCATGTAATTTCATAAATTGCATATTCATTTATTCAATTTCATGGTGTTTTAGTTCATAAATTATTTAGAATTTAATTATAATTTTGTAATTAATTCATAATCTTATATACATTGTACAGTTGCATGTATGAATTCATATATATGTAAATTCATAATAGTATGTAAATTGTATAATTTCATATATTCACATATTAATATAATTTCATAAATTGCATATTCATATGTTCAATTTCATAGTGTTCTAATTCATAATATATATGCGTGTGTGTTAAATTGTTTAGAATTTAATTAGAATTTTGTAAAACTAGAATTTTGTAATTAATTCATAAACTTATATACATTGTATGTGCATGTATATATACAACCTTCTAAAACCACTTATGTGTATATGTGAAATAATGGTATTTGTTCTGAAAGAATTGAAAAAAATGTTTAACTAAGTTACACTAAATTACATATATACAAAGTAAGTGTATTATAGTATGAGTAGTTCTAGAGTTGTCCAGTGAAATTAGAGAATGGTTGATGAATATATATAATTATATAGTGCATAATACTCTAGCATAATATCTACTTCTAAATTAATATGCATATATAGCCTTATCATTGCACTTATTTTCTTCATATTTTCTATAGCCTTATCTCTCCTTTCACCGATTTTAATATGAATTTAATTTCATATTCATATATGGGCATTTTCATAGTGTTCAAATTACAATTTTACATTACATTATGATAATGATGATAATTACATTACATTCACATTAAACAATTTTACAATTATAGTTACATTACATTACAATCATGTATAAATGAATATGAATCATATGGCTTTAAGTATTGATGACAATGATGATCTCAAAGAAAATGAAATGATTATAATTACAATCACATTAATGTGCATACGCGCCAACCTTACATCAATGGGACAGTAAGGTAGAGTAAATATAAATACAATTTTACATTACATTATGATAATGATGATAATTACATGTTACAATCACAATTACATTAAACAAATACAGTTACAATTACATTACAGTCATGTACAAATGAATAGGAATCATATGGCTTTAAGCATTGATGAAAATGATGATCACAAAGAAAATCAATAATTACAATTACAATCACATTACAATTTACCTAAGGTAAGGTAGAATAACATATTTTGCTTAATAACATAATTTACCCAATAACATCTGGTTTGGGACATAAGTCTCTGATCCGAATTTCAGGGGGAATATGGTCTAAATTCGGATGTATGAGTCATAAAAACATTTAATGAGAGGCCACACACTCTCAGTCATCATAAAAGCATTAAACGGAGAGGCCACCCTCTCTCATCCATGGTCATTGACAACTCATGGTTTTGTTTCATGGTATGGCTTCAAGGCACATTGTACCTCTCTCATCCATGGTATTGCCCCAATGCACATTGTAATAATGTTATAAAAATGCTCTATGCCTTCTCAATACGGCAAGGAAGGTTTTTTGACATCCTACATTTATCTTATTTTATTCATTTATTGAGTTATTGGTGCTGAGTGTCTTTCTGAGTATAGTTTGAGAGGTGAGGCTCAAAGAACCCTCTTTGAGCCTCACCCCTCCATGTCACATATTTACTCTATGATATTCTATGCATCAAATGAAAACAATTTGCAAGTTTACTCCCCTCCTCTCTCGGCATCCAAGCATCTCGGGTCTTAGCCCCCAAGATTCGGATCAGTGGTATCAAAGCAGGTACGCTCTCCATGGGAATGAGGGTTTGAGCATAGTTCGAGTTCAAAGATCTGCAGAGATTTTTAGCCTTTTTTTGGCACACTCAGAGTCCATTGCTGGGCCATACACTGTAAGCATCACAGTTGGTCCTCAGGCAATACAGGATATCTAAGTTTCAAGAGGAAGTTCCATGATCTCTACAACATCTGATTTTGCTCTACAAACCCTTGGCATTCTTTGTGGTCCTCTACAAAATTCAAACGGATGCTGCAACTTGCATAGAGAGTTTCAAAGGCTCTTCCATAGCTCATTGGAAATATATTTATGTCATCTAAAATGAGTATTTTTCGGTTTTTCATTTACCTTCCTGGTTTGTGAGATATGCTTGTTTGAAGCAACCTATATTTGTACACAATGTGACCTCACATACTGCAACTTCAAAAAAGTACCACGGACTCCAAAAAACATATTAGAGGCTCTACCATAGTTCATTGGAAAGATATTTCCGTTAGCTAAAATGGGTATCTCACGGTTTTTCATTTGGATCTCTGGTTTGAGAGATATAATCGATTGAAGAAACATGTGTCTGGAAAACCAGTGCGCGCGCGTCCCTTGAGCTTTGACAACCAGTTTCTCATTCCTTAGGCCACCACAGAGAGAGTATGTTATATGGATAAAAAATGTCTCTTCAATATCTCAAATGGGTCTTCAACGGAATTCAATTTCATCACCTGCATCAAAATATATGAATGGATTTGTAGCGAGACATCAACTTCACCAAAGACCCTTTTTTTCACTTTTATGAAATCCTATTGTAATCATGGTTATGGGTTAACCACACAAAACCCATGGTTATGGGTCAACCACATAAAACCCAAGATTATGGTTAGGGGTCAACCACACAAAACCCATACTTATGGTTATGGGTCAACCACACAAAACCCACGGTTAGGGGTCAACCACACAAAACCCATAGTTATGGTTATGGGTCAACCACACAAAACCCACGGTTAGGGGTCAACCACACAAAACCCATAGTTATGGTTATGGGTCAACCACACAAAACCAAGGTTATGAGTTAACCACAGAAAACCCTTCTCTTCATTGGCAATTGACACATTGTAATCATGGGTCTCTTTTTAGTATGAAATGATGGGGACCATCATTTTCTAAGGGGGGAAGAATGATCCGAATTTCAGGGGGAATATGGTCTAAATTCGGATGTATGAGTCATAAAAACATTTAATGAGAGGCCACACACTCTCAGTCATCATAAAAGCATTAAACGGAGAGGCCACCCTCTCTCATCCATGGTCATTGACAACTCATGGTTTTGTTTCATGGTATGGATTCAAGGCACATTGTACCTCTCTCATCCATGGTATTGCCCCAATGCACATTGTAATAATGTTATAAAAATGCTCTATGCCTTCTCAATACGGCAAGGAAGGTTTTTTGACATCCTACATTTATCTTATTTTATTCATTTATTGAGTTATTGGTGCTGAGTGTCTTTCTGAGTATAGTTTGAGAGGTGAGGCTCAAAGAACCCTCTTTGAGCCTCACCCCTCCATGTCACATATTTACTCTATGATATTCTATGCATCAAATGAAAACAATTTGCAAGTTTACTCCCCTCCTCTCTCGGCATCCAAGCATCTCGGGTCTTAGCCCCCAAGATTCGGATCAGTCTCATCCAAAACAATTGTGGGAAGTACTTGGGATTTTCCCTAAAAATAATTATGAGGAGTATCATAGGAACCCTGAAGTAGCTAGCCATTGAGTGGACCTGTCAAGCAAAAAGGGAAACGACCCTTACCAGATTGACTAGATTCCCACCTATGTGGAAAACCAAAGAGCCATCGTTTGTGACCAAGCAGTTAACAGTTTTACTTGCACCGTGAAGTGAGGGGTACTGCCCCAATACTCAAGCCTGAGACAACCTTGGTGGCCGAGTGACTACCTTTGAACCCTTATAAATGTAAATTAAACTAGGGTCCATATTCATCTCCAGTTACTACAACAACCATCATTTCTCCATATTCAAGCTTATATAATTTATTTGTTGTTGTTTTAACTAACAATGACAATATGATAAGTAAAATAAAATTTTATTCTTAAGCTTACATTTATTTGTATTTATTCCAAGGGCTTGTATTTATTTTTGAGTTTGTATTTATTTATTGCTAGATCCTAACCAACCATCATAGGATCGTGGGCCCTCTACCTTCTCAAGAGTAATTGGGAGCTTCAGTGACATTGGAATGGTTGCTAATTCTTTAAGAGGATTGGATGATTCCACTCAAGAAGAGTTCGGGAACCCGACCCCTGATCGGACAATCAGAGAGCATGTTAGTAACATAATCAAGTTGTACTTTGAACAACAATTAGAGATTACTCAATCTCAAATCCTACATGGATTGATAAAAAACAAAAAATTGAAGTGTGCCACAAAGTTGTTGGGTTTCAAGGATGTTAAAAATAAAAAATTCATGTCAGAATGTAACCGAAAATGTAACAAGTGCACTATTGGCATTTGGAAAGTCAAGAAAAATCGATATCAACATTGTATGTAGGGAAATTACAACTGTTATTGTGGCATGAAGCACCTCAAGAAATCGAATGGTTGCAACAATGTCAAAGCTACTCCACGTTTCAAGAAAAACACTTCACAAATACACTAAATTTTGGGTAAAGATAGATGAAAACGACGAAACTTCTTGTTGGGATCTTATATGCAGAGAATCATATAAAGAAAGGATGGAAGAGGGCATAAAAGAGAAGGTGATATATTATTTCTACAACCATTCTCGTTCTATACCATATTGAAAACATGTCCTGTGACAACGTTCAGGCAAGGGCATTTATAAGGAGCATTGCAAGCATGTTATGGAGATGACAAGAGTTTCTTTCTTTGAGGAATTCAAAGAATAAAATCCTGGTGTCCATATCTCATTTACCATGTTCAGTAATTTGAAACCATGGTATATTAGGCTAAATACGATTTGGGACACTTTTTGTTGTCGATACCGCATTGAATTCCATTTATACTATGACACATTTGTGGATTTTTGCAAAAAACATTGGGATGGTGAACCAACTCCTCACATAGTGCGGGATTTTATTTCTATGATACTATCCAATAGGAATCTTGAAAATGTATTTTTTATTAAAAGATGTGTAGGTGGGAGAAGATGTGACGAACATAGTGATTTGGCATTGTTCCATAGAAAGTTTCCTATCAATCCAACACACCCTAGGTTGTTATCTATAAAAGTTAAGTGGAAGAGATATGAGTATGAATCCATGAATCCATCATCTTATTCACATGTTCCATATAAGAAGATTGAATTACTCAAGGATGGTATTCCTATTTCAGAATTCATGGACAAGTTTCATTAGAGGAATTTTGGGGTCTAAAATGGGCCTCCTAAGGAAAATAATAAAATAATAGTTAAAATAATAAAATAATATTGATTAATTTTGGAGGAAGAAAGAAAAAAACTACTTTTTGTGCTCGTATTTTCGACATATCTCCCTGTGTTTTTACTCAAATTTCAATCGGGAGAGCTCGTTGGATGCGGAATTTGATTCCGTATCCAATGAGTACCCACACTGCATAATTTTTACGGATCCCACTACCCCAAAAACAAGAAATACCTGAAAAAATGTGATGATGATGTCATCATCACCACATTTTTTCAGGTATTTCTTGTTTTTGGGGTAGCGAGGTCCATCAAAAGTATGTAGTGTGGGTAATCGTTGGATGCAGAATCAAATTCGGCATCCAACGAGCTCTCTCGATCGAAATTTGAGTAAAAACACAATAAGATATGTCAAAAATATGAACAAAAAAAGTAGTTTTTTTTAATGACAAATATGTCAATTCAACCATTATGGTTGACTTATTTTAAATAAATTCTATTGGTTCTTGAATTCCAACTCACAAAAACGTATTTTGGCATGTTTTCTTATAAGGCCCATTTTAGACCCCAAATTTCCTCTAATGCAAATTCAAATTTGCAAATACATTAAACACTCCCACAGGTCTAGGTGGCAAGCTTTATGATTTAAGCATTCTCGTGTGGTTTTTGAGCTAGGCACAATCCTATAGGTGGTAGACTTTACTGAGAATCACATTTTCTCCTTAGCGAGAGATAAAAATTGAGTATTATCACTTTGACCAGGTGTCCATCTGCAGACATGTATTGTATAGACATGATCACATGAGCATTGATGGTAGAGATAGCAGTCCTCAGTCACACGATGTGATCAAGGAATACCAGTTTTATGTCAGTGATGATCATGAGCATGACACATTGTTTGTTCAACAATGGTTTGCGTTGATTTATGATTCGTTCAAAAATAATGGGGTGTCATTTATAGAACACTAGATTTGGTCAGATGGGTGTGCGAGGAAGTTCAAATCAGCACGCTCATTTTATTGGTTGAGTCATCTTCACAAAGAGACATGTATTCAACACACCTGGAGCTTTTTTGAAATGGGACATGGAAATGGTGAGCATAATGGTGCATGTGCATGCATGAAATGAGAACTTTAGAGGTACTAAATTAGTCATAGTGCATCTCGACTCAAGTGCTCAGAATAAGTAGTTGATTGGTGCACACAAAATTTGGGTCAGCAAGGTCATGAACAAGTAAGGTCAGTGCACAGGTAAGAACAAAAACTTAATTGGAATTTAATAAATGTGTTTGTATTATTATATATATAAATATGATGTTTTTTATTCGATGCAGTGTTTTTTTGGATGTTTCCCTTGGACATGTGAATAGATCCATGCGATGGTATTGTGATACCATACCTGGTATGAGAGAACTACATTCAGTTCATAGTAAAGACATGGGCGACATATTTTTCGATGAAATAAGAAAGTATGCATTTTTCTATGAGTTCTACATTAACGCCAATGGAATGGGGTTTGATCATTGTGTGAACGATGCATATTTCATACAATGGAAATATGTCCCTCTTAATCCAAAGGGGCCACATCTAATTTCAACATGGAAAGAGATGCACACTGACGAGGCAGTGGTTTCACTAGATCATGATCGGGTTTATTATTTGGTTAAGCAAGGCACATGATAGTTGATTGAATGTTTAAACCTCTAGTCTTGTACACATGCATATATATATATAATATTTGTTTAATATTTGAAAATATTGATGTAGGTTATGTATTTGTTGTAATTTCACCACCAAGAAATGACAATCATGTGGCATACATTTTTATGTGGTGTACACAAATCTAAAGCATTTTAGTGCGACCCTTTGTCGATGGAGAGTTCACATACCAAGTTGGTGACCTATTTGTGATGGGCCACGTTTTTGAAAAATTGAGAAGACAAGGTGACTATATTATTTATAGAGATTTCATACTTGAATATATATCTTGTCAGTACAATAATTTTGTGGTGGCAGCTCGGATACATCTCATTAAAATCAAGGGGAAGAGAGTTGAACCAAGAGATGGAAGATGTCACTAGCTGACCATGATCGTATTATGGAGACATGCACTCCTATAACCTATTGGCTATATTAATGAAAGTTATATGCCACTTTTGATACATTGACATAGTTGAGATGCTTTTAAAATGTAGTAAATCAAAATTTCTTCTGAAATACAAAATCAAATTTTACATTGTAGTTGTAATTTGCAACTAGTAGATCTTACATTGTAAAATTGTAAATTTTGTAACATTATAATTCTAAGTTATCTTGAAAATGGTAAGTTGCGTTCGATTGACAATTTTGTAAACATGTAAACTTGTAAACTTTGTAAACATTGTAAATTTTGTAAACTTGTAATTTATTAAATTGGAAAATTGTACAATTTCATAAGATTGTAAAAGATTAATTATTTTTAAATAACATTGAGATTGTAAAACATAAATAACTTTAAACTATAACCGGAAATAATTAAAACATTTAACAGACCATCATGTTAGAAAAAAGGTCCATATATATAAATATATCATTAATCATAAAGTAAAAAATAATAAAGTGCAAAATAATAATATCCACAAATAACAGTCTACAAAATAATAAAGTCCAAAATAATAACATCCACAAATAATAGTCTACAAATCACTCCTATGCCATTGATCAAGAGATCAACCATCATGGACACTACCGCCAGCTGTACTATTCCCCTGGTCTTTCTCATGCACATCAAAAAGAAAATTGCCTAGGTCTGAGAACTGCAGAAGTTAAAACCGTTAACTCTACAAGTCAATTACATAACACATATTTAAATTACATGTAGAATGTGAGAAGACATTAATTATATATATGAAACATAGATCTATGAATTCATCTCGCTCGAGTTGAGTGTAAGGTTTGGGAGGTTGGGTATCTTCCAAGGTGAGCCTTCATCAGGACCCAGTCGATGAGCGGCATCCCACTCATCCATAAAAATCATGGCAGAGTCAATTCCCTCATCTGTAGCTTCCTGTGTCTATGTCTATTTCCATGACATGAATATAGTTATATTAATTAATTACAATTTGAACTTGAGAATTCCAATTTGAACATGTAAATTATAATCTGAACATAAATATGCAAACAATTCAAACATAAATAACTAGTACCTTGTTGATTGGCATGTCATGAGTATGACTTGAGCAAGGATTTGTAGAATCATGTGCAATGCCCTTGCCTCCATCTCGTATAATATGAATAAGATAAATGAGGAAAGTTGGAACAAAATAAAATATTATGTGTTCAACAATTGACTTGAATTTATAAATTCAAATTTAGGATGACAGTTAACACATACTGCATCGACGTGGGTAGACGAAATTGCAGCAAGACCTCGAACAAATGCATCACTACCAAATAGGACCTCCATGAAATCGGGCTCCTTCATGGAGAACTAAGACAAAGCAAAGTATTATTTAAAAAATTATTCATTTGAGGATACATTACAATCAAAATATAGTGGAAGCTGGTCATGGTGGGGAAACATACCCCATGCTCCGATTAACTTGTCATATACATAAAGCGATGCAGCCTCTAGCTTAATCTCCTTGATCTAAGTGGTTGACCATGGGCGCGGTCATGAGAGATATCAAATAATGCTCCATTCAAATCATGGCCAACTATTGTATCTCTCACTGCAGCCCAGTTATCAGAACCCTTCACAGTGGCCCTTCTTCTCTAACACGAAGAGACCCAAAGAGAACTAAATGGTACGATAGACCTATAGACATTATGTAGATTGTCTACTACCTCTAACATCATGTGCATCGAACATGATGTGGGAGAGTCCTCTGGAATGGAGAGGACATTTTTCTGCAAACACTCATGCTGAGTGGTAATGTCTTGTAGCATGATACATGTGATATCATCCTCCCATGGTGCTTCCTCGAGAGGGTCCACACCCTATTATGCAGCACCTAGAAATTAGATGAAAACATAAATGTTATTCAAAATACATACATCAATTATCGGTGAATTTGAAATCAATATAGATTAAATTTACTGATAAATCAAAGAAATATATATATCCATTTAGTCTACCTGTCTCATTGGGATCATCCCCACTGACACCAACAGTATCATGGTCCTTGCCACTCACATGCATAGAGAGGTTGTTGCTCATCTCCCCAACAGGAGTGTGTGTCAGCAAAGAACACCTAGACGAACCTATGAAAATAGAGATATACAAGTTGTTCATTAAATATACACATGTGAAACAATTTATTTTTATGTAAATAACAACAAAGAGTACGTCATGCACAATTTTATACTTACGAGTCATCTGCCAACCTCCAAAGCAAGGAATGGCCACAGATCTGCCGGTGCTCTGCCTTCAGTGAACCGAAGAACCTCGCTGTAGAGATGCATCTGCATGAAATAATGAATAATAAATTATTTGTTGTAAATAAATCAATGTAATTAACTCTATATATGGATTCGAATAAAAAACTCTTACTCAAAAAACCACCGAAAAGTTTACAAAACAAAATGGATTGACGAGTTTTTTGTTTTTGCTTTGAAGGTGGTGTGAAGAAGACCATCGAATATGTGGTGTGATCAGGGTTATGATTTATTTTCATAATGTTGAGTACCCTTTTATTTCTTTTTCAATTTGTTATTACAGACATGGTACTTATTTGGGTGAAGCTTCCTAAAATACAAGTTGAATTCTAGTCACTAAAAGATTTTTGGGTTATAGGGAATTCTTTGTGAGTTTTCGATGGGGTGGAAATGAGTTACAAATACTTGGGATTTGTTGATATTTCTTAAATTCCTATGGATATTGAGATCCATGAAGTCCTTTGGATGGTATAGTAAAGGGTAATAACTCATCCACCCATATTTTTTATTACACCGGTGTTCCTTTCAAATGTATCCATTGCCATGTCTATGGACTTGCTCTTAAATTCCTATAGATATTTATAATTTTAAACTAATTTTTAAATTATAATTATGTAAATTTTTTCATCTATTTTAAAAAAAAAAATTACAATTTGAGTTTTTCATAATTTAATTTATAAATTTATATATTTTATTGGTAATATATTTTACTATTATTTTAAAATATTCTAAATTTACAATTTATAATTTTCAAAATGTTGAATATAAATCTATATATTTTTTCTAAAAAATATCATATATATAATTTTATCTTAAATTATGGATTTCTATTAATTTTTTAATTTGATATTTAAAAAAAAATAAATCATGAATTTCTATTACTTTTTAAATTTTTTTTTTTTCAAATTTACACACTTATTTATTAATATGTTTTTCCTTAAAAAAACAAAAAAAATTCACATTTTCATCATACTTTTGTTTGAGCTTCAAAAATAACCTAAAATACATAAGTACACTTTTAAATAAACTAAAATCAAAATAGGTGAACTAATATGTCAAAACATACCTATTATATTTTATTATCAAAAAAATATTTATAAGAAATATGAATATGAATTAATATAATATTTTAATTACAATTACAATTATAATTTATTTTAATTAAATAGTTTGTATATATATATATATATATATATATTAAATATTTAAATTTGAATATATATGATCAAAATATCTAAAGTAAAATATATGGGTTGTTTAGATAAATACCTACGTCGGTTTAAGGTTCATGTCTGTCTCGCATCTAGGGTTTGGATTTTTTTCAATCCTTCGTGTATTCTCGGAGGATTGAAAAAAAAATGGGCAACATTTCTGCTTTCCTGGCACACNTATATATATAACAAAAACATAAATTTTAAATAAAAACAATTTCAATTTTAAACATATTCTAAAGGCTACTGGCCACATTTCTGCTCGTCGGTCCACATTGCAAACATACTAGGAAAAAAAACAAACCTGAAAACATCTATAATAATGACTTTTTTCAATTTTAACCTAACATTTTAAAACTTGAAAAAAACTAAATTTCCATTTAAATTTCAAAAAAAGGATTGGGGGTTACCTCTCTGCTTCGACATTGTGGTGAAAGGGTACGTGGCTTGTGTGGTAGCTCAGTCTAGGTCTTTAGGGGCATAGCTACACGGCAGGGACGTAGATGATCAGTCGAGGTACTTGCTCGATCGAGGGATGTTTGTGCAGAAATGGGGAAAATGGCTGCGAATGCCTGTCGCATTTTTTATATTTTAAAAAAAGGAACTTCGACCGAGGTTCGTAGCTTTATCGAGATCGAGACCTCGATTGAGCTCTCGGTAAACCTTCGATCGAGGACTTACCAAGAGATCGATCGAAGTTTTAACAAAACCTCGATTAATTGATTGTTAAACCCTCGATCAAGGTATTAAGACCTTCATCAAGGGTATTTTTTTGCATTTTGCTGAAAATTCCTTGCCAAAAATTGAAACCCACCTCCATGGATGCACCCTAGACCTTCTTACCAGGATGTGGGACCTAGAGAAACAACACTTCTAAGTGGTCACCCATATCCTGACGATAGATGTTGAGGATATTTTCTTCTTGACCGAACTTTTTATGAGAGTGATTCTTGTGTCAATATCTAGTCCTCAAGGGGGAGAGATGACTATTGATGGCCTTATCAATGAGCACAATGTGATTGGGATTAGTTCGTAAGACAAAACAAATTCCCATCAAATACATCATGAATAGGACTCTAAGGACCGTTTCATTTATTATTGAGAAGGTGGAAGGAGGAAGGGATTCCGATCAGATGACTCGAGCCCACATGCTATATGCATTGAAGTGTATAGATCCAAAAATATTCAACTAGAGCGAGGATCTTATAATGAGCCTCAAAGATAAAATCACAAAATGTCATTGAGGAGATTTTGAGAAGTTTGACTACAGTGCCATAGTAGTGTCTTTCTTCTTGGATAGGGTCCCTCTATTGCTCCCTTAGGTTGCTTTAAATAGGTTAGAGCCACAAGATCCATGGATTTTGAGCTGGGTGGAGGCCAAGGTTTGCCATGGAGGTGGTGGGGGGGCCATAATGACCTATGGTTTGGTCTTCTTTTGATGGATGTGTGGCCAACTTATAATGGGGGAATATTATGCCTCCGCAAGGACCAATTTTAGGGGTGACCCTAATATAAATTTTCCCAAGGATGATCAGTGGGATGACACAGCTAAGAAATATGCTACTTTCATTTTGTTTTTATTTTATGACATACAATGTCTTAATATTGAAAAAAAATTGCAATTTTTGCCAATTTTTTATCGGAAATTCTCAATAAATGTGAAAAAATATTTTGTCCCTAATCTACATGGGGAATATTGTCAAATCAATTGAATGTAAATATTTATTAACTCACAATGAAGGTTATCCTTGTCATTTGAGTTCTTTCACGATATGTTGTATCTGTAAAAGAATGTAAAGAACAAGATACAAAAGTTGAAGCAACAAGATAACTTAACACTCTATGATAATGATCAGGTAGAAAATCAATGGAGAACTCACATAAAACAAAGATTATTCATGGGAAAGGAAAACATATTTGTATTAACAAAAATAGAGAAAACTACAATCAAATCGTTGATGTTGAATCCTTGTACTCACAATTCTTTTTCACTTACTTTCAAAAACTCTACAATATCTCAAAGCTCTCACTTACATGACCATACTTTTTTCCGCCTACACTAAGAAAGATTCCAGCAACATAAAGGTACTTTCTTAATCCTTTCCCCCCTTATCATCCATAAGGATAAGTTTTCACATAAAGGCCAAAGAGAGACCAAATGGGTTGAGATTCTTTGGGAGGAAGATGAGGGCTCATCCCTAGAGTTTATGTGTATGAATCCCACCCACTCAAATTGGTTGGGACAATCCTCCATAAGGAATTTCATTTATAATGTTCTCAAAATATCTTATTTTCTCCATTTTAGGAGTGTTTACACTAGGATTTTAGACTACCAGAAGGCATCAGGGGGAGCCAACACTTTTTGTCAATGGGAAAACCCAATTTTTTTGTCACAAACCTGAATTTTAGTCACAAATAATTTACAAAAATTATTAACTAGAAAAACAATGATGTCCTAACTAATTATCTGACAATAAAACACATGAATCACAAACTCCTTTGACACATATTTACCTTGGAAAACACCAGTTGGGAAAAAAACAACAAAAAGTTGATTTTATTAACTCTAAAATCATATGATAATTTTTTGGGATAATGGCCCATTGAGGAAAATATAACGAAAAAATTCTAGCTTTCATGATGGAAGGATTATTCCTTCGATCTTGCTAGTTTCTAACCTTCATTTTCCCCTTGTTAGTTTCCTCTAACCCTACCCTTGCACTTGCACAGTTGGTTGGGATTCCTTCTCTAACGACTCAATGATATCTCACTCAATCTGTGTGATTGTTGCGTGTCACCTCTTCTCACCTATATTCCCTTTTATAACATTACAATATGCAAATATCTTGGTCCAATTCCATGGGATACCAAATTCCATAGGCGATCTATATCATTTACATAAAGTAATTACAAAAGTACCTTCAGTTTAATAGTTCACTTTACTAAATTGGATCGCATATGTATAAGAGTCATTGAACCACACCTTTCACATGTCATACAATGTTCATGTGGAAGTACCTATATGACGCTACAAAAATTAACACAAAAACCCTAGAGCGGGTACCCATCTAAGCCCTTGGTGTTGAAATTAGGTTCGCAAATGACTGATTTTGAAAAAACTCATTGCACTAGTTTCCTCTATGTTGGCACCTAGAATTTTATCGATCCATTTAATGGGTTTAGTCCTATAAAAAGCATAATTGCAAGTGTAATTTACACCAAAGTGTTGAGATATTTCCATAATTCCATTAAAAGGATAAGTATAGAACTAATAGATATAATGTTTCATTAGTAAGAGCAAGCGAGGAGGTTTATAAATTGATTAATAGGGGCAAGGTGGAAATCCTTTTAGCAGGAGGATGGACATGTGCCATTGGTCAAGTCCTCTCCATGGGGCCTTCCATGTGCCTTTATATCCTCCTTTTATCTAAGTACCACCCAATATGGGGTACTGGTTTGTTATGGTTGGTAGAAATAATGAAGTACCATTTTTCTGAATGAAACATTCTAATAAAAAGGGATGAAATATTGGCTACAATCAGTTGAGACAATATCATTTGGGTAATGGTTGGAAATATCTTGTCTAACCCTTAAACACTTACAAGAGTGAGATTATTGTTACCTTGTTAGCATCAATTAAGGAACAAACAAGGGAAAACATTTCATACACAAGATTTGAACTTGAGTGAGGTGGATAAACAACTTCTCATTTTAATCACATAATCTAATATGTGCAATTAACATGAGTATCAAGGAAGTTATTTTATATTGTCCAAAATTAACATCATATAAATAGATTCTTTACTTCCATGGAAAATATTAATATGAAAATTAAAAATACAAGATACTCTCATAATGTTCTCTAAATCATAATAAAAAAATAAAAACAAAAATTATAATACAATGTTTACTCTAATACAAACCATTTTACTAATTAAATATTCATTAATTAAAATACCTAATTTCTTAAGAATGACCTAAATATGTTGACATTTTAGGATTTTCTAGAATCACAAAAACATAATCTTATCTCAAAATATTTAAGTTGATCTTACTATGTGGTCTACCTCTATATTATAGTAAGCCTTATTACCATGATTAATCTTAAAATATTTATGTAATTTTATAAATTGCATTGTTAGAGAATGAATCCTTTGACTTCAATACTCAATCTTACATATCCTATATCAATAAACAATAAAAATACATGCATTATATTTTTATTTAAAATATTAATTTTTTTTTTCACTTTCAAAGTCTTCTAATGAGAAAGTGTTATTTAAGGATTCTAATATTATACTTAATTATAGTATTCTAGGCAATTATTCTGGATTGAAAAACATGTTTATAGATAGGTAGGCAAATATTAAATATGAAACATAAAATAACACTAAATTGTGTAAATTTCGGCAAATATTATAATAAAAAATACATATTCTATGTAAATAGAGGCGATATTAGACACTAAAAAAGACCAAATAGTGAATTTATTTTTTGAAAAAAACCCCAAAATTAGCCAATTAACAAAATTTCACCCCTAAAAATTACCGAGTTATAATACATATGAATGTTTTTCAAAAGTACATTGAAGGTGAATGTCTTCCAAGTTAAAATTATATGTTTTTAAATGTTTTCCAAATTAAAATGATATGTTAACATTGTATAATGCATTTGTATTACAGGTATTTTAAAAGCTTTGAACTTATTTTTCATTAAAATAATGATTTTATTGTTTTCAAATTGCGATTTTTACAAATATTATAATAACCTAACATTAAAATTAAAATTAAAATCATATCATATTTATCTTTCTTCTTTAAAAGAAAGAATCTACTTAAATAATTAAACTTTATACATGTAAAATTTTTACATCATTATCGGGAAGATTCTTATTTAAAAAAAAATAATAAGTAGAATTTTTTTTTTCATACACAATGTACATTGAAGTATGGTGAAGGATAATATGTAAATGAATTTAACATTAACATTATTAGATATTTGGACAATGAAAGAGATATAATAATTGTCCTTTTTATTATAATAAAATTATAGAATATATTTTTATTGAAAGATGATAAATTATAATTGTTACCATTTTTTAAGATAATTTAAATAACAAAATAAATAAGTTGAAAATTTATTATCTAATAATTTGACTTTTTAATCCTACAAACATAAAGATGAAAATACAACTTCATATGTGATACATTTCTATTCATTCCAATTTTTTATTGACTATATTGGTAATATAGTTATAAGTTTTTTATAAATAGTGTTTAAATATATAAAATATTAAAGATAAATATTTTTTAAATATATATAGTATATTGTTGTCCAAACACAATGTATAAGTTTTATTAGTAGTGACAGACAATTTTTTCTCTTAATGCATTACTAAGTGATAAGCGACGTTAATACTACTCAAATTTATAAAAATAATAAAAGATTAATTATTACTATTTTGGATCTTATTTAAATATGGTATTTTTTG
>LPNX010315180.1:8459-49375 GCA_001517045.1 Pseudotsuga menziesii | reverse complement strand
GGGGGGGGGGGGGGGGGGGGGGGGGGGGGGGGGGGGGGGGGGGGGGGGAGAAAGGAGGAGGAGATGGAGGGAGGATGGAGGAGAGAGATATTAGGGGGAGGGAGTAAAGGAGCTAGGGAGGGAGGATGATGGGCAGGAGAAGGGAGGTGGGGAAGGCAGAGGAGGACGATAAGGGGAGGAAGAAGGTATGGAGGAGGAGGTATGGAGTAGGAGTAGAAGGAGGAGAAAGGAGGTAGGGTGAGGAAGAAAGGAGGATGAGGAGGAGGAGAGACGGTGGATAGGAGAGGGAGGAGAAGGGAGGGATTAGGATTAGGAGGAGGATGAGTGGTGGAGGGAGAGGGGAGAAGGGAGGGAATGGGTGAGAGGAGGAGGAGGAGGAGGAGGAAGGGTGGAGGGATGGTGTGGGAGAGAGGAGGGGGAGGAGGGAGGGCATCAGAGAGATGAGGAAGAGGAAGGGAAAGGAGTGGATTAAGAGGAGGAGGAGGCATAGTGGAGACAAGAGGGGGGGTAAGGAGGAATGGAGAGGGGTGGAGGACAAGGATGAGGCTAAGTGGAAGGGAGATGAGTGGAGGAAGAGGAGGAGTGGGAGGGGGAGAGAGAGGGGTGAAATAAGAGGATGAAGATAGGGTATGCGGATGGAGCAGGGAGAGATGGGGAGGTGGGAGTAGGGGGAGAGGGAGGAGGAGGAGGCCGAGGCAGAGTGGAAAGGAACGAGGTGGAGGAAGAGGACAAAGAAAGGAGTGGGGCATGAAGGAGAGAGAGGAGGAGGAAATTAGAATGGGGGGTATAAGGGACAAATGAGGAGAGTAGGTGGGAGAGAGAGGATGAGGTGGGAGTAGGGGGATAGGGAGGAGGGGGGGCAAGGGAGAGAGTAGAGGAGGAGGCAAAGGGACGATAGAGGGGAGAGGAAGGGAGGAGAAGGAGGAGGAAGATAGGAGAGAAGAGGAGGAGGGAGGGCATGGGAGAGAGGAGGAGGATGAGGAGGATGAGAAGAAGGGAGGGGGTGGAGGAGGGAGAGAGGAGGAGGAGGAAGTGGAGGCAGAGTGGAGGAGAGATGGATGAGGAAAGGAAGGGGGTTGCAAGGAGGAGTTGGAGGAGAAGGAGAAGGGAGGGAGGAGATGTAGGAATAGGAGGATAAGGGAGGGGGTGGTGGAGGGAGGGGGGTGTAGGACAAGGAGGCATGGGTGGATGAGCGATAGAGGAGGGGGGGGGGGGGGGGGGAGTGAGAGAGGAGGGGGGGGGGGGAGGGGGGAGGGGGGGGGGGGGGGGGGAGTGAGAGAGGAGGGGGGGGGGGGAGGGGGGAGGGGGGGGGGGGGGGGGGAGTGAGAGAGGAGGGGGGGGGGGGAGGGGGGAGGGGGGGGGGGGGGGGGGAGTGAGAGAGGAGGGGGGGGGGGGAGGGGGGAGGGGGGGGGGGGGGGGGGAGTGAGAGAGGAGGGGGGGGGGGGAGGGGGGAGGGGGGGGGGGGGGGGGGAGAAAGGAGGATGAGATGGAGGGAGGATGGACGAGAGAGATATTAGGGGGAGGGAGTAAAGGAGTTGGTGAGGGAGGATGATGGGGAGGAGAAGGGACGTGGTGAAGGAAGAGGAGGAGAATAAGGGGAGGAAGGAGGTATAGAGGAGGAGGGAGGGAGTATGAGTAGAAGGAGGATAAAGGAGGTAGGGTGAGGAAGAAAGGAGGAGGAGGAGGAGGAGGGACGGTGGATAGGAGAGGGAGGAGAAGGGAGGGATTAGGATTAGGAGGAGGAGGAGTGGTGGAGGGAGAGGGGAGAAGGGAGGGGATGGGTGATAGGAGGAGGAGGAAGGGTGGAGGGATGGTGTGGGAGAGAGGAGGGGGAGGAGGGAGGGCATTGGAAAGATGAGGAAGAGGAAGGGAAAGGAGTGGAGTAAGAGGAGGAGGAGGCATAGTGGAGACGAGAGGGGGGGTAAGGAGGAATGGAGAGGGGTGGAGGACAAGGATGAGGCTAAGTGCAAGGGAGATGAGTGGAGAAAGAGGAGGAGTGGGAGTGGGAGGGGGAAGGAGAGGGGTGGAGGATGAGGAGCATGAGGAGGATTGGAAGGGAGAGGGGTGGAATAAGAGGATGAAGATATGGTATGCGGAGGGAGCAGGGAGAGATGGGGAGGTGGGAGTAGGGGAAGAGGGAGGAGGAGGAGGCCGAGGCAGAGTGGAAAGGAAAGGGGTGGAGGAAGAGGAAAAAGAAAGGAGTGGCGCATGAAGGAGAGGGAGGAGGAGGAAAGCAGAATGCGGGGTATAAGAGACAAATGAGGAGAGTAGGTGGGAGAGAGAGGATGAGGTGGGAGTAGGGGGATAGGGAGGAGGGGGGGCAAGGGAGAGAGTAGAGGAGGAGGCAAAGGGAGGGTAGAGGGGAGAGGAAGGGAGGAGAAGGATGAGGAAGAGATGAGATAAGAGGAGGAGGGAGGGCATGGGAGAGAGGTGGAGGAGGAGGAGAAGGGAGGGGTTGGAGGAGGGAGAGAGGAAGAGTGGGATGGATTGGGGGGTGGGGTGTAGGAGGAGGAGGATTAAGGAGGAGAAACAAGGAGGTGGATTGAGGAGTTGGAGGGAGGAGGCATAAAATTGTGATATATTTTATTTGTTGAAACTATCTTCATAAAATCAAGAGGTTGTTTTAGCAATTTCACTTCTGAAGTTGTTTACATGAAAAAAATTGCAGCACACTTTAAGTGTTACCTTTTATAAATGATTCAAATGATATTACGACATATAAAACATGTATTTTGTAATACCATATATCTTTTATTTGGTCAAACTATCTCCATAAAAAATAGGAGGTTGTTTTGACTTGGTCAAACTATACCAATGTCATATTAGGAAGTTGTTGTTTGAATTTGTTTGTTTATAAGATGGATGTGTAAGTCCTCATCAATTAAACTTATCTATTTCTTAACCAATTTCCATTGCTATCACCTATGATATTGATGGGTGACTATCATTTATTTACAGTGATTTTCTACGGTGCTTATACTATGGGAAGATATCCATTACTTAACCAAAGACCATTGGCATGAAATTTTGGTATATGCTATAGGCTTCCTTCTTGGTATGAAATTTTATATTTAAAGTCAACTTTGATTCAACCAATATTCTATTCATGTGTAAATACATGGCATATCATAGGAAAGTATGTTTCCATTTCTTTGATTAACCAATGTTATGTTCATTTGTAAACATGACATACAATTGTATGTTTCAAACTAGTATTTTGTTTATTTTTACATAACTAAAGTTAATTTTAAAAAGTCATAAATTAATTTTGAGAATCCATAATCTTATCATCTTGAAATAAATTCAAGTACCCATTCGTTCAAATATTTTTCAATGACAAATAAACATATAAACTATGACAATTCCACAAAATGTAGACTAACAACAAAATAATTACATATAAATCAGCTAAAGTTTAATTCATAATTCAATAAATTCATCATTTCATATTTTCAAAAAAGAGATATTACATGTGCATAAATCGTATCAGGGAATAAATGATACCAATACATTGTTTATTTAGAGTTCCCAAATTTATTTTCCAAAACTAGGAACAAGAAAAACCCTAATCACTCTTAAATAGTAACAATCAAAGATGCAAATTTATCAAAAAACCTCCATGAAGGATATCTTATGAATTTTGAGCTCTTTGATGATAAAATTCATAAATTGAGCATATATATATCCACTAAAAATACATTTGTAAAGCATAAACTACTATATTGCATAACCATATTCTAAATAATCGATAGAATGCAATTAAAATGTACACTATTTTCTCATTGAGTACATCAAAGAATCAACTTATTAAACTGGACTTAGTTTCCATTGAGAACAGAATTTAGTAGCCATGAATTCAAAGAAAGTCCGATATATATCTAGTTTTCCTTTGCATAGTGCAAGGATTCATAATTTTTCTCTACTATCTGGATTCATTTATCTTGTGTATTAGATTGTGTATGTGATACATTTTTTTTGTTGCTTGGATACCCTTCCCCTAAGCAGTTCCCTTGGAATTATATATAATATTCTTCACATGGTTTGTTCTTTCACCACCATAACATTGAGTTCCTGGATTAAAAAATCATAAGATGAGTAGATATACCCGCAAAAATATTTATTATGACAAACTTTTCAACTATCATACTGCAGAAATAAATCAGAATAATATAAAATAATGCAATTAAAAAGTACACCATTTTATCACTAATTTCATCAAATAAACAACTTATTAAACTATATGCAATATCAATTGAGACTAGAATTTAGCACGGTCGTAAATTCATTGCAATTCCTATATAAGCATTAGGATACATTAGGAATGTTTTACTGAAATTTTTTTAAGTCCAACCCACCACAAACCAGTTAGCAAACTAATAGGTAAAATATTTTATTAGAATTACGTTTGGAACATAACACATACTTTTATTTGGACAAGTGGATGTGTGATGTAAGGTATTAAGGTGACTATATCTTCTCACATTGTATTTGATTCAACACTAGTCCTTTTAGTTTCACGATATAGATAAATATACTATATGAATAAACTAATAATTGCACAAAACTCAATTGATGGTTGCAACAAATTACAACACAGTAAGCATGAATTTGTTGTTTTGTGGTGTAAATCCTTTGTTAGATTTAATAACTCACAAAATCTAGTCAAATCAATGGCTTTGATAACAATGTAAGTAACAAATCTTATTTCTACAATTAAGTTAATAGATGAATTTTGCAATGTATAAGAATATATTGATCAATGATTAAATTATAGAATGGTTATTACAAGACCAATGACTTTGATGTTTTCTTTCTTTCAAGGTATATTCTCACATATATTTTTATAATCATTTTATAAGAATAAGTTTATAATGTAGGTAGATCTAGAAAATACTGATGTAATATATACATACATAATTTTCATCTCTTTCAAATTTAATGCTCCATTGGTGACTATGTTAAAGTTAGTACTTGAGAAGAGTTATCAATTCTATTGTCTAGAACATAAATAGTAAAACAATTACGATGAAGTTTAACTAATGAATTGTAATTAAAGAACAATAATAATGCTAGGTAGATCTAGTTTGGACATGCCTTATACTTAGACATTTTGAGTTAGATATTTTCATTGTAAGGACAAGATGTCAGAAGACATACCTTCAAAAAGAGAGAGAGATTTAGAGTGTTGATGGTTAGTTTCACATTTCACGGTTAAAGCTCACAGGTAAGAGATCATGGTTCACAATTCACATTACAATTCTATAAGCCCTATAAGAGGTACCATATGACCTTTGGTACCCTACTTTAAGTGTACTTAACTTTACAACAACAATAACCCTATCCATCCAACAAATATCAGATATATACTTCTTCCATGCCAAGATACTCCAAGAGTGAAGTTACAAACATAATATATAAACTTGGAATGTATTCTAGAATGGTCACTTACGAAACCATAGGTTTTAGGGTGCTTAACATAATAAAACATAAAATAAAGTTTATTACACTTATAGTAGGGTACCAAAGGTCACGTGGTAACATAATAATAAAACAATAAAACTAATAAGGTTTTGTAATCATACCAAAGGTGGTAAAGGTACCACATAGAATAAGGGCACTAGGACCAAAAATAATATGGACCATATGTAAACAAAATGGGTCACAACAATATGGTAAGGAAAAAACCATACCCACAAGACCAACGTGTACCGTAAAAGTGGAGAAACAACCCATTTTACCTATAGGGCCAACAAGACCAATATCTTTAATCTTTTCTCTCTCTCAATTTATATTGTCACATATATTTTTATCATAATTATATAAGAAGTAGTAAATAACAAAGGTAGATATAGAAAAGTATTGTTTTAATAAATTCATACATAATTTTCATCTCTTTCGACTTTAACGCTCCACTGGTCACTGCATTAAAGTTAGTCATTGATTTGAGTTATCAATTCTAATGTACAGAATGTAAACAATAAAAAAATTACAATGAAGTTTAACTAATGAATAGTAATTGAAGAACAATAATAATTCTAGATGGATCTAGTTTGGATCTTGCTTATACTTAGAAATTTTGAGTCATCTCTTGTCACTGTAAGGACAAGCTGTCTATCGACCCCATCGAAGGAAGAAAATGGGGGAAAGTATTGAAGTATAACCTCTACCATTCATGCTTATAACATATGCACAATATTGATGCTACCATATATGCATGAATTATTAATTCTCCCTTATATGCATGAAGAATAAATCGTCCCTTATTATGTTGATATTAACTTTTTTTTATGTTTTACCATGGGTTACAACATGCAATTGTTCATGTCTTAGTGTTGAAACATGTTTGGAAGAACTTCGCTTTGAAACATTGGTTACGTGACTACACGTCATTGCATTTTCGAATTAGTGTATGTGATGATATGTTCTCACAGTTTACAATACTCATTTTCCTCGAATTATGGTAAAAAATGCATACACTATGAAAAAGCCACAAATATTGTACGATGTGGCAATATATTGTGACATACCCTGTAATTCACCACTCACACAAATATTCTTTATTTGTACTCAGAGACCTGCACCCAATGCTTTAATCTTTCATGAATATTTAATGAAGTAAAATATGAATAACCAGAGTCATTGGATCTACCACTATCATTAGTTGTATTCTGTCAAAATAGAGAAGACACTAGTGAAAATATATGCTCTAAATTAAATTACATCTAGATGAGATGTCCTTTTGCATGAATGCAAGGTTCAAGTTTAACCCACTCCTATTCACTAAGCTACACATTTGAGGTCCACAATACAATACAATATGTAGGGTTTAATTCTAGCCACAACCATATCATTTTCAGGTATACAATAGATAATGTTGCAGGAAAACAAAAAAAATTCATGGAAGAAAGAAATATTCACTGTTGAAATAGCTTAATGATCCCAATTATCATGATTTTACAATCAAATTTATATAAATATTATCAAAATTGGGAAAGCGAATGTGTTTCCTGATTACATATGACCTATATTTCTCCTCTTATCTAAGTTCCTCATATTCTAAGGGTCCATTTCCCTAATTTTTTGACATGGATCCTAGAGATTCAAGAATTCCCTTAATTTATTAGAGGTAAGAACACTACTTGTACACTTGTTTTTCCTATATTTGAATTTCTCAATATAGTTATTCTTGACTCAAATGATCATTGAAATTTCCATGACCTTGGTTGGTCCTTTTATTTTGACTTTCTAATCATCAACTAGAGGTTTCCATACCTAATCTAAGTTCCTATATGAATGATACAAGAGGCCCATTAGATTTCAGTTATTGATGTATGCTTTAGGTGCAATTGCATGGCCAATCATGAAGATATTACACCTAGGATTATAGTTGTGCATTGGCACCAACCAAGACATAAATGTAGGAAACTATTAGACTTTGGCTCTTGTTTTTCACAAAAAGGCACTTGATGGGAAAAACAAAGTTCAATGAATGGAGAAATGGTTGAAGGAAAATTATGGGTTTGCAAAGAAAAACACGGAACTATGGGATCTTTCATGAATATGTACTACAAAGGAAAGAAGCTATGTACTAGACTATTTTGATGGAAACATGATATTTGGTGACACTAAGAGATAATAAATTGTGGGTTGACTGGATTTGGCCACCCAATTGTCTCTTCCAGTGTTGTAGGATAGAAGGGATTCTTATATTTTCTCACCATGAAATTCTCAAGGTATTGCAATTGAAAAATATGAGTGTCAGACAATGTCGGATTGTCATGAATATTATAAAATATATGGAACGGTATTTTACACTAGGGTTGTGAATTATGTTTGTTATGTGTTGAAAATTATTTTATGTTTTACAAACTCTAATTCATAATGCATATTTTTATGTGACCCCATAATTTAATCATTTGTTATCAGCTATAGGTGGTGGAATATATAATTCTGATATGCATTAAAAAGAAGTAAATGTACATACATGGTGACATTTTGGTTAGGATATAATTTCTTATTCTTTAAAGAGATGTCAAGTGCAGATGGGTGAGCATCCAAAGGTTGATACAAGGGTGTAAGTTAGAATAAAAAATTCCAGGAAGCGTTATGATAATGTGCAAGTTAGTATGGAGGATCCAATGCAAAATTTTGATAATGTAATCAATCTTTATAGTGTAGTGGAATATTTACATAGACATACTTTCGATAAAGTTAAATAAAAAAATTGATGGCATATTCTCATAATCTAACATCGTGTTTCATCATTCATAATGGATCTTTAATTAGTAAAGGTTGTAACATAAAAATTATTCTTGCATATTCCTTTTCACCTCTTATTTATTTTTGTATCTTCGAATGGTATAGAACTACACCTACAATGTTAGCTATTTCCATACTCAATGAACGCAGTCTGTTGTTGATCGAGCGGTTTCTCTTGCCGTCAAAAGTTAAAATATATTAAATACTCAAAATTAACATCAATATTTCTTTGTATATTAATGAGTTAGAACTTGACGTGTTCAAAATTTTTAATAACTTATTCAATAAATCCAAGTTGGAGGAGCGTATGTTGAAAAGTTGTATTCTCTAGAATTGGAATCTCTATACAAACTTTGCCATGTTTATGGCCTAACATTCCTTTTCAACTAGAGGCTTAAGAGGACGAAAATTGACATCTATTGACATATTTAGTGGTATTTCCTATACCATCTAGTGTTTTGGAGCATTATAAAACATTAAGGACACCATCAATCCCTTGTTGTTGTAAGATTAAATATATAAGATTTATGTAATTGCTTAGACTATGAAAAAACAACAAAATTAGTGAATTTATCCCCTAGGATCAATAAGTTGAGTTTGAATCCCACCAATATCATTGGTTTTGTATCCAAATCAATAGAGTGAAAAAACAACAATTTTTCCACTTGTCTCATAGGTAGGGCTTCATTTATTTTGATATTTTTGCCAAGAGACCCTCGTAAGTTTCTATGGAGAATGGAATGGATTTACAATCTCATTTAAATCTATGGTTGGGTACCCATTTAAAATATTCTAAATAATCCTATATGCAGGTGTTTAAGATGGAGTTTAAGAAAAAAGCATGGGAGGCAGGGAATGTGTCAGGGAAAGTGGAAGCCCTTCCCCCACATCCTCCCAAGCTTAAAGCAGTCACTCCTATCTATATTACACATGAAAACTGATATTCAATATCTAAAATACATAATGTGTTTCTCCTCCATGGTTATAGTCACATAGTCCCTATCCTAAAAGTACCACCAAAAAATCTTCACCATGTCGCAACGTACATGGTATAGGAATTAGAGGGATCTCCACTTGTAGGGAAGGAGTTATAACATGAAGAACTTGAAGAGATTCTCTCAATGTGCAAGAAGGAATTATGGAATTCTCACGTAGTTTTCCATAAGAGCGTCCCTTGGCTCCCATTGCTTGCAAATTTGGGTTGGCCTGGTGTATTCGGACATCATCTGGGTGAAATCTTGGATCGGGACTTCCACTATTCAATGTACCAAAGCCCAGGGAAGAATTTTCCTAGCTTGGCATCCCCATAATATTTTGGAAATGAATTCTCATGGGAAGGAATAAGACAATATTGACTTAGAGGCCCTTTTTTGTGAAGAAACCCTAGGCCACATACATAACTCAATTGCAGATATGGAAACCGAAATATTTGGGGAATTCAGGCTTCGAATGGGGCCAAAGGTGGAAATTTTAAAGTACTGACATCTAAATTTTATCCTCTCCAGAGCCATGAGGGAGAGGGAAAGTTTTGGATAATTACCGAATCTTACTATCATCACCTTCAAGGAAGATGTTGAACAAATCCTTTTCCAGATGACAGATATCATGCAACTCTCGAAGCTTCCCTTCCAGTGAGCCAACAAGGACTCCGAAGGAGATGACACCAACATGGCCATTGAGGATGAGGTCGACTCCACAAAGAAGATCTAGATGAATTAATCAACTCTACCAGTTCATCCCCCTATCTGCTCTATCAATGCTTCATTACAGGAAAATTTTCTCCCCCTTAACTTCTTCATGTCTGACAAAATGCCAATGTATACAGGCTGGGAAACTAATACTATGTTTAGATACTATGTTTGGAATCTTATGCATTTTACTTTTTTTTGGTCTTTTTTGGTATCATGATCATCATCTGACTCCATGTTTTTGGAGTCAAAATCAAATATGTAACTGTTTTTCCTTTTAATTTAAGTAATAGAATGAGCACTTCATACTAATAAAAAAACATCTTTTGAAGAGAGAAGTAATTTGTTACGGGGTTTCTTACCTTTCTAGAAGCATCTAATGTAGTTATTTTTCCTAGAGATATACTTTAAGTATCTACCTTATGGATCCTGCTACTCGATAGGTACTAAGAATATTATCAGCCATGCCTTACAAGTATCGGCCTGGTTCCAGCATCAAAAAAAGAAGAAAAGGTCACAAAGACTAGGACATGAGAGTAAAGGAGTGAAGACTTTATTTTCATACATGAAATATCTATATCCTAAAGTTCCTATTTACCAAATCAAAGTATCATCATTGCACATTTAACCACTTTTAGCAGTCATAGTTGAATCAATTAATCCCACCCACAAAGGAATGATCTAGGTTAGGTTCCATTCCAGAAGGTGACTAAGTTGACCGAATAAAAGTAAGGTTGTGCAACCAAATTACGATTAGTAGTTACAGATTTGGGGGGTATTGTGTCTTCTAGGTGACCAATATGATTCCTCTACATCCTTTGTGGCATTTTCAACACCTCGATGTCCTCTAGGTGACGTTTTCATCCATGCTAACCTCTTTGTCTATGTCCTTTGTTCCCTCGTGACCCCTTCATGTCCTCTCCTATCATATGCATCTTCCAACTTCGTAAACCCTTTGCATCCCCTCCAACTCTGGAAACCCTATGCATCCTCTCCTATGTATTATCCTTCACCAGCTCATTGCCATACATTTATTCATCAAGTGAAAAAGGGAGATAGCTACCATATCCTCATGAGACCTTCGTAAATCAAGCATGAAAGATGGATAACTAGATCAAGCATGGAAGGGAGATAAATAGATTAGTGTGCAAAATAGAATGTATGATTGAGTAACTCTTTGAGTTTTGGCCACCAAGAAAATATGTGAGGGTATCCTATCACTTTTCATTTATAATCCCAACATTTAATAAGGTTGGTTTTCAATCACAGCAACCTTTCATGGAGGATTTATTTTTTTTGGAAGGGGAATTATCAAATCCTTACTTTTATCAACATTCTTGGATTTGAATTCTTTCTCACAATGCATAATTTTACCACATTTTTAGCATTTACTTCTAGATTCTCCTAGAGAATTATATCTACCCCTTGAAGATTTATTTTTCTAATTTTATGGATGACCTCGCATAGATTAAAAATTATTTGGTCACTATTATCATAAATTCTTAATCAATGCAGACAAATATTGTTTCCCTAGTCTACATGGGGAATATCTACAACAAAAAAAATCATAGTAATGTATCATATCCCTAGATTGTCAAATCACTTGAATAAAAAGCTTTCTTACCTCATAATGAAGGAGATCCTTGTCTTTTGAATTCTTTCATGATCAAATATGATTGCAAAGGAACGTAAAGAAAAAGAGACAAAAGTTAAAGAAACAAGGTAACTTCACACTCTATGCTAATCATCAAGGAGAAAAGTAATGAAAAACTCACATAAAACACAATGTAACTTAACACTCTATGCACTTGATGATGATTTGATTGCAGATCCCAATAGTCCTACAAGACCAAAATGGGCACCAAATACCATTCATGCATCTGGGGAACTAGATGGAAATCCTAATGACACTAGGAGGACTAGATCTCAATTTGAGAGTGCCCTTTGTGTGAAAGATACTTTATTTGATGAGAAGTACTATCTGATGGTTGAATCAGGTCCACAGACATATGAATATGCAACACATGATCCCATATGTAAAACAGCCATGAAAGAAGAATTCAGCTCACTCCAGAAGAACAACATTTGGGAACTGGTTGATCTTCCCCCAGGGAGGAATCTAGTTCAATGTAAGTGGGTTATCAAGACTAAGTTTGCTGCTGATAGTTCACATTTGAAATATAAGGAAATATTGGTAGCCAAGGGCTACTCACAAGCACATGGTATTGACTACAATGAAACCTTTACACCAGTAGCAAAGATGGAGTCCATAAGGCTAGCTCTAGCCATTGAAGCTTCGAAGCAGCGGGAGGTACATCACATGGATGTGAAGTGTGATTTCCTAAATGGAGATATCACTAAAGAGATTTACATGTAGAAACCTAAAGGGTTTGTTTCTAATCCATATTTAGTGTGTAGGTTAAAGAAATCATTGTATGGGCTCAAGTAAGCCCCCAAGGCTTGGTATGCCAAGATTGATGGCCTTTTGCTATCACTGAGTTTTGTTCGATGAAATTATAATACTAATGTCTATTTGAAGTTGATTCATGGTTCTTTGATGATTATTACATTGTATGCAGATGACCTATTGATTACAGGAAGTTCAAAGAAAGAGATTGCCTCTTTGAAGGATGCAATGAACCATGCATTTTCTTTGACAGATTTGGGATTGTTGAGCCAATTCTTGGGTCTTGAAATTTATCAATCCCAACATGGAATCAAAGTACATCAGTCCAAGTATGCTCTATATTTTCTCAGCAAGTTCAACATGAAATATTCCAAGCCAAGAAAGACTCCCTTCCTTTTAGGAGTTAATCTTGAAGAAGCAGTTTATTCTCCTATGGTAAATAATACACTGTATAGGAAGTTGATTGGGTGTTTGCTTTATCTTACACACACTCAAACTGATTTATATTATACATTTATTGCGGATTTGAGATACATGGATCAACTGCATGAGATCCACTGGAGAGCAGCCAAAAGGATCCTAAACTTTGTTCAAGGAACAAGAACTCATGGGATCTTCTACAAAGCAAAGTATGATCTTTATTTTATTGGTTTTACTTACATTGATTGGGCAGGTAATAACACAGATTGAAATTCTACATCAGGATATGTGTTCATTCTTGTAGAAGGGCCAATCTGCTGGTCAAGAAAGAAGCAGAGTTCCATAGCACTCTCATCTATAGAAGCATAGTATAGATGAGTTGTAAATGCAACAAATCAATGTTTGTGGTTGCAGGGAATACTTGGAGAATGTGGCTTTGAATTAGAGTTTTCAACAATTATCTACTATGATAATCAGAGCACCATTCTAATCTGCAATGATCTAGTTCCGAGACAATGAACCAATCACATTGAGATCCATATGCACTACATCATACATCTTTTGCATGATGGTACCATTGATCTACTCTTCTGTTCATTTTCAGAACAAGTAGAAGACATCTGTTGGAGTATCGGGTACCTCCACATGGTATAACCACTACACCTCTAGGAATATAAAATAAGTGGACTAACTGCCACTCTAGGTGATAGGACCTTGTGCTAGGTTTCAAATTTTCACCAACATCTACAGGTTTTGGTGTAACAACAAACCTTAAATGGTATCTGAGCATAGGTATCAGGTTAAATTCCCTTAATCTATGCCGGAGAGGAGGTGTTGGAGTATAAGGTACCTCCACATGGTATAACCACCACACCTCTAGGAATATAAAACAAGTGGACTAACCACCAATACTAGTGATAGGGCCTCGTTCTAGGTTTAAAATGTTCACCAACATCTGCATGTTTTGTTGTAATGGAAAACCTTACAACATCTTCACTAAATTTTTTTGTGAGAAGACCTTCAACATTCTGAAATGACTACTAGGGATTTCTGATCATGCTGTGAAGCATGATTGGTGACAATATTTCTACATTTTGTTTTTCCTTCCATGTTTAAGGGAGGATTTTCCCACTGGGTTTTTTCCTATTTCCTTGGTTGTATGGACAAGCAGTATGTAAAGGGTGACTAAGCCTTGTTGCTAGGCCCTATAGTTTTCAGATATTTACCAGGGATGATTTTAAGGAACCATACTTATTTAAAAGTGTATAAATGTTGATGAATAATACCAATTCTTAAAACGCCAACTATAAAATGATTCCAATGATTTTATATCATTTATATAATAATTTGGTGATTTTTAGGGTGAAAATATTTTACCCCATCAAAATTGGGCAAAAGAGGGCTCCAAAAAATGAAAAATGGCTAATCTTTTTTGGGATAAAAACATGAAAAATTAGCCCACTGGGCTAAAATTCACCCCTAAAATTATCCCTGATATTTACTCATAAATTCAGGCTTAAGGGGGGGTGTTAGAATAATCAACCCATAGTTTCCTACATTATAAATTAACTTTATTATTTTTGTCTTATTACCTAGTTTCCTAGATTCCATTCTATGCTAGTTGCCTTCTACATGTCCTAGAATTCAACACATGATAAAACTAAGTCATGGATCACTTGGGAAACATCTCAGAAACCTAATTTAGCATATCTACTTTATTCAATATTCTATAAAGTACATATCTTCTTTTTCTAAAAAGCTTCCTTGTTTTATTTCTGATTTAAGGAAAAGGGAAAAGCTAGACTAGGTGTAGTTGAATTGTTTTTTTCCTACATCATCCTCCCTCCTTTTATGCAAATAAAAGCATTTATGAGTTGTATCTACATCCCTATTTATCTTTCCCACTTGACTTAGCAAATTCGTGAGCATGTACTTAGATTTTGGAAACTGCTTTATGCACCTATGGGGGATTTCACTAGATTTGGTAAGCTTGCTGATGCGAAACTCTCCTAGATATTCTTTATAATTTATTTTATTAAGTAAAGAGACTTGGATATTACCTAATGATGTGCAACTAAACTAGAATATTGTATATCAATGCAATCAACAATTCTTAGCGAAAACTTCTGCCAATTTAATTGCACATTAGTAGGAAACATAATACAAATTATAAAATTTGAATAATCAAAATGGTTGGGGATTTAAAAAAAACAATAAACTTGGAAAACTAAACTAAAGTAAATGAAAACAGAAAAAATAAATAGAACAAGAAAAAAAATGAATGACAGCGTATAAAACATGTGAGCATTTATTAAAGAGGAAAAATAAGATTGAGGCTCACATCTTTTCCTGTGAACAGAATTTTGGAGACAGTTTGAGCTTTCATGACTTTACATCATCCAAGGTTTCTATATTCTATAATTCTTCTACTTTCTATCCTACTAATGGAATGCATGGCCTTAAGCCTTAAGGCTATAATAACAGATCTAGACTATGAAACTAAAATGCGCAATAACATATATTAGTTTCTGTTAACTATATATAAATGAATACATAGTATGACCTAAGAAATATTATATTAATTTAACATAATTCATTGCAATTAAATTGACATACCACAACACAATTGTTTTCAAAGGATGCAAGTTGCTCCAATTCTTGTGTATGTCCAAGAACTCTGTAAAGGTGCCTCAAATATGCATCAATGCCTTCCTTCATAAAAGGAGCCAGATCTTCATTTCAAGAAGCCTTGATAATCGTGATACCTATAGTTGTATAAACAAGACAACAATTTATATAAAAGTGAAATTGTTTCAAAAAAAATTCTTAGCATCATTGCAATTTTTTCAAAAACTCAAATAGATATATTTTATTGTGTTTGGAAGGTAAACACGAAGTTCACAAGAAAGTATTAAAATTAAAGGACGAAGATAAGAAATATACAAAATAAACCACTTTTAAAAAATTAAAAGTGATTTGGTCCTTGTAACAAAATATAATACTACAACTTCTATTGGTGGTATTAGTGTAAAACCATTGCTATTGCAATTGCTTGAACTGAATAATTCACATATGGATCTGAAATTGTTTGAACTGAATAATTTACATATGGATCCAGGTGATAATACTATCATGATAATCAAATAGGGGATGAAGTTCAAGCCATGTTCAATGAATTTGCAGATGTTATGTCCTATAACTATCTTGATTTTAAAAAGAATCTAGTGATAATTTGGGAATCTAAAGAATAAGCTTCAATTTGATGTCCAATTGATAAAATAGGGACCATGAAAAATGAATCTAAAATACAAAATATAGTTTGGGAAGAACCCCAAAAGTTGGTTGAAGTATATGTGATTCAATTTCTGGAAGATAGTAACTCAGTGTCATTGATTTGGTCCGCCATGAAAAATAACAAAAATCTTCTTATATGTTTGGATTCACATAGACTTGATAAGGTTATTGTAAGGGACCCATCCCATATAAAATTTCTTGCAATATAACAAACATATTGCACTACATACACATTAAGCCATTGAGATGATGTGGTGACGTAAGCCATCTACAAGGTTTGTGGTAGTCGAAAGAGACTATTCACCCATCTGTGGAGTTTCTCCACCTTTGAACTTCATTAAATTGCTTTGCACAATTTCAGTTTCCATATATGTTTAAAAGAACAAAAAAATTAAGTTTCGAAGAATCTCATAAACACCCAAAAGGTTTTTATTTTTATTTTTAATATCCACTTTTTTGAGTGTCCAGTGAAAAATATTATCTCAAAGAAATATAACCCTCTTGGCGGAGAACACTATGATTTTCACGGCATTAAATTTCAAGGTTTGACCAGTTTGATAAATAGGGACCTGTCTTGTTCAATGTTTTTGGGTTCATGTAAAACCCCACATCCAAACCCTTGCGTTAGAATAAGGGTTTCCATTACACATGGAAAAGTGTATTTTTGAATAAGATAATCAATGGAAGAGGATCCTTTTAACTGCGGTGATTTTGTTTGAATTATATTGGGGTGAGGATGAATATGGTTCAATCCATAGCATAAATCCTCCCAATAAAATAAAATCCAAACTTTTTAGGCCATCTAGAGTTTTTCTTTGAATCTAACCTAAAGTGTCCTCTCCATAAACCATGGCCATTTTTTTATTGGAAACACAATATGAATAACTTGTAGCAGTGATGGATTGTCTACAAAATACTCCATTGACCTATCTCCCTATGAAAACATCCATTGCATTCAAGACACATGCATATTTGCAGATTTGAACTTGTAAGAAACCAAAAAAATGCAGAGGGTGAATCACCCCTTATAGTTATTTTAAACCCTAAATTGATCTACAAAACCAAGAAAAAATCCTAACACTGATGGTCAATCCACATACAATTCAAGAAAATATATCAATTAATGGATAAATAACAAGAAACAATGATTGAAACTTGGCATCTATGTAACATTATTTACCAATCTTGTCATTTTTTTTGTATATCCATGCCTTTTGTGACACACATAAAAGCTCATCATCCAAATAAACAAAAATTCTATAGCTATTGTAAAAAAATAAGTGATGTCATTGCTGTAGATTTTATTTTGTTGTCCAGTAGCACAATATAATCCAAAAGCTGCTTCCCCTTGAACTATCCTTGTCATCATAGGACCAAGTCAAGACCAGCTACTAAGTGTTTGGACTAAGACTAGTAAGACATTAAGTTATATGGTGGATCTATGAGAAAATAAAAAATCTATAAATCATAGATCTCTACATTTCATACCTACGTATGAGCGGGTGGAATATAGTGAATGCAGATTCATTCTATAAACTGAAGGATTGTCTTAATCAAACCTACCTTCCTTACTGTTGGTTCCCCAAAGGACCCAGTAGAAATAAGATTGGAAAGATGCAATTTTGTATGATAGTCAAATATTTTTCGTCTCTTATATAATATAGAATCAATACCACTATCACTAGTTTAATTTGAATTACTTTGAAATACCATGACAATAAAATGATTTGGGGAGAAATACTTCAGACAATAAGGAAGGCCTTGCAAGTAAATATTTTGTTTCTTCAGGGCATAAAAGATCGAAGGGCTCATGAACTGATTAACAATTCTGATAGTTTGATTCCCTATCCCATATATCCTATTCCCTATATGATCTAGGACTAACTGTTCTGATAGCATTCCCTTGACATCATGTTCTAGGGTTGATATACAACATTTCTGTTCTAGCAGGTGTATTATCTGATAAAGGAAAGGTAATTCTTAGATTGTTCCCTACATCTCTTTCCGTTCTAAATAATGGTGATTGATATCATTTGCAATAGCAAGTGGTCAGAGGAAACAGTGAGCAAGTGCCAATTGAGCAAGAAGCAGCAATTGATCTCGATCTAGTAGTTGATTCTATTGAGTAAGTAGACTAAGCAATATCCATTGATCTAGTTGATTTAGCTAAATGTAACAGGGGTAGACAATTAGTTTGAAGATCATTAGGAAAATGTGTTTGCATCTATGGCCTCAATCTTAACATCATACAGAGAGTAAGTTCTCCACATAGTTGACCCTAATGTGATCAATAATATGATATGTAGGTTTAAGTGAAAACCCCAATACTAATAGCCTATAAACAAGGAAACTTTATGAGATGATTGAAGTATCATACATACATACCTTTTGTTTGAGGTGGGTGTCATTATCGACTATATGGAACTATGCACATTTGGTCTTGAAGATATTCTTTGTGGTCTCCTCCCGTGAGGATGTATCCATGGAAAAAATTTCTATTACCAAATCCTGTTAACTTCCATACCCGCGATGGGGGTTTGCTTCTACCACCTTTATCCTCCCCACTCCATTTGGTTCTATCCTTGCACCTACGAATTTTGTCATGCTTCATTGTGGCTTCGTTGATACTCACATGCCAAGAGAACTCTTTGCCCCAAATCCTCCACTTTTTGTGTCTTTGGAGCAAATTGTGTTAAATTATTTCCCAGGGAAATTTTAGCGTTAAAATATTTGCGAGTAAATTATTGTTATAATTTTTGTTGTTGTTTATATATATACATATCTTTTAAATTTGGTAAATATTATTAACTATATATATATATATATATATATTACAGAAAATAATTATATTATATTAATATTAGATATTATACAATATATTAACTAATTTATAAATTAGCATATTATATATTAACATATATTAGTCACTAACATATTAATAATATTAATATGTTTGGAATACATAGAGAAGCATATATTTGACATATTGATATTTTTTTTTCCTTAAAAAACTGTCAATTAGTTGTTGCAAATTTTCATAAATTTTTTTGTATGGCGAGGATAAGCTATGAATAATTTCTCATATTCAAATATGTGTTGTAGTTGTCCTAAGCTACGCATTTGAAGTATCATTTTTTTCGAGATTCTTTGCAGAGATAATAGATAGGAATTGAGAGATAGTTCTTATGAAGATCTGTAATATTTTTTTGAATGGTTTAATGGTCCCTAATTGATGATAAAAAATACTCTTTTCTTCCAAAATTCTAAAGTTACATATGGGTATGACCAAATATTAGAATATGTTCATAAATCACTTGTCTTTTTCTCATATTCCCACCACAACAATCATTACATGGACATGAATATTTAAGAAATCTTTTTGCTTTGGCTATTATCTCGGTGTATTCATGGTATTCAGTAGTTGTGAAAATTGGTTGTTTACTCGTCTTCAATTTTTTGCATTCAATTATGAAACCGATATGTTAAATATAACTTTCCACTCTTTTCATTTAGCTTGTATTTAATTGATTTGCATTAAAACCAATTTGCAGAGAAAAAGAAACAAAGGATCAACATTAATCATAAATCATTTTCAAATTTCAATGCAGCAATATAACAATCAGATCTAAATTTAGAGAGAGTGAAGTGCATGTGGATAAGGGTGACAATTTGAAAGGTTATGTTTAGTAGGTGAGGCTGGTGGATTATGGAATCCATAACTATGAACTTTTCCTTGATTTGTTCTTATATTGTTGCACAAAACCCCAAGGATTCCCAACACATTATACAAAGGAATATCTAGCCCATACCCATTAGATGTGGCTTGAGTAACACATAGAAAAGAATTGAATAGGAAATGGCTATAACAAATAATTGTTGAGACAGCTAAGACAAAAACTGTTATTTCCCCACCTTGATGGTACATAGAAAGAAGAACATGGAAGTTTGGGTATTGGAGCCATGGTATGGGCATTATAACAACAAGTGGTTCAAATGACCCATTCATGTATGTGTTTTACTTTTATTACTTTATTTTATATAAATTGTGTTAATTTATTATTATATATTATATTTTTTTAATAATTATATCTAACTTGTTTAGTTTTGTAAATTAGGATTAATATAAAATTGAATTAATTTTTGTTTTATATAAATATAATATTTTTATTTTATTATTATATAATATTTGTGTTAATAGTATTTTTTGTTATAGTATAAGTATATATAATAAACTTGGATCGAGAACATTGGCCAAGAAGAGTTCTACACATCATGCATCAGGTGGGTGGTGATGTCAGATGCAAAATTTACCTGGCCACTGATGCATAAATTAGGAGGTTTAAATTGATAGTGATAAATAGAGGTCTCCAATGCATAATACGTATAATATTTTGCAAGGTGAAGGTTGTAAGAGTTCAAGGAATCGAAATATTTACATGAAACTTTGATATGGGGTCGGGCCTCTACCTTTACTGCATATGGATCTAAGATTGGTTCTGGTTCAGTATCCGAGTTTAATTATACTTGAGTGTTTGATTGGTTAAAATATTGTTCTTTGTGCTTCCACTAGTTCAATTATTATTGTATCGAAAAGTACTGCAATGACGTTTAATTAAGAAATTGAGTGTGATGAAGCCACATCAATTGGTGCAGCGCCTAGTTTGATGGTCATAGATCATGATAGTTATATTGAAGTTAGAAAAGAACCTCACTATGAGACTTGAGACTTCTACATTGACGGATAAATAACTAGCTATGATTCTTCTACGTATCGATATGGTACTGGTTCTAGTACCTAATTCATAATTGATGTAGGAACCTAATTTTCCTAATCTGGCACACGCTTAACTATTTTATTCAATGGTGCAATAGGGATAAAGATGGTTAAGATAAAATTCATGCAATTGATTTGTTGGATCTCTTAAGATAGAGGTGCATGGAACCAATATTACTAATAGAAGAAATACAATTTACAAATTTTACACTTCATTACTGTCACAAATGCAATTTTTCATGACACAATTAAAAATGACTAAAATAAATGACTAATTCATATTATTCTAGCTAGTCATTTTTTATGTCATGACTAAATTTGTCGTTTATGTTAGTCATTTTTAACTTTGTTACTTATTATATAGTCATATTTATTAACTGGTGACTAAATCAGTGGTTAATTTTAGTCCTTTATAGTTGGGTCAATCAAAATTGCTCATATTTAGTGAGAGTGTTTATGTTTATATTGTATGATTGTTATTGTTGATGTTTGGGATGTTTGTAATACAAATGAATGAATATTGATTATAATGGTGGGGCTACAGTGGAATGGTAATTATTTTGGTTGTTTTATTGTAGAGTTGACCAAACTGTATTGTTAGATTATTTTTATTTGTATTGAAAAGTTCGTTACCAGTAGATATTTTTATCTGTATTGCAAAGTTCCTTAATTTTATTTCTGACCTAAATTTGTGGGATTCTATACTTGTTTTACAATATATTTTTTTGTAAGGGTAATTTAGAAGTAAAAAAAATGGTGATTTATTTATTTATTTGTAATTGCTATCATCATCTAGAAATGGATCTAGTTATGTATGATAAATATATGATTTAGTTGAAACATGATACTTCATTTCCATCATGATTGTATATGATATATATAGGCCATGTTTGACCTGATATGTAGACATTATACTATAAAGAATAAGATTACATATAAAGGCAAAAGAGGGACCAAATGGGTTGACATTTTTTTGGAGGAAGGTGAGGGATCATACCTAGAGTTTAGGGGTACAAATGCCACCCACTCTAGTAAGTTGGGATAAGCCTCCATGAGAAATTTCATTTAGAATCCTCTTGAAGTCTCTTCTTTCTTTTCATTTAAAGAGTGTTGACGCTCTTTGCACACTAATAGAAGGCATCAGGGGGAGCTGATGTTTTTTGTTAATGAGAAAGAAGTTTTACTGGCGCTCTATGTTAGA
Source organism: Pseudotsuga menziesii (assembly GCA_001517045.1). Lineage (NCBI taxonomy): Eukaryota > Viridiplantae > Streptophyta > Pinopsida > Pinales > Pinaceae > Pseudotsuga > Pseudotsuga menziesii. Next base: position 27,332 of record LPNX010315180.1, on the reverse strand, counting down.
ATCCAAAGTGCGTTAGGGCCCCTAAGATTGAGCAAAAATCCCCTCAAAAGATGTTTTGGACAATGCTCTTCAGGGTATTAAGAAAAGTGATAGTTTTTTGGTTTAACAAAATGCCTTCCAAAGTATGAATATATAGGTAGAGTATATGTGAAATACTTTGCTAGACATGATTCAGAATCAGAAGCAAAAGAGTGGCAAGTTAAGACTTGACACAATACCAGATTACAAACTAGCTAACTCAAATCATGGTTGCTGACCAATACACTGCAGATCCATGTACAATGACTAGATCATTAATACCAATAATACATTGTATATCCATGATAAAAAAGAGTCAGATCACGACATAGCTACTAAATATACATTATATATATATTTCATCATGGCTCAAACTTGAGCATAGCCACCAAACATACATTATGGATCCATGCAATTGATAAAATATTTCAATCAGAGGCCAATGATGAAAGTCCACTCTCTAAATCAAGGAAACCTACCATTAAGAAATGCAAGATTCAAGATACTATATGCTTTATAAGACTAATTTCCAGATGATATGATGGCATTGAAAAGAACTAACTCATCAAAAGAGGGCCATAATGTGCCCCCCATAATAGACACAAAACCTGGAACACAAGTGATAATTAGAGGAATTTTGATTTCTAAAATGGGTCTCTTAAGGAAAATAAAAAAATATTAGTTAAAATAATAAAATAATATTTATTAATTTTGGAGGAAAAAAGAAAAAAACTACTTTTGTGTTCGTATTTTCGACATATCTCCCTGCGTTTTTACTCAAATTTCGATCAGGAGAGCTCGTTGGATACAAAATTTGATTCATCATCCAAAAAGTACCCACACTACATACTTTTCATGGAACCCTACCCGAAAAACAAGAAATACCTGAAAACCATGATGATGACATCATCATCACATTTTTTCAGGTATTTCTTGTTTTTGGAGTACATCATCACATTTTTTTCAAGTATTTATTGTTTTTGGGGTAGAGGGGTCAATAAAAATCATGTAGTGTGGGTACTCGTTGGATGCAGAATCAAATTCTGCATCAAACGAGCTCTCCCGATCGAAATTTGAGTAAACACATAGGGAGATATGTCGAAAATACAAACAAAAAAAGTATTTTTTTTATGACAAATATGTCAATTCAACCATTATGGTTGTCTCATTTTATTGGAATTATGTTGGTTCTTGAATTCCAACTCACAAGAAATTATTGTTGGTGCATTTTCTTATAAGGGCCCCAAATTTTCTCTAATGTTCGAAGTGATCTTAGCAATCGAACAACCATGGGACAAACTCAGATATGACCGAGTCAAATGAGGATAAGGTAATTTCATATTTATATAGTGGTAAGGACTTTTCTTGAACATTGAATGACATGACACGTGACTTGGAAGCATTCACTCAACGAGGCAGAGAGTAGACATAATGCAAAGACAATATAATGTATTCTTTGAAATGACTCAAAGGAGCAAGTTGAATCATGAATGTGGATCAACTCAAGGACAAGATAAATACCCAATTGTTTAAAATGAAATGTAGCCAGATGTCATGTTCAAGGGTGACTATAATATTCCATTAATATAAATAAAAAATCTCTTCCCATTCCCTTAGTTTTCCCATCATAATGGATGAGTACCTATTTTCTTTTTTATGAGCTTGAAAAGGGTAAAAAATGATCGATTTATCCCATCAAGTGATGAGTTTAACCTCATATGTTTTATGAACTTGAGAAATTAGGGGTTAATTCCTAGAAAATGGTCCTTCCTCTATTAATTTTATGAGTCTGGATAAGGTAAAATCATTTTTCATTTCATGTTTAGAGAGTCTAAAATGACTAACAAGACTCCAAGATGGAATTTTTCATAAATTTAGTCCCTGACGTCTGAAAAAGTATAAACCAATACCCAGGAGAACTCTTCTAGTCACAATCAAATAGAGTGCACATTTTCATAAAAAAGTCTAAATTGTCTAAAAAAGGGGTAAACTATCACTTGATATATGACCTTTCAAATACGTTTACAACCATGAAAGAATCAAGTTCGCTTGGTGATCTTTTCCTATTTAGAGAGTTTGAAAAGATATTAAAGACGACTCCAAGGGGGGGCGGGGGATCCTTTTTCGTATAAGGTTTTGTGACTCTGAAAAATCGATAAAAGTATACTCGATACCTTTTCTCAAATTTTTTAACGACCAAGACTAGGGTATAAAATGTGCATAGAATCTTTTTCATTTTGGCATGGACCATGAAAAAGTCAAAAAGAGACTCTGTCGTAGCCAAAAAATGCCCAATTAAGTCCTAAAATACTCAAAAAATACCACTAGACCATTTTCACATATGAAAATATAGATACCATGGTAAAATTAAACAATATTTAACTATTTAAAATATTATTTTTTGTCTTAAAAACCAAAAATGGTATAGAAAGTGAAATAGTAAAAAGTATTTTACCATTGTCTTTTACTATAAGAGTTTTACTGAAAAATAGTGTTTGGAGAGGCAATCTTATGATGAGTATTTTGAGGGTTATAAACATTCATTCGACAAACTGTATAGTCTAGGTAATAATTCTCACCCTTCCCTTCATTTTTATTGATACTTTTTTTGCATTTCATCCTATTTTTTTAGGTTTTTGGGTTAGTTTTGTAAACGGGAAGAGCGTTCTCTAGGCGATAGTATTTTCCCTTTTGGTATGCGCATTGATGCACTCCCTGAAAGGGTATAGAGCATTGACACCTCTCTATCCTCAGAGGGGAAATGAGTAGTCTCTCTGTTTGCTAAATGAAAGAGGATCAACAACCATAAAAATTCCAAAATGATATTTTAAATCATGAATTTGAAATTTTTCCTCCATGAAATGTATTTAATACATGTTTTGTGGATGTCCCATAGGTATTTGAAACAAATCATGCTCATTTGGAAGGAGCATGAACATGATTTGGATGATTCCCAAGTGACAAATGATCCAAACACGATAATGTATTCAAAGAAGTGTGGAGTCCTCAATTAATTCAGCATTTCGGACATGAGAGCCCATCTTCACTTACTAGAGGGTGATTCCATGAAGTTTGGTAACACTTTTTGGCAAAATTTGGCAATGAAAACCTAATTTTTTACTCATGTGCTAGATAGAACCTCTCGAAACACATATATTCCATGTGAATTTTGACTTGTAGTAAAAAAAATTGTAGAATATTATGTTGGATTCTTAATGATATTTTTTTTAAAATATTTTGATGTCATTTAATGTGTGAAAATTTTCATTTAATGAACTGTGTGACCTTAAAATTTTGAAGAAGTTAATAATTGGCTCGTGTCCAACCCCAATAATTTAATCTTACATGAATAATTATATATATACATACACACACACACACACACACACATATATATATATATATGACCATGATATACACAAAATGCACTGTGGTCTGCATATTTTTTTGTTAATTTATTTCCTAATATACAATTATTTATTATTTTTTGAAAGTGACCACATATAATTTCAACATCATTTTATACATGGGTGTCTATCCTAGATTTTTTTTCACTATTTTGAAAAATTGAAAAACCAAATATAGACTTTTGAAGAGGACACGTCGATGTGTGGGATGTGCATTTTAAAGAAATTTTTGGCTGTGTATAGGAATGGAATTTGGAATTAATGGAATTAATGTCATTCCAAGCACCCTCCTAACCTCATTTCCCACTCGAATTCCTAAACAAAATTATATATAAACATAAAACATAATACATAAACATGTTACTAATTTTATCTTTCACAATTGGCTATCCTATTTGATACAATTGTGTATTGTGTTTAGATATTGTTATAGGTATGAATTTGGATTGTTGATCTTGAGCACAATGGGAAGTAAAAAAAATCGAAGTAAAATATCTTCTAGGAATCAAAGCAACACCGAAGAAATAAGAGAGAAAGATAGAAAAAGAAAGAGAAAAAAAACAACAATCTTGAGAGGAGAAGAAGTTGCAAATCAACCTATAATTGGAGAATTAAATGTCATTTATAACAATATTGGTATAATTTATTTTTAAGCTATGCAATTTCATATTCATATATATAATTTCATTTTCCTAGTGATCTAGTTCATATTATTTCATATTGCATAATATATTCAATTTCATAGTGTTCTAGTTCATAATGTGTGTGTGTGTGTGTGTGTGTGTGTGTGTGTGTGTGTGCACGCGCGCGCGCGCGCGCGTGCGCGTGTTAAATTGTTTAGAATGTAACTATAATTTTGTAATTAATTCATAAACTTATACACGTTGTATGTGAATGTATGAATTCATATATATGTGTTCATAATTGTATGTAAATTGTATAATTTCATATTCATATTTAATTTCATATTGCATATTCTTATATATTCAATTTCATAGTGTTCTAGTTCATAATTTATATATATATATATACATGTTAAATTATTTAGAATTTAATTACAATTTTGTAATTGTAATTTTGTAATTAATTCATAAACTTATATACATTGTACATGTTCATGTATCAATTCATTTATATGTAAATTCATAATTGTATGTAAATTGTATAATTTCATATATTCACATATTCATATAATTTCATAAATTGCATATTCAATTTGATAGTGTTCTAATTCATAATATTTATGTGTGTGTGTGTGTGTGTGTGTGTGTGTGTGTTAAATAGTTTAGAATTAATTATACTTTGGTAAAATTGTAATTTTGTAATTAATTCATAAACTTATATACATTGTATGTGCATGTATATATACAACCTTCTAAACCACTTATGTGTACATGTGAAATAATGGTATGTGTTGTGAAAGAATTGAATTTTTTTTTAACCAAGTTACACTAAATTACATATATACAAAGTAAGTGTGTTATAGTATGAGTAGTTCTAGAGTTGTCCAATGAAATTAGAGAATGGTTGTTGAATATATATAATTATATAGTACATAATATTATAGAATAATATCTAGTTCTAAATGAATATGCGTATATATCCTTATCATTGCACTTATTTTATTCATATTTTCTATATCCTTATCTCTCTTTTCATCGATTTTAATATGATTTTAATTTCATATTCATATATGATCATTTTCATAGTGTTCAAATTACAATTTTACATTACATTATGATAATGATGATAATTACATTACAAATACATTAAACAATTTTACAATTACAATTACATTACATTACAATCATGTACAAATGACTAGGAATCCTATAGCTTTAAGCATTGATGACAATGATGATCTCAAAGAAAATCGACAATTACAATCACAATCACAATCACATTACAATTACAATCACATTAACGTGCATAAGCACCAACCTTACGTCAATGGGACATTAAGGTAGAGTAAATACAAATACAATTTTACATTACATCATGATAATGATGATAATTACATTCTATAGTTACAATTACAATTACAATTACAATTACATTACAATCATGTACAAATGACTAGAAATCATATGGATTTAAGCATTGATGACAATTATGATCTCAAATAAAATCAACAATTACAATTAGATTCATAATTACAATTAAAATCACATTACAAATTACTTAAGGTAAGGTAGAGTAACATATTTTACCTAATAACCTAATTTACTTAATCAACATCTGGTTTGGGACATAAGTCTCATCTGCAAAAACTGTAGGAAGTACTTGGGATTTGCCCTAAAACTGATTATGAGGAGTACCACATGAACTTGAAGTATCTAGCCCTTGAGAGGACTTGTCAATCGAAAAGGGCAATGATCCCTACTGGATTGACTAGATTCCCACCTATGAGGAAAACCAAATAGCTTTCGTTTGTGGCCAAGCAGTTATCAGTTTTACCTGTGTTGTTAGGTGAGGGAACTACCCCAATACTCAAGCCTGAGAAAAAATTGGTGGCTGAGTGACAACCTTTGAACCATTAGGAAGCTAATTTAAACTGGGGTCCATATTCATCTCTAGTTACTATAACAACCATCATTGCTCCATATTAAAGCTTATATAACTTATTTGCTAATTTTTTAACTAACAATGACAATATGATAAGTATAATAAAATGTTATTATTGAGCTTGCATTTATTTGTATTTTTTCCAAGAGCTTGTATTTATTCTTGAGTTTGTATTTATTTATTTCTAGATCCTGACCAGTCATCACAAGATTGTGCACCCTCTGATTTCTCAAGAGTAATTGGGAGCTTCAATGACGTTGGAATGGATGCTAATTGTTTAATAGGATTGGATGATGCCACTCAAGAAGAGTTTAGGAACCTAACCTCTCATCGGATAATAAGAGAGCATGTTAATAACATCATAAAGTTGTACTTTGAACAATAATCATGTAATGTCCCTCTTGTATACTCCTAAGCAAATTGCAATTTTGAATATTGTAATGTCCCTCTTGTAAACCACTATATGCGTTGTAAATTTTTGAATATCATTGTATTCATATTCTGGTGAGGATCCCAAGGCCAAGGCCCCACCAGTAAGACTTTGTAATAGATACTACCCAAGGTTCCTTAGGGGACTTGAGTGTGGGATGCAGCTCAATGACAGGCGACGAAACCCACGAGGAAAAATAAAAGAGAATGGTCAAAGAGCCTTAATTATGATAAAGTGGCTTTAGTATCATCATGGCTATGGAATCCTACAGGGATTCCCATGTCACCATAATTTTCCCAATTAAAATACGATACCCAGCTATTTAAAATGAAACGTAATTAAGACAGTTTCAAGGATAATAGCCTTGACAAAACGGTCAAGGCGTTATCTGGAAACTAGAAAGAAACTGAAAAAGATTGTGGTTGGGCATGCACGTAATACTCTTGGCTGGCCTTGGAGTATCCATTAAGATGGAAAAAAAAAACTAAACGTAAGCCATTACATGCCAAGGGCTGATCCTTCATTTGGTCAACGCTCATATTTCATAACATTGTAAAGTCATGCTTTTAGCCTTTAAGAATTAAGGGAATAATAGTGGACTCATAGAATTTTTAAGTATGTGGGCCAGCATACATCTTAAGCCAAGCTTAGAAGGAAAATATAGGGACTTTACTTGAAATACGTAAGTTAAATACAAGAAAGTATGGAAATTTTCCTTTGACGACCTTAGGAGTCATCCTAAGAGAAAAATAGGTTAGGGAAAAGGTGATTCCTCGGTTAAAAGAAGAAAATGATATGCTAGTATTTATAAAAAATATACATGGATGAAAAGAAAATAATAAATTCAGTCTTTATAAAAGACATGGATCAATATGAAAAAAAATGATATATATATATATATATTAAGTCTCGACGATATAAAGCCTATCATAGGAAAGGAAGAGGTGGGTTTAATTATTAAAGAAAAGGGGAAGCATGAATCTTTTAGCTAGTTTTAAGTTTGGGCATGCATAAAAATAGATGGTCAAGATTCCCTTTTTCCTTGATTTTCGCTTGAGAAAAGGAGAGGGTTCGGCGTGAAAGGAGGAGAATGACTGACCATAAATTTCTGATAGCCTTGACCCTGATTTAAGGCTTAAACGATTCTCAAGATTTCCCAAAGGAATAGGGATTGAATAGCCAGAAAATCTTCCCTAAATAGGAACAACAACTATGTTTTAGGAAACTCGACCGGTATGGTAGAGGGGGGGGTTCTTTTAGAAGGTAGGTTTTATTTTTCTTTATATAAGGAGTTCGACTCTAGGAGAGAGGTGAAACCTACTTGGGGATATGGGGCGGGGTTCATCTATGGTGAGAGGTAAACGGAGGATGCTACAAAGAGAGAATTCCCAACCCCAAAGCACAGGAAGGTATTTAGCCGAAAAGAAGTTGTAATATGAAAGGGATATGCAAGGAAGTGGTGCATAGTCAAAGAGAGGAGCACTTATTCTGAAATCGCCGATATGATATGATGGAGGGACAATGCCCAGTGTGGGTAAACACCTTGCTCACTACCTACCCTTGGTTGGAATTTCACTTAGTATTGGGTAAGGTCTCAAATCATGCCTACCTAAATTTAAATACTGTATACAATTGAATTACACGATTGGAATGTGCCCTGTTATTGAGTTATTTGTGACTAGAGTTCTTTTACAAAGGAAAATTGTACACCGTCTGTGCATAATGGGTGAATTTTTTTGCTAGTTGTTTGGAGTTGGGTTTCTTGTAGGTTCACATAGAAAAGATGGATAGTCTATGTGCTATTGAGGTAGAGGTCGTTTCCACCAAACAATGTGTTATTGACTTGCTTTTTGTTATGTGATTTCCTTGTGAATCCATAGCCCATCCAATGTTAAAGCTATTATATATCATTATGGAGAATGCATGATTTCCATACGTGTTAATAATACGAGCAATGGTAATACTAGGAAACCTTGAAATGAGTTTACTTTACCTATACAGTGGTAATTGGTAACCTATGAGAAAACAGACTAGTTAGTTCAGAAATTTATAGGTATAAGGGATTAGAGATATGCTCATTGAACAAAGCTTGGTTCCATGGGATTAGAGATTAAGCAAATGGAATTTGAATGGCCTGCTTAAACCTGTCTATGCACCGTGAGAGTTCTTTTCGGCTTTGGCCATTCCACATTCATAGGCGAAGGAAAGTCCCCGCGCCAAATATTATAGAGAATCCAAGCTAAAAAGGATAGATATTTACCTCGGAGAACTTCTTACGCCCCTTGTGGGCGGGGCTGAGACATGTGTGGAGCCTTTCAGAAGAAGTTCAACGAAGCAGCTGGCCATTGAAATAGTTCTACACCTGGTCGATTCATCTGACTAACAGAATGGGGCTTACGCCTACCCGACCCAAATTTTGGAATCCATAGTATGTATTCCAGCCTAACCTTGGTGAGGACAGTTAATGAGTTTGTCTCTTAGCCTGCAATGAATTTTTTTAGGAGCACTAAGTTGTTCATGTGACTTACAACCTGATTTTTATTCTTAACTATGCATGTATGGCAGTTGTGGGATTTCCTTTAGACCTTTCCCTTTTGTTACTGTTCATTTAAATATTCATCCTTCTGGTTTATAATTACTTAAACATGTCTTTAGGCGACCAATGAAAGGGGAGGTACTTCACCATTGTGTCATGGCCGAACCCTCCGCCCATTTTTGCATTCGATTATAGAATGTAGTATGATAAGAGACTGCCCCTACATTGTTATTTTGGAATGCCAGCATAGAAATTTTATACACGATAATGATAGGAGAGTTATGAATAAAGTAATATAACTACAATATGAGGTACAAAGCTGAGTGATCCCACGTTGGTATGGATATATCTGGAAATGAAAGTGTTGATTATAAATAATTTATATATATATATATATCTGAGAGTGTGGATACAAGTTGTAAATGCCTACTTATTAAGATATGCAAAGGAATACATTAATGCTTATGTTTAGAAGAAAACATCTTTATTCCCTAATATACACATACTGGTCATTTCTATTTAGTACGTCGGCAAGACTGAATATATCAAGTCATTCTAAATTCATGGGAGCGAATGCTTTCTTTTAATGTTGAATTTATATTGCATACATTTATATAGACCCAATGAAGGTTTATTGGGTTATGTCCAACTATGTGATCCTAGCTCGATTGGGTTATTTCCAAGTATGTGATCTTAGCTTGCCCTAAAGTATATTCTTTAGACAAATGATAGGAATATTTTTGTTTAACACTAGTGTCTCCATAGATTGGAAAATACTCTCATAGAAGAGTCCAGGAGGAGGAACAGAGAGAAAATATGGCAACATGGATGTTGTGGATTGTAACGTTTTATTTTAGTAAATGTCATCTCATGTAACAAATTTTGTGGACGTAGCCCAAGGATTGGGTGAACCATGTACCTTTGTGTCTGCTTCACCTTTTTGTGTGTGAATGTTTTACTTCCTCATGTTTATTTTGTACCTATGACGTCATTCTACAGATGGATTTTAGTGCTATAAATGATGATTGAACAATGTTAGTGTTATTCCAATATTTTTCTTGTATGCATGGTAGTTAATGCTCAGGAAACCAAGTTGTTGTAATGTTGTGATTACGAATAATATCTGTCATTGACTCAAATGAAATTGTATCTTACACTATTCACTATTGAAATAAACAATGAATAGTCTGTCTAATCGATAACCCTTGTTTAAAGGGACAATAGCCCCAAAACTAGGTATCTTGATGGTAGATACATGGTGGCTAAATATTTGCCAGTAATATAATTAATTAATCCCTTAAGAAGAGAATCCATAATGTTAGATGAAGGATCAAAAGAACATTGGAGTATATGACACTTTAATTGCTATGCCGAAGTGCTCCATCAATGAGAGGATTACTTAATGATGTGAATAATGGAGGGCATAGTAAGCATGTTTGAATTATGTTTATCAATAGTAATCATAGCAAACTAGATATGATTTGTATGTGTGGTTTTCTGTAGAGGAGGATAAATGTAAATTGTCAAGTGATTGTTTTACAATGCATGTAGTTGACATTAACAAAGTTGATTGGACTTAATTCATTAAGAATGGCATGTGAAATCTACCACCAACGCAATTGTCTCATTTTGTAGTAACAGTGAAAAAGAAAAAGAAAAAAAATCTTACCTTTTTCCACACATAATGACATCAAGGTACAAGGGGTATGTTACATATGGTATCACAGCCTGAGTGACAACACTCAGGTCTATTTGGGCTATAGAAAATATTGTGCATTTCTTTGAGTTATATTCCTTAATGTGCATTAACTTTCTACTTCCTATTTTGAGATGCATCTAGGGTGTGGAACGTTCTTGTCTCATCTTACAGGGATTTCTAGTGACCGAATCGAAGATGCCACCTTTATAGAATTGTTTCAATACTTATATGCATCTAGCAAGGCAGCTGTATAGATCACTTATGAGGAAAGAACTCCCACTCTAGTAAGAGTGATAGACTTGATCCTGGTTGATGGCTGTTGAGCACTTGATTCCAGGTATGTGAAATCGCAACCAAGATAAATTAAAGTTTTATGTTATCTGTAAATGAAGCTGACACTTAGTTCATTTGTACATATTTTATGGAAAAGAAAACAATGGATACCCTCCTTGGCTTCAGTTTATTTTATGGTTGTTTTCGGCAAGTGGACTACAATTTTGACTTTGTTAGACTTGGTTACTAGGAGAGGTCTCCCATTTGTTCCAGTTATATAGAAACCTTGGATTAATTATATTCCAACAAGCATAGCAATAACTGTGTAATATCAATTTCTACTATCCTCATGCCACACATTACAAGATAATCTAATCAAAATGATGCTTACTTATATTGCTCAAGGATTTCATACAAAAAGGATGGTTCAAACAAGTGTATGCAAGTATCATAACCTAGTTACTAACATAATCATTGGTTACTTGATCTACTCATCGTAATAGTATGGATGATCTACTAATCGTAACATTTCGGGTGGTTTGATGACAACCATGTCATACATCTGAAACTAGGTTTATCTTACCATGAAAGGCTTGTTTTCTGTGTAATCTCTTTGGGTATTAACACTGTTGAAGAAGTGTTTTTGTTATCTAAATCATCAAGTGAATTCTATGAGTCCTCCAACAAATTTGCACTTGACATTGGTATCGTTTGCTTCAGAACTGAGTTCATTTCCTATTAAAATTTGGTTTACATTAAACATTGATTATATTGGATTGTTGCTGATATATGTAATGCATTGAGCTTTTGGTGGAATATTTAGATTGAAATCCTTATTTGGCTTCCAAATTGAATCGATTACATAGGCATCAATTGTGAATTTGTTTTTGTAGTTGATTGCTGAAGTTATACTAATTGAAATCTGATTATCGGTGAATTCTTCGTTGACACTTATTCTCCTCTCTTGCGATTTGAATACTAAGGGTTTGATTTAACGCTTAAAGAAGGTTTCACACATTTCTTGACATGAAGGATTGAAATTTGGTAACGATGTTGTGGTTATAAAATCCATAAATAGATGTATTGAATTTTTGTGTTTTAAACCTATTGCCTATTCACTAAAGTGACATATATATAAATACAAATCAAACCCTATCGCTTTATGTTCATGATAGTGCTAGATTGAGCGTTGAAATCCTTACAAAGATAGATTGGTGAATTTACTTTGTTGATCTCGCTAGGGATATTTTGGATATTGGTGAATGATGTTATACACACTGAAAATTCTTTGCATTGTTACAAGTACCAACTTCATAATTGTTAAGTAAATGAATTCTTAGAATCAGGCTCTTATTGGTGAATGTTCTAGAATTGGTTCCTTGGATTAGAATTTTGATTTTGATCTATCTTATGTTTTGATTAGCTCATGGATGCTACTATCATTTTGAGTATTCAATTAGCAGCCAAATTTTTTTTTGTTGGAATGGATGCTTATCGATACCATGTGTCTATTTGTAGATTCAAGTAAGAACCCTAGGATTGATTCTAGGGCTAGATTGAAGGATCTTGTTGGTAATCTTGTGATTAAATCCACTGAGAATTTGATAGCATTGTTGTTGCTTAGGTCATATTGAGATTGGCATGGATTTGATTATCTAAAGATATTGGTATTGAAAATAAGTGATTTGATAAATGTTATATAATGTTGTATGCTAACATGGCAGGATATGCCAGGAACACTATCAGTCAGAGTTGGCTATTAGAAACATATATATATATATATGATGTAAATAATGAAGTTAAGTATAGGTGAGGTTTTACTTAATTGTCGAATCTCAAAGTTTATAACCTAGGACTAACTGTGGATGAATTTGTTTACATACTAACATTGCAGGCTTCAGCAAGATTATGACCATTGCTACAATCGACGTATATTATGGTATATAAATCCACTTGCGTATGTAAGTTGCGCTCAATTACTTAGAAAAGAGTAAGGAGTAATTTTTCTAGATTGATTACAAGGTTATATAACTCATGAATGACGATTAAAATCGATGCAAATTATGAAATTCTGATAATTGATTATTGAAGTTTTTGGTTATCAATAAATGCTTTGATTGACCACGTAGCTAATTCATGAATTGGGACAATGAAATTAAAGTCACACTAAGCAACAAGGAGTGTGCGTTGCCATAATCAAGGTTAAAATTTATACTAAATATGAACAAGGAAAAAAAAAACATTTTTTTGAATGCCACGGGAGCACCATGGTGTTAGGCAAGTGATTGCCGCATGAGCACATTGGTGTTAGGCATATATGCTGTGAGAGCGCAATGGTGTTAGGCAAGTGATTCCCACATGAGCACATTGGTGTTAGGAATATGGTGTGGCAAAAATACCTAGGAAAAAATTGAACATCTGGAAGACAGGACGCTGTTTAATGTCACTGAGGAGAAAACTTTTAACTAGTTGTTAAAAGGTAGAATAACCTCAGAAATTGTTGCAAGTCCACACAAAAATGGAGAAGAAAATCAAAGATGTTTGGAAAACGTAACAAACGTGAAACGTGTTAATGAATTTTTTTTCAAAACTGTTACTTGCTTGATGTGAAATATGAAGAAAGGACCCTTCCTAAGGTCGAGGACGACATAACTATCCGAAGGTTGGAGATAAAACCAAAGGGTAGTAATTATGTTTTTATTAATGGATAAATTGAATTATGAAAATGATTGGGTATTATTACACCATTGGAAACTAGAAAATTGCAATTTGTCACAATGCAAAAGCATCTATGGTGTACGTTTTAAGTTGAATTATAATATTGGACATGATGTACTGAAGAAATTCGGACTAGACCCGAACTTTGTGTAGGAAGCTACAGGTCCTGAACGATAGCAAACTGTGGAAAAAGATAAAGAGATATCAAAGGAGATCAGAACAAAACGGATAAAGAAAGAGAATATGAATCAAGAGAAGAAGAAATTGTTGAAGGAAAAGAACACCGAGGACAGTGTTAATTTTAGGGGGGAAGGATGTAATGTTCCTCCTGTATACTCCTAAGCAAATTGCAATTTTGAATATTGTAATGTCCCTCTTGTAAACCCCTATATGTGTTGTAAATTTTTGAATATCATTGTATTCATCTTCTGGTGAGGAGCCCATGTACAAGGACCCACTAGTAAGACCTTGTAATAGATACTACCCAAAGTTTCTTAGGGGACTTGAGTGTGGGATGCAGCTCAACGACAGGTGACGAAACCCACGAGGAAAAAGAAAAGAGAATGGTCAAAGAGCCTTAATTACGATAAAGTGACTTTAGTGTCATCGTGGCTATGGCATCCTACAGGGACTCTCGTGTTACCATAATTATCCCAATTAAAATATGATAGCCAACTATTTAAAATGAAACGTAATTAAGACAGTTTCAAGGATAATAGCCTTGACAAAACGGTCAAGGTGTTATCTGGAAACTAGAAAGAAACTGAAAAAGATTGCGGTTGGGCATGCACATAATACTTTTGGCTGGCCTTGGAGTATCCATCAGAATGGAAAAAACGAAAAACTAAATGTAAGCCATTACATGCCAAGGGTCGATCCTTCATTTGGTCAATGCTCATATTTCATAACTTTGTAAAGTCATGCTTTTAGCCTTTAAGAATTAAGGGAATATGAGTGGACTCATAGAATTTTTAAGTATGTGGGCCAGCATACATCTTAAGCCAAACTTAGAAGGAAAATATAGGGACTTTACTTGAAATACGTAAGTTAAATACAAGAAAGTATGGAAATTTTCCTTTGACGACCTTAGGAGTCATCCTCAGAGAAACATAGGTTGGGGAAAAGGTTATTCCTTGGTTAAAAGAAGAGAATGATATGTTAGTATTTATAAAAAATATGCATGGATGAAAAGAAAATAATAAATTCAGTCTTTATAAAAGACATGGATCAATATGGAAAAAAAATTATATATATATATATATATATAAAGTCTCGACGATATAAAGCCTATCATATGAAAGGAAGAGGTGGGTTTAATTCTTAAATAAAAGGGGAAGCATGGATATTTTAGCTAGTTTTATGTTTGGGCATGCATAAAAATTAGATGGGAGAGATTCCTTTTTTCCTTGATTTTGGCTTGAGAAAAGGAGAGGGTTCAGCGTGAAAGGAGGAGAATGACTGACCATAAATTTTTGACATCCTTGCCCCTGATTTAAGGCTTAACCAATTCTAAATATTTCTCAAAGGAATAGGGATTGAATAGACAGAAAATCTTCCCTAAATAGGAACGGCAACACTACTTTAGAAAACTCGACCGGTATGGTAGAGGGGGGGGGGGTTCTTTTAGAAGGTAGGTTTTATTCTTCTTTATATAAGGAGGTGGATTCTGGGAGAGGGGTGCAGCCTACTTGGGGATTTGGAGTGGGGTTCCTCTTTGGTGGGAGGCGAACGGAGGATGCTACAAAGAGAGAATTCCCAACCCCAAAGCGCAGGAAGGTATTTGGCCAAATAGAAGTTGTAATATGAAATGGATATGCAAGGAAGGGGCATGTAGTCAAAGAGAGCAGAACTTATTCTAAAATCACCGATCTGATATGATGGAGGGACAACGCCCAGTGTAGGCAAATGCCTTGCTCACTGCCTACCCTTGGCTGGAACTGCACTTAGTATTGGGTAAGGTCTCAAATCATGCCTACCTAGATTTAAATACTGTATGTAATTGAATTACATGATTGGAATGTGCCCTGTTATCAAGTTCTTTGTGACAAGAATTCTTCTATAAAGGAAAATTGTATACTGTCTGTGCATAATGGGTGAATTTTTTTGCTATTTGTTTGGAGTTGGGTTTTCTGTAGGTTCACATAGGAAATATGGATAGTCTATGCGCTGTTGAGGTAGAGGTCATTTCCACCAAACAATGTGTGATTGACTTGCTTTCTGTTCTGTGATTTCCTTGTGAATCCATAGCCCGTCCAGTGTTAAAGCTATTATATATCATTATGGAGAATGCATGATTTCCATATGTGTTAATAATCCAACCAATGGTAATACTAGGGAACCTTGAAACGAGTTTACTTTACCTATACAGTGGTAATTGGTAACCTATGGGAAGACATACTAGTTAGTTCAGAAATTTATAGGTATAAGAGCCTAGAGCTATGTGCATTGGACAAAGCTTGGTTCCATGGGATTAGATCTTAAGCAACCAGAAGTTGAATGGCCTGTTTAAACCTGTCTATGCACCATGAGAGTTCTTTTCGGCTTTGGAAGTTCCACGTTCATAGGCGGAGGAAAGTCCCCGCGCCAAATATTGCAGATAATGCAAGCTAAAAGGAGCATATCTTTGTCTCGGAGAACTTCTGACGCCCCTCATGGGCAGGGCTGAGACATGTGTGGAGCCTTTGAGAAGAAGTTTGGCGAAGTAGCTATCCATTGAAACAGTTCTACACCTGCTCAATTCATCCGACTAACAGAATGGGGCTTACGCCTACCCTACCCAATTTTTGGAATCCATAGTATGTATTCCAGGCTAACCTTCGTGAGGACAATTAATGAGTTTTCCTCTTAGCCTGCAATGAATTTTTTTAGGAGCACTAAGTTGTTCATGTGACTTACAACCTGATTTGTATTGTTAACTGTGCATGTATGGAAATTGTGGGATTTCCTTTAGACCTTTCCCTTTTGTTACTGTTTATTTAAATATTCATCCTTCTAGTTTACACCTAGTTTATAATTACATAAACATCACTTTCGGCGACCAATTGAAGGGGAGGTACTTCACCATTGTGTCATGGTCGAACCCTTTGCCCATTTTTGCATTTGATTATGGGATGTAGGGCATAAGCAACTGCCCCTACCTTGTTATTTTGGAATACTAGCACAGAAATTTTATACACGGTAATTATAGGAGAGTTATGAATAAAGTAATATAACTAGAATATGAGGTACAAAGCTGAGTGATCCTACGTTGGTATGGATATATCTGGAAATGAAAGTGTTGATTATAAATAATTTATATATATATATATATATATATATATGAGAGTGTGGATACAAGTTGTAAATGCCTGCTTATTAACATAGGCAAAGGAATACATTAATCCTTATGTTTAGAAGAAAACATCTTTATTCCCTAATATACACATACTGGTCATTTCTATTTAGTACATCGGCAAGACTGAATATATCAAGTCATTTTGAATTCATGGGAGTGAATGCTTTCTTTTAATGTTGAACTTATATTGCATACATTTATATAGACACAATGAAGGTTGATTGGGTTATGTCCAACTATGTGATCCTAGTGCGATTGGGTTATGTCCAACTATGTGATCCTAGCTCGCCCTAAACTATATTCTTTGGACGAATGATAGGAATATTTTTGTTTAACACCAGTGTCTCCATAGATTGGAAAATACTCTCATAGAAGAGTCCAGGAGGAGGAACATAGAGAAAATACGGCAACATGGATGTTGCGGATTGTAACCTTTGATTTTAATAAATGTCATCTCATGTGACAAATTTTATGGACGTATCCCAAGGATTGGGTGAACCACGTACCTTTGTGTCTGCTTCACCTTTTCATGTGTCTAAATGTTTTACTTCCTCATGTTTATTTTGTACCTATGATGTCATTCTATATATGTATTTTAGTGCTGTAAAAGATGACTGAAGAATGTTAGTGTTATTCCAATATTTTTCTTGTACGCATGGTAGTTAATGGTCAGGAAACCAAGTTGTTGTAATGTTGTGATTACAAATAATATATGTCATTGATTCAAATGAAATTGTATCTTACACTGTTCACTATTGAAATAAACAATGAATAGTTTGTCTAATCGATAACCCTTGTTTAAAGGGACAATAGCCCCAAAGCTAGGTATCTTGATGGTGGATACATGGTGGCTAAATATTTCCTAGTAATATAATTAATTAATCCCTTAAGAAGAGAATCCATAATGTTAGATGAAGGATCAAAAGAACATTGGAGTATATGACACTTTAATTGCTATGCCGAAGTGCTCCATCAATGAGAGGATTACTTAATGATGTGAATAATGGAGGCCATAATAAGCATGTTTGACTTATGTTTATCAATAGTAATCATAGTGAACTAGATATGATTTGTATGTGTGGTTTTCTGTAGAGGAGGATAAATGTAAATTGTCAAGTGATTGTTTTACAATGCATGTAGTTGACATTAACAAACTTGATTGGACTTACTTCATTAAGAATGGCATGTGAAATCTACCACTAATGCAATTGTCTCATTTTGTAGTAACAGTGAAAATGAAAAAAAAAATATTACCCTTTTCCACACATAATGTCATCAAGGTACAAGGGGTATGTTACAAATCAGTGATTGCATAAGCTCAACTCCTACATGGATTGATAAAACACAAAAAATTGAAGCGTGCTAGAAAGTTGTTGGGTTTAAGGATTTTAAAAATAAAAATGTATGTGAGAATGTAACAGAAAATGTAACATTTGCACTCTCTACATTTGGAAAGTCAAGAAAAACTGATATTAGCGTTGCACCTAGGGAAATTACAACTGCTATTGTGGCGTGAAGCACCTCACAAAAATCAAATGGTCGCAACAATGTCAAATTTGTTCCATGTTTCAAGAAAAAAACTGCCATTAGAGGAAATTTGAACTCAAAATGGGCCACCTAAGGAAAATCAATAAAATAATATTTATTAATTTTGGAGGAAGAAAAGAAAAAGCTACTTTTTTCTTCGTATTTTCGACATATATCCCTGTGTTCTTACTCAAATTTTGATCGGTAGAGATCGTTGGGTGCTTAATTAAATTCCACATCCAACGAGTACTTACCTGGCATAATTTTGATGCACCTTGCTGCCGCAATAAAAATAAATACCTAAAAAATGTGATGATGATGTCATTATCACATTTTTTGAATTATTTCTTGTTTTTGGGGTAGCGG
>LPNX010315178.1:566229-683348 GCA_001517045.1 Pseudotsuga menziesii | reverse complement strand
CTTTCTTTCCTCCTTACAAAATCCCTCTGCGCACACAGCTGCAGAGGTCGTCCACGCACACAGCTGGGACTTGTCCTTTCCTTACAAAATCCGATCTTACCTGCCTTATCTTTTCTTACATCAAAAAGCCTAACCTCTCTATTTTACATAAGCGCTTATTTATACTGCGCGGCTTTACAAAACCCTGGTCTTAAACCATGGGCACCCACAAAAACCCTAAACCCTGGATTTAAACCATGGGCTTATTACAAACAGAGAGGGTTTTTATTTACCCCGACACCCCTAAGACTATTTTGACCCATAGCTCCGCTTACAAATTTCCTAACTAACCGCGGAGTTACCCT
This sequence comes from Pseudotsuga menziesii, assembly GCA_001517045.1. Classification (NCBI taxonomy): domain Eukaryota; kingdom Viridiplantae; phylum Streptophyta; class Pinopsida; order Pinales; family Pinaceae; genus Pseudotsuga; species Pseudotsuga menziesii. The sequence goes on along the minus strand of LPNX010315178.1, from coordinate 683,004 downwards.
ATGTGGAATATGCGCCCCAACAGTTGTAGAGGAAAGTGTTCCTATGGCTAGGGTTTAAGAGGCCATCAACATACTGGGGTTGAAAGAGATATGCATAATGTTCAACAAGAATATATAAACAAGATTTAGAGATTGGATAGGTTCATACCTTGAAAAAATAAGGTTGATCCAAGATTCCCTTCAATCCTCCTCTTGCTTCAAGAGATCAACAAAAAGAGTTATACCTTCCTCAAACCAATATGACCATATGTAAAGAAATAATAATCAAAGAAACAAGAAATACTAATTAGATTAATATAAACATTTGATCATAAGCAAAGATTCAATATACCGGACACATTGATTGGAAAAGGAAGAGCATCACATCTTTATTAAACATGGAAGAAGTACAATGATGCCTTCTCTAAGCTAGGCACCTCTCGAAAGCTTGATCTGGTTTTGCTGCTTCTCTTCTCCAAGGAACTCAGCCTCCAAGCTCTGCAACACAAGAAGATAGCTTCTAGGGAAAAGTTGGGGGGAATGAGAGTCCCAATTCCTCCAACATAACAATGCAAAAGTTCAAGTCCTCTCTCATGGACCTCTCTCCCTCTATTTATACATTTCTGAAAGAGACAAGGTCAAAGACAAAGTAGTTACAAATGAAGGAGTCATTTGTATAACCACCAAAACTACCCAAAATTAGAGAAACATTCATTTTTGGACACATACATGACAAAGTCGCGAGGTACAATGACAACAATCACGAATGCAAAGCCAAAATCGCGGGCTGCAGTAACAAGAGTCATGAATACATGAGTAATAGTGGGTAGCATGAAGGCAAAGTCACAAATACAAAAGGTATTGGGGGTAACCATGGGTAGCATGAAGGTAATGTCACGAGTATAGAGGTAAAACTCATAGGTACCATGAAGGCAAAGTTGCAAATAGGTCAAAGATATTATATTTTAGGCTACTTATGGGAATTGTTAGGCTTTAGTTTCTTCTGGAAAGCTTTTCTTGACTTAGATACCTTTCCAATGGTCTAGAGAAGAGGTCAAATGGAGTCATAGAACTTTGGATATGGATCCTCCAAGTTAGGTGTTTTTTCAGTGACTTGCAAAAAGTATCATCATGGAAGTGTTGACATGTGACGAAATCATGGGAAAGTGGTCACATGAAGATAGTGTCATTTTGGGCTATAACACCTGACCATAAAATGATTCATATGGAGTCATTTTAGATTCAATATGGTAGGAATTATTGTACCACCATTCAGTGAGAGGGACTCACTTTGCTTACTGATGTTGTTGTTCAGAGGTGAAGCAAGGGAGATAAGTTTCCAAAAATTTGTTGATGAATTACGTTCGACCATCTATTTGTGGGTGATATCTTGAACTCATATTCAGTTTGGTTCTAGTGAGGAAAAATAATTCTATCCAAAAATTACTTGTGAAATATGCATCATTGTCTGAGACAATGGAAGAAGGGATTCCATGAAGACAAAAGATTTGTTCCATGATTTTTTTTGCGATTGAGGAGGTAGTATATGGATGGTTGAGAGCACAAAAATGACTATATTTGGAGATACGATCAACCAAAACCAATATCATAGTCTTCCCTCTAGATTTAGGGAGCCCTTCAATAAAATCCATCGAAATATCTGTCCAAATCCTTGTAGGGATGGGAAAGGGTTTGAGCAATCCCAGAAGGAGTGTCGTTTCACCCTTGTGGCACTGGAGGGTATCACATTCGACCACCATATGTTGAATTGGACGTTTCATTCCCTTCCAAAAGAATTTACATCATGCTCGCTCATACATTTTGAGGAACCCATAATGCCCTACCGATGAAGAAGAATGGAGTTCATGGAAGAAAACCTGTTGAAGATCTGTCCTCTGGGGAAGCACTAGATGACCCTTGTATCTCAGAGAAGAATCGTCCCAAAGATTAATGTGGTACAACAAAAGGGTTACTAGCCCACCATTGGATGATTTCAGATAATGAAGAGTCATTGACATATCCTTGCTAAACAGATTGTAGCCAATTTGGAATAGGCATAGAATTAGCTGAAAGAGAAATGTGCTCATCAAATGTGTGGGAAAGAGCATTTGCCACAAGATTGTCCTTACCCTTCTTGTAAGTGATCTCATAGTCACAAACCATGATTTTGCTAACCCATTTCTGTTGTGTTGGGGATGAGACCCGTTGTTTGAGGAAATATTTTAGACTTTGGTGACTAGTCTTGATGCAGAAATGATTCCCTAATAGGTATGGCCGTCGCTTCTATACTGCATGGAAAATAGCCATGATTTCCTTCTCATATGTAGAGGCGACTAAATTCTTACCAGAAAGGGATTTGCTGGTGAATGAAATGGGATGTTCATCTTGAAGAATAACAACACCAAGTCCATTTCCGTAAGCATCACTCTCAATAGTGAAGGGATTGGAAAAATCAGGCATAGCTAGAATATGTGTGGTACACATATCTTGTTTTACTTTGTCAAACGAACAGTTCACAACATGTGTCCATGTAAAAGCATCATTTTTCAGTAGAGATTTTAATGGATCTGTAATCTTCCCATAATCCTTGACAAACTTGCGGTAGTATCTAGTCAGTACCAAAAACCCACGAAGGCTCTTGAGTGTCTGAGGATGCGACAATTTTTCATGACATATATATGGTAGGATCTACGCGAACCCCTTGTGCTAAAACAATATGCCTTAGATACTCTACTTCCTCTTGCCCAAAAACACATTTAGACTATTTGGCACGAGATGATGATCACAGAAAAGTTGTGGTACAAGATCTAGATGTCGGAGATGCTCAACCCATGTTTTAATATAGATGATGATATCATCAAAGAAGACCATAATGAAGTTCCACAAGTAGGGCCAAAATATTTTATTCATCAATTCCTGGAATGTGGAAGGAGCATTCGAGAGGCCAAATGGCATGACCAAAAACTCATAGTGGCCATCATGTGTGCAGAAAGCTGTTTTAGGGATATCATCATCATGAACCCGATTTTGGTGATACCAAGAACGAAGATCTAACTTGGAGAAAAAACGAGCATCATGAATCTCATCAAGAAGCTCATCAACTAGAGGAACTGGAAACTTATCTTTGATTATGATGTGATTCAGTTCTTGAAAGCCAATGCAGAGGCGCCATGATCCATCTTTTTTTCAGAGAATAAGAACTGGTGAAGAAAAGGAACTGGTATTAGGGAGAATAATACCTTGCTTCAGTAAGTCTCGAACGAGCATCCCAATCTATTTCTTTTGGTGAAATGGGTAGCGATAGGGCCTAATGTTGGGAGGGACGCTTCCAGGAAGGAGAGAAATATGATGGTCCTCGGGTCTTGAAGGTGGAAATCCCACTGGTTCATCAAAATACACATGCATATCGATCCAAAATTTGTTGTAGATCCAAGGGAGTATTGGAGACCGCTGAAGGTTGCATTTGAATGAAATGGAGTTGAGCGATGACACCATGTGAATTCTTCTTAAGGATATTTTCCATGCGATTTGAACTAATTATGCTAAGAGACCCTGGTTGTAATCCCTTCAATGTATTTTTTTCCCATTGACTGAAAATTGCATGCAAAGTTCAACAAAATCCCATAAGATGGGTCCAAGTGTGCGTAACCATTGAGCACCCAAAAGAACATCACATCCTCCTAAGGGAAAGAAAAACATGTTAGAGCGCAAGTTATAATCTCCAATAGAGATTCACACATTACGACACTTCCATTTGCAAGGTAAGGTGCCCCCATTGATAATCATGACTTCAAAGCTGGAGCAAGGATGAACAAAACAATCATCCTATTTGGTTATCCGAGGGTCAATGAAGTTATGAGTGATACTATAATCAATGAGTATTGTAAGAGGGAGCTTCTTTAATAAACCCTTGACCCACATGGTTTGTGGAGTGGTGACTTCGGCTAATGCATGAAGAGATATCTCTAGATGGTTTTCCTGAGTAGGAGGGTCAATGAGCAACCGTCGAATGTCGTCCTCATCATCTACTATATCTTGAGTATTGTCAGAATTTTTCGATGTCAGAGGAGAATACACATCCAAGAGATAAATATTTTGCTCAGCACATCGATGTCCCCTGGTGAATTTATCATCACAATTATAAAAAAATATTTTTTCTCAACGTGCCTGCATCTCGGCTTCAAACAAATGCTTGATAGGAGTGGTTCTAGGAGTTGGCATAATTAGAGGTATTTGGGGAACCATATTTCTAAATGGAACAAAAGTGGATTTGGAGCGATGTTGAGCTATGATATTGTCCTCTGCCAACTTAGACAACTATAGGGATTCCATCATTGTGTTGGGACAAAACATTTTAACTTCATATCGAATTGCAACATTTAGACCACTGATAAAACGACTCCCGTAGAATGCATCAGACAATCCCTCTGTGTGATTGGCTAGTTTCTCAAATTCTGTTTGATACTCCCTCACAGTGCTAGTTTGATGAAGTTTAGTGAGTGCTCCTGTGAAGACATCAAAAGCACTAGGGCCAAATTGTTGAAAAAGGAGTTGGAAAAATCTATCCAGTTGGTCTCTTCATGAGCCTTGATGTACGAATGAAACCATTGAAGGGATTCATGTTCCAAATAAAAGGATGCAAGTGGGACTTTGTTGACATCAAAAGTGTTATGCAAACTGAAATATTATTCTTCTTTGTATATCCATCCAATTGAATCATCACCATTGAAGCGAGGAAAATCAAGATTCAACCCAAGAAAATTGTTGGAAGAATAAAACCCAGTGTTTGCAGAAGACTCGAGTTGTCATCTATTGTTCATGGCTGAATGTTGAAGATGGAGGCCGAGAAATTTTTCATCGAGATCTTCGATTTTGGTCTTGAGGGTGACAAGTTCTTCTTCCATTTGTTTGTTTGCTCCGGCACATGTGACAAACATAAGCATGATTTTTTTTTGAAATGGGTAGAAAAAAAAACATAAATGTTTTTAGAAAAGAAAAATATGGAGTTGGAAAAAACTCGGGTGGGTAATTGGGGTTTGACTAGGTTTTGGACACTTTCTGAGAGACAAGGAATCAAAAAATGAGAATTTCAGAAGCGAGGTGAAAGAATGAGAAAAATTGTCGAATAGGGACAATGATGTATAATTAGGAAATGAACACTGTGGCAAAATTTGAAGGTGATTGTGTGAGAATTGAAAAAGTTATGGCAAACCCTAAAAATAGACAAATATGGAATTTCAGGCTTTGGGAAGTGGAATTTGGAATAGGGTCCTCAAGGAAGGAAATATGCAGAGAAAAATTATAGGGGTTCCAATAAATTTTTAAAGTAAATAGAGCTAAAACAAATAAGATATGGCGAAAAACAGTTTGTTTGTTTGTTTTTTCTTCGATTTGGTGGGATTCATCTTTGGCGGCTCTAGATAGATGCAATATGCGCTTTATCAACTAGAAATAGATGTGGACCCCATGTATGCTCATTTTCCTAAAGGTCTAGGGGATTCACTTGACCAACAATGTTTTCTAACAACTTGCGTATTGGGGCAGTACCCATCACTCCACATCTCATGTAAAATTGATAACCGCTTTGCTACAAACGACAGCTCTTGGTTTGCCTCACGGGTGGGAACTAGTCAATCATGTAGGGGTCATTTCCCTTTTTGCTTGGCATGTCCTCTCAATAACCAACTACTTCGGGGTTCTTGTGCTACTCCTCATGATGCGTTTTAGGGCTATTCCCAAGTACTTCCCATAGTTAAACGGATAGGGGTTATTCCATGATTTGAATGAACAATACACATGTAAAGAAGAAGCACTACTACAATAATCACAGCACAGGGAAGCATTGCAAAAGAAAAAACAATTGGCAGAATTTCCACCCAATGAGCCCAAGAAAGAGCTCTGATACTAGATGTGAGAAACCTCCTGCAATAAATAATGAAAATGCACAATATAACAGACATAACAAAGCACAAAAATAATTTTATTGACCGCGAGCCACATCGAGGGGGAAACCTCCTTTGAGCAATCTCAATTCAAGATAACTCGTGGATTCCTTCATTGGCCACAACACACACTTATATACTAAGTCTAATCTAAACAACTATTACTCCCCATGTATGTGGAATAATACAATATACTCACGGGACGACTTACAAAGCATATGCATCCAACAAAAATATACTAACGAAATAAAGAGAAGGGTTGACATGGGTTCCTAACATTCACGATATCCTTATTTTTAACAATGAATCAATGATATATATGGCCAAATTATGTTCCATTATGGTTTTATTTTATGATGCAACATGCATGAAGGTGAATGCTGATAAATCTTCAATTTCTAGAGAAAGTATTTATGAAAAAGATCTGGTTCGTTTTAAGACTTTGTTCCAATATAAGTTTTTAGATTTGGATGGGGTTGAATTATTTAGGCTTCAAGCTCAAACCTTCTTCTTATGAAAAAAAGGATTGGAAGCGGCTTATATCTATCTTAAACCGTTGTCTTCTATGAATTCACAAAGGAGGCAGACTCATCTGGGTGAAAGTTGTGCTCGAGGAATCCCACATATATTGGATGGCGTTATCATGGATTCCAAAAGGAACATTAGAGAAAATAAGGAAATTAACCTTTCAATTTTTCTATACAGGGAAAACATATAAGAAACGGATGGCATCGATATAATGACAATCTATAATAATTTCAAAACGTCAAGGAGGATGACGAGTAAAAATTATTTATGTTTTTTTATAGGGCGCTGGATGCTAAAAGTATTTGGAGATTGATAAATTGAAACGGGTTATGGAAAGAAGTTGTTTATTGGAAATATATAGCTTTGGTTTTTATAATGGAATGGATTCGCAATCCTCTTAAGAACTCTCTCAATATATCTATAACTTGGAAAGCTTCCTTATTATATATTGATCTAGTAGGCAAAGGACTTGGTTAGAAAGTTGGTGATGGGAGAAGTCTATATGTGGGGGGAGGGGTAGCGGGAGACCAATGGATTAGGGGTGCCTTATATCTTTTTTTAATGATCTATATGGTAGATTTCTTCAGACTTAATGGAAATTATACTTTAAATGATATAGTAGACCACATGGCTACTTATATTCTGGTACAAGGCTGGATGGAAGTAGTTAATTAGGATTCAGCGGTGGGGTTCATATACAAATCAATTAAGAAAAAATTGTGTTTGTTTAAAGCATGGAAAATATTATTTAGTCTAGTTAAGTGACCCTTATGGAATCTATACTCCAAAAGCAAGCTATGGTTTTTTATTAAGGTTAAACTTTGAAGCAGAACCAACTTGGTGGTGGAGGGTGGTATGGAAATTTCATTGCCCTTCTAAGGAAAAAAATTATGATGTGGTTTTTTCTATGTAACAAAGCTTTGACATGGGATGTATTGCAAAGGAAAAATATAATAGGCCCACAAAGATGCAATCTGTGTAAGTGCAAAGAATAGTCAAATTTTCATTTAATTACGAAATGCAATTATGTGATCAAGGTTTTGACAGTAATTGAAGACATCTCAATATAAGATGCAATTGGATGGGTACCTCGATGCAAAACTAATTAAGAATATGGTGGGAAAATACTCTGACAAATTATTACAAGGCATTTCCAATCATAATAACATGGAAAATATGGTATGTTAGAAATACTAGTCTATTTAAGGATACAGATCTTCATCCAATTCACATTGTAGTTCGAAGTTTAGCAATCCTTAAAACTTTGTCCCCAAGATAATAAAAAACAAGTTAGGCATCATGTAAAGGAAGAGGTGATATACAATAAAGAATTGTGGGCTTATTTTGACGGTGCAACATCGAGAGATCCAAGCTAAAGTGGAGCAAGAGGAATTCTTCATTTGTCAAAGGATCACATCACAGGTTGAAGTTTAGAGCAAGCCCGAGGACGAGTTCAAATAACTTTGCAGAGATATGTACTCTCATATTACTATTGATTTTAGTGGTGGAAAAGAACATTAAGAGTATTCAAATATTTGGATATGCTCAACTACGTATAAACTAGATTAAGGGAAATTTGCCATGCAAAAACACAATACTAACACAAAGTATGGAGGAGATAAAACTGTTAAAATCATCATTGGATATGGTTATATTTAAGAATATATATAGAGAACGTGATGTGGAAGCATATGTATTATCTAAAGAAGTGCTGCAAATGAAGACATGATGTTGGCACATTTAGGAGTTGGAAGGCACAATCTTAGAGTATTATCATCCTCCAGTCCACAAACTAGTAATCAACACAGGTAAGTAGAACTTAAGTGTTACAGGTATTTTGAAGATTGAGAACAAGTTTTTTGTTTCAAAATATTAGTGGACATGTGCATGTGACAACTACAACTACATCTGCACAATGCATATTATGTGAAGATTAAAATTGATATGGATCAACTTGATGAAATTTAAGTGATTTTTTTTTGAAATATTGTATAAATTGGATTGGAGTTTTATGAACTACTTTTGAATATGGTTTATTTTGTACATGCTATAACAACATTTGGAATTTGTAATGCTAAATGATATTGAAACATCTTAAAATTGTAATATTATTATTTTTTAATATAGTTACGGTGTTTTTTCTAGGAAAAAATGGAGTTGTAGTGGGTGTTACTTGGGTTTAGATAGAATGGTTGTGAGAAATAATTATTATTCTCATTATTTGAATTTAAGTCATGATAAAGAGTCTCATCTTGGGTTTGAGATTGGAGTGCTTAGTTGTATGTTAAAAAACAAATATAGTCTATAAATTTAGTTTATAATATATATAAATATTTTTTCACGGTGGTTCACCATGGAAGCCTTGTTTACACCATGGCTACATCCACCTTAGAAAATATCTCTTATACTCGCTTGACAAGTATACATGAAATTGGGAAACTACCCCCGAGAGGGTTCACAATTAACGACTCACCAGCCTAATATTTCATTACATGCAAGGGCTCCCGATGAGCAAATGTCCCCGGCGAGATTCGAACCCGGGTGGGGAGTGCAACAACCAAATCTCCCAACCACCCGAGTTATGCCCCATGGACAATTATATATATACTAGGGGAATTTGTAACTGGGGACTGGGTTGATACTCACGTGACATAGGGTCCATGGAGCCAATCTCGAATATACCCCTAAGTGCACCCACGCAACTGGAACGCATGTTGGCACGGGTAAGACATGGTGATTTGAACTCGTGACCTCCATTTACAACATGTCCTTCAGATCAAGCGAATCACTAGTTAGGCTACACCCCCATGGGCTTATATATTTTAATTTAATTTTTTAATTAATTTATTAAAATTTTATTTTTTATAACTATATCTTATTTTTAAATAAATATTGGTTTATGAATATATCATATTTTTAAAGATATATATCCTATTTTAAAATAAATATTTGTTTATAAATATATCATATTTTTAAAGATATGGGCTATAGCTCTGGTTGATGTAAAGTTATTTTTTATAGCTATAGCTTTGGTTGATGTAAAGATAAGGACTATAGTTGTCGTTGATGTAGATGTTTTTGTGGATGTTATAAATTCAACTAATTATCAAATTATTGATGTAGATTTTTTTGGTGTGGGTATTATAAATTCAACTCATTATCAACTTCTTAAACATTGTGTTGATATGATGTTTGTGTTATAAATTCAACCAATTATCAACTTCTTAAACATTTTGTTGTTGTTATACATTCTCAGTCCTTTATAACAATGAATGAGATATACTTAAAATGACATAATATTTCCATATTTCTAATGGACGGATGATGGTACCAAGAAGGTTATATGAACTAATGGGCTTATATTACTAATGGACGGATAACGGTACCAAGAAGGTTATATGAACTAATGGGCTTATTCGAGTTTGAATGGGAAAGTAAGAATAATATGTCATATTGAGTTTTAATAATATTATAAAAATGTATGTGAATTTTTTTTTTTTTTTGTTAATGGTTAATATAAGTATGAACTTTTTAGTTTAAATTAATAGTTATGGTAAAAATAATTAAAAATGAATTTATGGAGGTACATAAACTGATTACATTGATTAGATTAAGTTGTAATTAAATATACAAAGTTGTATAAACTCAACCAAGTAGAGGAAATCACAAACTACAAAAATATGGATGTTAGTAAACATTGTATAACCATAACAACTATGAAAAGGTGTCAATACCTTAGCCGAAAGGAAGGAAAAAGGTTTAACTCATATGGTAGTGATTTCAAGTTCATAAAATAACATTCATCAAGAGGAATAGAGAGATAGTATATTAGAGTAGTATGATCATTTTGTAGGGGATTGTAGCATACACTAGTGTTTCATAGCTCCACGTTGAGCTTTATGATCTTTGTATATTTCCTTGTTGTACTAACCCATTTTTTTGTAATTGTAATTTTGTAAAAGATGATGAGTTCCTGAAAGGCAGAGCTCATGATGCATTTTCTTATTAATATAAAAAATCAAATTGGTAGTGGCAGAGCCAACACGTTGTAAGATCGAGAACTCATGTATTCACTTGGTTAGTAAGGGGGGGATGGCATATAGCCTAAGAGGTAAGCATGAACCTAGTTAACCCAACTTACCTTATAACTTTAGAAAACCCATCCTTTTTCCTAATAATATTCCCTAAACTTGTTTTTGAGTTAATGAGGGATTAAGTGAAGGATTACCACGTTAAATGAATTTGGACAAGTGTCACCAAGACTTGACATGAGCATGCAAGTTGGTAGATCTATGACCATAGTGGACAGAGAAGGGAGTGCACATCAGGAAGAGCTAGAAGAGTACACGAGCTAAGGAAAAATTACACACACACACATGAACACACATAACACAGAGTCAAAAGAACAAAGAGTGAGCTGAGCATAGAGAATCTTACCATTGAAGAAGAAAGTGAAAATACAATGCAACATGGTATTGTTGTGGCATTGAATCTAATTTTGACATATTGTTGAATTTGTGGTAATTGGAATCGCTAGAGGACAAAGTAGTCTAGTTTCACGGTAAAGTGTCCAATTATCCACAGTTTATTCTGGTAGTTGGGTTGGTTGAGAGTGAACTTGGAAGCCCAAGATTGGTTGTTAACCATTTTGTTATAAAATTCTTCCCCTGGTTTTGCCTCTCGTTGCATCGGTGAAATGGAAAAGGTGTGAGAAATTTCCTTGGTGGATTTTAAGCACAGGCGAAGTGACAATCATCATTGTGGTGCTAGTTAGAATAAAGCTAAGGGGAAGGATTACACAATTTGCATGGATTTGGTGAAAAACCAGAGAAACATGTTTTCCAAGCGAGGAAATCCCGAGAGAAACCCGGGACTGGTGAGAGCCTATGGTGAATGCATGATTTCTAGCTCAAGGGTGGTCTTTGAGTGATGAAGTAATATAGACTGAGCAGAGACCTAGGGTTGGGTGGAGTGTGGCATCCACGAAACCAGTTTCCAACCATTGTAAACATATAAGTAAACAAATATAAGGATGATCTAATGTGAATGAGCATATTCACTTTTGTCAAATGTATAATGTGTTGGATGGATGTTATTCATAGTTGAATGACTGTATTGAATGAAAAAACAATTGTATGTGAAGTTGTTAGTAACTGGTTTAAATTGCAAGTTGTCAATGCATATTAGTGCAATTACATGATACCTTAAATGGCATTGGTTGTTGTTCCAATAGGTTCTGGAGGATAATGTGTTCATTCATATGTTTAGTGTGTGAATAAGTCATGCATTTATGTATGTTGGTTAACCAATAGAGTCCATAAGCACTAAATTATTTATGTTTAATAAAGTAACTAAGTGATTCTACTTCCAGTATTTGAAGATCTACAAGCCTGTAAGGTTATAATGAAAGGTGTTATAAGCTGATTGCATGCAATTACCTTCAGCATTGGTACCATGGATTAAGGGAATTCATCCTTAATTAGTATATGAATCATGTAAATGAATGATAACTTTATTAGTTTGTCATTTTCCTGGAAAGGACATTGGAATATAATCCAATGAGTTCCAAAGGTTGTGATGCATTCCTATTCATAAACTCTATTTGTTGGTTATGAAAGATTATTTGTAGGTTGCATGCTTGAACACAATCATGCAACATATTGTTAGATAAAGGAGTAATCCTTAGTCATCCTATGATTGATTAGCTTGTGAGGTTAAAATTTCAGTTTTTTATTATTTACACTTGTAGTTGTTGTTTTGAGCTTTGATTGTGTGAATGATTGGATTCCCAATGATTGAATTGATGGATTAAGACATGAGTTAAAACTAATGGGATAAATCCCTAGAAGTGTTCCAAGTCATAGTGATGGTCTATTATAAGTCCTTGATTTTAATCGATAAGTGGATTGGGAAATTTGATAATGTGTTTGAGGTTGTTGGAAGCCTGTAGAAGGAAATATCTAACTTGTGGCCTTGTTGTATTTCCCTTGTTCTATGTTTTAAGAGCCTTTTAATGTATTGTTTTTGTGTCAAGTGAAGAGTTTGACACTTGTTTTTTATTAGGATTTCAGAGTATGATCCTGTTTAGAATTTCATTGCTTGATTCCTTAGTCAATTTCCAAAAAATCGACTAACTTATCTTCTATATTAGTTTATTTCTTTGTAGAGTGCTAACCCAGCAAACCGTGTCGACTTTCGACTATCGATGTCAGAACCAACAAGTCAGAGGTGTTTTTGTGTAATGTTCCCTTGACCATGCCGAATTTCGATTGTCAACGTGCTGATGTCCAGAGTCATAATTCAAGGCGTTTGTTGCAAAGTTGGAATAATGTTGTTGACTCTCGACTTTCGACATGCCGATGTCGAAAATCAGAAGTTGGGTCTGGCAGTGTTATTTTGATTTTAGGTTGCATCGAATTCCAACTTCGGAAGTCGAAAAGGTTGGTATTGCTTCGTTTAAATCAAAGTTGCGCTGTTTAAGTGAGGAAGTCGGGTTCAATCCATCAGATTCGGTTTTTAAACCTTTTAAATTGGGTGGTTAGGCCTATTATTTTAATTTTAATGTTGTTTTAATATTTGGTTATGGTAAGTCAATTAATTTTAATTAAGATTTCCCTGTATGAGAATGAATGGTGTTCTCTTTATTTGTTTAATTGTTGGATTTTTTTATTATTTGTGGGCATTCTTAGAGCCCCAAGAGTGAGTTAGCTATATATTGAATATTGGTGTAGTTGTGTAGCACAAGGGGTGTGTTACATGTTGGTATCAAAGACAAGGTTTCAACCCTTAGCCTCTAAGATATGCTTATTTAGTAAAAAGAGTTGTAATGTGTGAATTAATTAAAATTTATTTTATAAGTGAATGACACAAATGTATTCGACTAATTTAAAATACATTATGCATATGAATTTAGAAGTGAAGTGACAAACCTTGATAAATAACATATTGTTAATAGAGTAAAACTATTTTTTCTAGGCCTTGTAGTTTCCATTTGCTAGATAAGTGGGAAGAAAGAATTGTAAGATGGTCGAGAGCCCTAAATTATCCCAGTTTTCTAAAGAAAGGAGATTGGGTAATGACCAGAGGACAGAGTCCAATGGCCATCGGTTTGAAATGGAACACAAGGAAGTGTTACAGACATTAAAATATATTCAGGAAGGAAATGGAAGGATTCTTCATTACATGAAGCAACCGAATCAATTAAATCAAGAAATGATACAAGACCTGGTACAACTAAGGATTCATATGTAGTAGGTAGCTTCCATGGAAAGAAGAGAAGGTGAAGAGTCCTTAAACAAATAAATCCATCAAAGATATCAATGTTCAAGGGATAGGAATATAAGTTCAAGGAGGGAGCATTCCCCTAATCATTCAGTGGGAAGCCATCATGGAAATGTGAAATCTGACATTCACAACAAGCATAGCCCTAAAAGAGAACAAAAAAGAAAAAGAGATGGAAATGACTTACAAGGCGAATTAAGAAAAATTAAGCCTCCTACCTTCAATGGAAAAAAGTCAAGGGAAGTTGTAGAGATGTGGCTTCAGGAGATGAAAAATTATCTACAATTGCATGACTATTTGGACAATCAAGAAGCTAGGATTTGCATCTTTAACCTTCAAGGAAAAGCCTACTGTTGGTGGGAACAATTAAAGTAATTATAAGGTATGGATGAAAGGAAAATATCTTGGAAAAGATTCCAGAGATATTTAAAGCAAGAATATCTATCTCAATAGTATTACGATAAGAAGTTGCTTGATTTATTTGAACTCTGGATGGGTAACATGACCATGCATGAGTACGAGAAGATATTTTTTGAGATGTTTATATATGTGGATTTTATCCAAGAGGATAAAGTGGAAATACAATGTTTCCTGAGTCATATTCCAACATTTTATAAATACTGAATCAATTATGATGAACCACTTATTGAAAGAGTGCATAAAGAAGGCCAAGTACCTTTATGAACGTGGTAAGAACTGACAAGATCTCCATAAGAGCTAGAAAAGTAATCCGAACGTAAAGAAGGAGCAGAGGAAAAATGATTCAAGCCCTTTGGTGGTAAGCAAGAACACTTCAGTTCTTTCTAGTAGTCACATCAAAAAATGGAACCATGGATAAATGAATCTAAAAGACAAGGGAAGACTACACCAATGAAATGATGGAGATGTGAAGGTGGCCTCTATCTCAACAGTTTCCTTGAGGAGAATACCAATGATGCACGATTTTATAATTTGAAGGAAGCATTCACAATAGGGGAGGTATCTCGTAAAATTCTAAGAATCTATGCATGCTTTGAAAATCGCTGAGTGGATCATCAATCATCGATGATTGAAATTGAAGGAAAAGTCAATAACTTACTAGTTTCAATTATAATTTATTCCGGGAGTACATTCAATTGTGTTAATACTAACTTGGTTGAAGAGTGAAAAAGAGTGGGTAGAACAATTCCTAAGCACATGTTGGTGCAATTAGCAACAGGGATGAAACATAAATTTACAACAGTGGTTGAATATTGTAAATTCACCATGAATGGACTGTAGACCAAATATGATTTGGACATAATTCCTCTGGGGTCTTATGTCATCTTACTAGGAATGGAATTGATTAAATCACATCATGTGATTCTGTACTTCCATGACAACTTTGTGACTTTCTTGGACGAGGATGGAAAATTGTACAGTTAAAAGGCATACCTAGATCGATCTCAGTAAGAGAATTTCCAGTCATTCAATTGAAGAAATGCATTTGTAAAGGATGTTAGTTGTACGCCATTCATGTGGAAGAATTGCTAGCTGAGATAGATCAATGCGTAGAGGTATTGCAAATTCTTAATCAATTTGAGGATGCTTTCCAAGATGTCCTAGGATTACCACCCAAAAGAGACATCGATTTCATCATTAAGTTGGCACGTGGGGCAGTTCCTGTGTCTATAGCACCCTCCATTATGAGTACCCTACAAATTTGAGAATTATAAATGCAGTTGGAGGAATTACTAAAGAAAGGGTATATTTTCCCTAGTATTTCACCTTGGGGAGCTACATCTTTGTTATCAAAGAAGAAAGATGGTATGTTAAGGCTGTGTGTAGACTATAAAAAACTAAATAAATCCATAATCAAGAGTAAATATCCTAAAATTGATGATCTTTTTTATTAGTTGATAGGGGCAAAGTTGCTCTCCAAGATTGATCTTAGATCTAGATATCACCAGGTTCATATTAAGGATGAAGACATCAGTAAAACTGCTTTCTGGACTAGTTATGGGCATTACAAGTACATTGTAGTACCTTTTGGGTTGTTAAATTCCCCTGCAACATTCATGTGCTTAATGAATGGGGTACTCGATGAAATTTGGGATAAATTCATTATAGTATTCTTGGATGATATTTTAGTTTATTCCAAGTACGAGGAGGAGCACAAAGAACATCTTAGGATCACTTTGCATATCTTGAGAGAGAATAATATCTATGGTAAACTTAGTAAGTGTTATTTATATAAAAACAATTGCTATATTTGTTATACCTCAAAATGGCACTTCTCCGTCCTAGTAATGACACCAAATGTGTTGTCACACAAAATGACATTATGGATAGAAGTGGCCCTAACTTTATAAGAGGTTTGGACCCTTGATACACAATGTGAACTCTAGTATCAACGATTTTTGCATATGAACTCACCTTGAATACAAGAGTTTCCTTATAACAACCTGCATACCATACGTGAGTTACTCACAAGCAACCCACATATCGATCTCAAATGTTGAATATGTGGGTTTCCTTAAGGAAACTCACATATCATTCTTAATTTTCTCTATTACAACCCACACATTTCATTAGAATTCGTTAAAAATAAAAATATAACTAATCATGGAGTAGTTGGGGTCAGTTTCGAAACCACCCTAACTCCCCTAACTATCCTAGCCTCACAATCCTTCCTCCTAAACAACTATAAAAAGAGGAGAAGGGATAGAGGAGATGGGGATCAATTTTGGAGACAAAGTTATGCTGGAGAATTTCCATTGAGGAGAGAAGCAAGAGGGCTTAGATATAGGTTTTAGAGCTTGATCAGGTAGAGGATATGTAATGTTTCCATAAACTCTATCAATAAAGAATTTATTTTCCTTCAATCAATGTGTAATGCATGCTTCAATTGTTTTTGAGTATTGATCTAGATTGTTCTTTGATTTAAATTGCGATCATTATATATGTTCATATCTCATATGTTATAATAGTTGAAGGTGATTTGAGGAAGGTTATTTCTTTGTTGTAGGTGTTGGATATTGGGATTTGAGGAGCATTTGGGAAAAGAGACCAAACTAGGATCGAACTCCAGAACAAGGTGCACATCCTTTCTCTCTTCTTCTTTACTATATGCTTGTAAAGACTTGATTGTATGTCAGTAAACCGTTAGTATGTTGGTGGCATAAAAACCCATCCATAGGACAGATTCCCTAACAAAAGAACTGGTGACTCTGCTAGGGAGTTTTTTGTTTTGTTTTGGGGCCTCTTTGATTGAAGTTTCTTTCCATTTTTGTCATTCTTGGTCCTATACGTGGCTTGCATTTATAAGTATTCATTCAATCCAAGTTGAATGCTCAGTATTCTAGGTTCATTTTTCTCTCTTTTGATTTTTTTTAGAAATATGCAGGTGGGATATACTTACAGTAGTGTATTCTCAGAGAATACATGGGGTTTCCATAGTACAGTCGCATATGGGATGCAGATTGTCTACTGAACAGTCCTGTATTTCCTATAGATGGATGTTTAAAAGATAGGGTTTTTTCCTATAAGTATGCTTTTGGATATTTGGATTTTTTTAAGTCTTTGTATTCAGTTTGCATTGGTATGTCACTTGTATAAGTCTCTATTTGTTTGTATTGTAATCCTCCTTTAGTAGGTTAGGTTGGATTTTTGTATAGGACTTACTATGTCTTTCTGCTTGGCATGTACTTGGTAAGAGTGTAGGTAGAATTTGAGTTTTTCAATTCCTATTGATACTTGGTTCCACTTACAATCTGGTTGCTTGAGTAGTTAACCTGATACCTTATTCTTCCAAGCTTTTGAAAAACTTGGTGTTTAAAACTTTTTTCGTTCAGTCCAAGTAGGGTTTTGTCGAACTTTCCATGGTATTCAAGGTTTGTGTCTATGAGGTATGAAGTCTGAGTCTTGCTTATACATTTTTTCATATTGTTGACTTGCATTTGTGTATATGTTACATTTTTCATTTTCATTTTGAAAAACAAAATAAAAAAACAAAGCAACTAGGTGCATGCTAGTCTTAAGTAGACACATTTTGTATTGTTTTCAAGTTTTCAAAAGATAAAAGATTTTTTTTTGATTTCCAAACTTTAGTAAGAAAATTTCATTACTTTTGAAAAAGAAAAGAGGATCTAAATGACAATGTTAATTTGAAATATTTTACATCATACATTTTGTTTTACAGTTGAGTAAAAAACACCATAAGTTTCACGATCATTATCCCGAGTAAAGAATAAGCCCTAAAAACAACGCTCATAATTTAAAAATGATTAGTAAAATTTTATTTTTTAGGGATGACACCAACTAGATTAGGCTAGGGTTTTGGATTAGGGTTATTTGTAACTATTCAAAACCATTGAAACTCAGACATAGTGGCCTATCACTTATGGAATCCACTTTTACAAGAAGGTAAACCAGAAATATCCTCCAACATAGGATTTTAGCACGAGGTTGTGAGAATATTGGGTTGTGGAGATACCCATCCAACACTCATTTGAGCATAACTAGGAATGTTGTGTGTTCAAGGATTCACTCAATACCACCCTTGGCCCCATGCGGTGCCGATGCTATTTGGATTCGGGATTTGTTACCCTACCCATGCACATCAGTCAGATCAACCACTGTTTCGCCAGAACTTTCTTGAAGATTTGATAGCCTTAGTATCTTAACCTAGGATTCTTACACATGTGATGGTTGAAGGATATTTCCAATGTACCTAGGACAGGCATAAGAAGAAACCCCATGCAATAATTTGGAAAGGTGGATGGTGATTGAACCGATTGCTCCCATAAAACTTGTATCAAGACCCTAGGTAACTATTCTTTGACTCTTCACTGGTCTGTTCTAGGCCCTCATCATCCCAAACGTTCCTTTGGAAGGTATATCTTCACCTGCCTGGCTGTGATACTTAGGAAAATTTTCTAGAGGTGTGCCTTTAAGTTTGCTTGTGATATATCTTGGCCTTTAGGTGTGTGTAAATAAATTCTTTATATGTGGAGGATCACCATCCTCATAGGTCAAGAAATTTGAAAATCCTCCTCCAATTACAACTGTGGATCCTCCACTTCCACCTCAAAGGCAGAGAATTAACACAAGCGGTTCATTTGAATTGACTGGTATTAGCGAAAGTCCATGAGAGCTTGAACAAGATATTGGTAGCCTGATATTTCGTTAGTAGAGATCGAAGAATTACAGTTCGAAGAGTTTGTGAGGAATTATAAATCACCCCTCATTGATTTAGGAGATCTAGTACTTGTACAAATTATACCATTTATTCAACCTAGGATTGGTTTCCTCTTAATTTTTGTCATGTAGAATACAAGAGAAGGATCGAGGGATATCTATACCCCCACCTAAACCATTCCAACCGGTGGAGTATATCCTCCACATGTAAGTGTATCATTGTCAAACATACCCACTGCACTAGTAGTATCAGTAAACTTTACTTCGTAAACCCTTGTGTCTTAGAGTAATAGAGTGGTTAGCCCTTTAGTACCCGTGAACATTGCTACTGGTCTGTCTAATGTGGTGGTCATTGGTATACCCAGTGTACCTTTCACACCCACTCCTTTATTCAAAAACTTTTAGAGTAACCCTGATGGTTCTACTTCTTTTATTCAAGGGTACCCTTGGTATAAAGGACATATCCCTCCATCATTACCATATGTAGGTCCTACATCTACTTATTTAGGTGTGTCTTCTAGAATCCATAATCTCTTTTCGCGATTCAACTTTCACACTACAAGTCAGGTTTCAACTGCACCAGTCTGAAGGTCTTCTTTTTCACTATTTGGTGGAAGAACTACAACTCCCATGTCTATGACACCTATCTTGGTCGAAACTAGTCAAACCTAGCATAACACACCTTAGGTTAGTAATACCTTGGCTTTTGGGTGGAATCCATTCCAAAAAAATGTTACTAATTCACAGCCAGTGGCTAGGGGTAAGCCCAACCAACCTTATAGGAACATTGGCGCAAGAAATTCCTCACACTAAGTAACTCAATACCAAACTCTGACTAGGCCTCGACTCCCTTTTGTGGAAATATTAAAATTGTCATATCTTTCAAAACTAATGAACAAACCTGTGCACCATGACCCGACTTGGCCACTAGTTCCCATTAAACTATCTCTAGATATTCCAAAATTTGAAGGAAAAATTGGAGAAGATCATGGTGACCATGTCACGATGTTTCATCTATGGTGCTCCTCGAACTCGTTGAACGATGATTCAATTCGGTTGAGGATTTTTCAAAGGACCTTGACTAGTGTAGCATATAAATGGTACATTGAACTTGCATCTGCTGCTTATGTCAGTTTCCTTGATATAGCCATGTTTTTTCTCAATCAATTTCAAATTCCTGTTCGATATGATTCTCGTACATACGTTTTTTCAACCTTTTGGTAGAATAAGGCCACCCACATTTCTGATCACATTCAGGAGTGGAGAAGAATAAAGAGGATGATTAAAGCCAATATTTCTCCTGAGTTTTTATTGAAATGGTTTTTGAAATCCCTATTACCATATATTTCAAAATATGTTTCAAATGTAGGAGTGACAACCAAAGAGGAAGCCATTCTCAGGTCCCAAAAACTTGATCTGATCTATGCTCAGTATGGGATCCTCTATGAGATTATACCTAACACACCAAGGTCTAATATGGACTTTGTGAAACCTAAACCTGGATCCCATGCCGATGGCATTATAGGTTCAGTTGACTCACCTACTGTGGAATCATTGGAAAAAAAATACACAAACTATCAGTGAAACAATTCGCAATAGAGGTAGCCAATGCTTCCACTCCCTCCCCTTCGAATGAAAATGCTTATAATGAACAATCCACCCAAAAGGGCACTCACCAGTCCAATGGGAAGAAAAAAAAAGAGAAGAAGGGGGAGGGAAAAAAAAAACCCACGAATAATGTTGAGGGGCACAAGAAAGAGAAAAAAAATGTGAAGTTTCCTTGCAAGATTTTTGAGGAAGGTCACTTGAATTACTAATGTCCCCTGGTGGAACAAGCTCAAAATTTGTTGAAGAAACAACCTGTAGTCCTCAAGGATCCTTTCCTGCAGGGACAAAATGCAACTTCGAGCGATTCGAAGAACGTCGGGGGAACTCAGAATACTCCCCATGGTGATCAATCATACATTAATATGGTTCTATCCCACACTTTATTTCAAACCAAATCCAAAAACTATGAATTTGAGTCTTTGTAAAAAGATAAGCAACCTACCGAACTATCAACCCCACTTTCGATTGAAAAACCAATTGAACCTATGCCAAAGATAATGAAAGGTGTCTTTAAGAAGACATTTCACAACCCTAATGTGAGGGTTTCTCCTAACTATTCGGTTGTGGAGGACTTGGACCAAAATCATTTTGATATGTTCACCTTAGAAGTGTTACAAAGTTTCCCTTCACAATGTAATGCACTTCTGCCAGCTATCGATAGTTTATATTCTTCGGGTTTAGTGGCCAAGTTTGACTTATCCAATGTCAAATATCACTTGCCTTACCACATAGTATTTCAAATTGAAGTATTCCATGGTGGTAAAACCATTAAACGAACAATTATAGATGAAGGTGCATCCCCATGTGTAATGGATATTTCATGTTGGAAATATCTAGGATCCCCTGAGATGGTCCCATCGAACACCTTGCTGGTCGCTTTTGATAGAAAATATTTCCGTCCGCACGGTATACTGCCTTCTTTTGAGATAGAATTGGCAAGGAAAATGGTTTCATTAGAAGTCGAGGTTTTTGATGCTCCTTTAGACTATAACTTACTCTTGGGTAGGATTTCAACCTATTCCATGTGCGTTATTCCGTCGTTAGTCTTATGAGTCCTCATGTTCTCTCATGGAGGGAAGATAATGACCATTGATCAACTGTACTATACCCAAAAGAGTCATATGGACACATCGAGTCCAATGTACCTTTGATTGATCACTCACACCTAACGAATGAAAGTTTAGGAGTTGGGATGCACACGTAACTTATGGGAATTTTTGACTTGCCTGCTCCTATAAACTTCCGAGGAGCGACTAGTGTAGGGAAGACTGTTTGTACACTTGTAGATAGAACTGATATGTGGGTTCTCCCTTCACAAGTTGAACCTGATGTTCCCTTGTTAGCAACATAGGTAGCCTACCAAGCTATATACGATGATGCTATATAGATGTTTTAAATGAGATCTAGTTGATTTTGGAGAGGTAAAGAGAAGAAAAAAATAAAAGAGAAGCAGTACAAATAGCACAACCAAGTAGCGAAACAAATACTCAGGCCATTTTATAGGCTTGTTGGAACCCCAAAAACTCCCCTTGATTTTGCAAAAATCAAAGGGGAACCCCATTAGAATTTTTGTAAGATTTAGCTTTGGTTTTCCTTGCTTGGTTTGAAAGGGTAATTGAGTGACCATTTCTTTTTATCACATCTTTTACTGATTATTTCGGTAAAAAAGTTACTCTTCTATTGCTTGAGACTTTTTGCCTCCTACTCGTTAAAGAACACTTGTATGATCTTATTTTATCTTTGTTGATTCAATTGTACATTTCATTATGAAAGAATTCAATTATTTGGGTTTTACGACAACCTTGTCAAATTTCAGTATTAATGATTTAATGAATACTTTGGTGGATTGAAATAAATTAAGTAAACATTCATCTTAGTGAATTCTTGGAAAATTTATAAAGAGTGCCTCAAGAATCTGTGATTCTGAAGGTACTCTTAATCTTGATATATTTATTTTATTACAAAATCATTTGCAAAAGGATTGTTATGAATTATGAAAATCATTATTTAAAATTCATTTAGCGGTTGCTAAATTAATTTTCATATATAATTTAATGGATTTTGATTATGATTTGCTTTTATGAGTCTTGCATATCTGTTCTTCAATCTTATCATTCTAGATAATTTTATCATGGTTTTAATTCTTTTAAATTTCATTTAGCATTTTCATTATTTTTAATGCTAAGGAAAAAGATTAATAATTTACTTCAAGTTTTATATATGAATAATAGTTTGTTTAAATTAGAACATGAAAATTATTTAAGATATGCCTAAACATTAAGGAAAACTATTCCTAAATGAACTTACATTCGCATGAAACCTTAACTAATAAGATAAAGGGAAAAACTAAGATTATCTATAAATTGTCTTTGCAAATGGAAAATCTACGACGAATCAAACCTTTATTATTTTGATGACCCTCCAAATCTTATGTACAGAGATTATCCTAGATCGAATTCGACTCATAAATTATTAGACACCTGTGATACATAATCACATCATTCCAGACTGATGATATGATTTCAAAGATCATTCTCATTTATCAAACATGGATTGAGTCAAAATATCATTCTTTGTACTATTATGGTTTTGTTTTTCGTATCATCTACTTGTTCATCAAAACCCTAGAATGGAGCTTAATGCTTACAAAATAGAAGTCAAGGTTTTATTGTTAGAGAGAGGGAAGAATAAATAGGTGTAGAAACTTCATTAGCACAAACCTTTTGTTACATTCCTAGTGGTATAGTTTTGGCGTCGTTGTGTAGGTTTGAACCAAGAGGAGGTTGAACTATTCAACCAATATTTAATCCCTTATGCATTTACATCTACCCTTTGTTAAAATTGTTGTGCCATTTATATCCTCAAGCAATTAGTTCTGAATTATTATTACAGTAAAAGGAGAATGAAGATACACGCTAAAAAAAAACAAACCACACAGGAAACAAATGAGTATAGCTCAGGTAATTACAATATATTATCATTAATTAAATCCCGTGTTACAATAGTTTACATAAAGGAAGAATTCGAATGCATTAGGGTGCAATTCGAATCTACCAACAAGATATGACTGTACCTAACTGACTAGCTAATTCATGGTGTCTTAATCAGTATCGGAGTCCAAAGCTTCACTCCCAGATGTCTAACCAACTCACACAATCAGTGATAACTAGTTAACTCAGTCTAACTGAGGTGGTAGGTGAGAAAATGCACCTACTCCACATGCAACCATACATAACTAGTGCTAGCTAACTGATTGTGATCTAACTGAAAGTAACTCGTGTTGCACCTGGAAATTCCACATTGCCTATCAGCCTTCCAGAAAACCTGACCTGAGATGCCTTGGCTTCCTTTTTTCCATATCTTGGAGGGACGACGCCTTTCTCTCTTTTGCATAGAGCATCGCTGGTGCTGACCACTGTGGAGTAAAGAGCATTGTTGCCTCCTTCCCGTGACAAAAATTTAGGTCGGCACACATACACTTTCTGTTGAGTGCGCTGATATGCCAAAAAAGGAAAAAAGAAGGTTCTGGAAGCTTTCGTATGGAAGCCTCCGTGGAGTTAGTTCCTACATGCTTGGGAGAGGTGGCATTCGCTTCCCTTACCTGTTGGGATCACATTCTATGAATTCCCCAAGTCAATATCATGTGTTTTGAGCCTATAAATGAAGCCTTCATGATGTGAGTGGAGGAGGCCAAAGAATAGTACCCTTATGCTGTTGGATTGAAGTCTGAGTTAGAGGAAAGATAGAGCTGGCTTGTATGTGGAGAGATTATCATAGTGTCAGAGGATTGTATATGTTCTTGTAGAGGATAAAGCCATCAACATCAAGGATTTTTGGTTGTACTTTACTGTCTTTCATAATTAATACAAAAGGTTTCCCTTTCCTATATTTGAAGTGTTGATTAATTTCAATTGAATATTGTGAAATTCCTTGATCACTGATATGAGTAATTAGTTTATCATGATACTCTCACTTCATGTTTTGTCCCTTGATCTATTTTACAGGTATCAAACGTTGTGAATACTTTCTGGAGCAAGAACAAAGAGATTTGGATTTGAAGATATGATGTTATTTTATATTGTTAATTAATTACTAAGGAAAGGATATTCTGCTGTGCTTTTTTGTTCTACACTTGTACATTGCAGGGTAGAGGAAAAAACAATGCCCGCATTGATTACATAATTCCTGATAACAAAATTGGAGGCTCTGCTGGGGATTAACCTAATCTGGTTAGATCTGGGGAAGATCCAGTCAGATCTGGTGCAGATTTAGTCAGATATACAAGCTTTGGTAACCATTCCACCTATGAATGTCATTCTCTCTTCCTTTAGTCATTTCAATTGTTAAGGTAAGCTACTCATCTTATTGTTCTGAATTTTGCCTCTATTCTGGGAGTGGTGTTCACTCTTTGCAATCCAAATCAGTGAATTTCTTGGTTTCTCCTATAGATCCTTCATTTTTTCAATCTAGTGATCGACCAACGCAACTACCTTTGGCTGACAGAGCGCCGACCCCTCCAGGGAGCCTTTTTCCTCTTCAGCAAGACCACTGATAGTGCCTTTCTTCAGAATTGATAGAGCACTGATGACACCTTCCTATAGAATCTCAAGTGCATCGATATGACCTATAACGCTCTGGTGAAGTGCCCTTCAGTGAGCCAAGGTAGGCCTTCAATATGCCTATAAAAATATTTTGTTGATTTTTTGTGATTGCTTCGTTATTTGAATTTTTTTGTGTGATTTTCCTGAGTGTATGTTCTAAATATGGTGTTCTTAGTGAGTCTGATTCTTGCTTGTCGAGCTCAGCTCCAAAGCCTTCATATTCTTCATTAGCATAAAAGAAAAGTGGAAAAAGTTTCAGTTTTGGTTTTATTCAAAGTGGTTCGTACTCATAAAATTTTATTTTTGAACAAGAAATCCATAGCCTCTTCCTAGATTAGTTTGCTTAGATTGATTGTGTGCCCTTTTATTTTTCAGAAAAAATACGAAAAGAGACTGATTATTTTGGCCTTGTTTATGTTAGGGAAAATTTATGTTTCATTTGCATGAGTAATCAGGACAAATAGGTCTTTTTTGATATTTAATGAAAGTTAGGTTTGCATGCACATTAGAGGCTTTGTTTTCTTGCTAAATTTCAGATATTTTGAGTGCCTTTTGAAAAAGATTTTTGTTTGAAAGAATTCTCTTTGCATTTCTTGTTAGATATTGTTTTGGTTATTAAAAGTGGCATTCAATTTAGTGTGTTTTTGAAAAGAAAAATAAAAAGAAAATTGGTCTTTTACTTACCCTAGTTAGTTCTCATCAAAATAAAAAAGTGTTTTTTCATATAGATTAAATTTGCATTTTGGAGACAACACCTCACAAACATTCACTAATCATTCAGATAAAATAAACAAGAGCTTTAGGTTAAAATTTGAATAGAAAGTTGACTGATAGTCTAGTGACGTGTTTCGACATCATAAAATGTAGGAGCTGTCGTTCTTTGCCTGCACTGCAACCCGAGACCTACACGGTTCTTCCACATACCGTCGGTATATCGTACGGAATTTCACGTACCCTTGAGGTATATAGAAAGGTACTTCATGTACTCAATTGTATATAGGAAGGACCCTTGTGGACAGTTGTGCATTAGACAACACTACTACGAATTTGAGCTCCCACGTACCTTGCGTATATCGGGAGACCCTACTAGGATTCCTTATCCAACTAAGAAAAAACCTTTGGCTATCTTGTTTGGAGCAATACACTGAAAATAATATTTGGGGAGACTACTACGCATGTACCCCCGTGGTATATAACGAGTTGCACCTTTTTGACAATCCTGGCGAGAGACTGATTATTTTGAGCTCATCCAATCACTTAAGTCTACTTAAGACCTTTATCTTGCATAGGTGTGTTTGTGTGTGACTTTCCTCTTTTTGACCTAGAATAGAAAACTTCAACCACCACCCTGGTTGAGCAATTTACGAGGCGTCATTCTTGTAGGTTGCATCGTTTATCATTTGACTCTCCTCCTGCCATGGAAGGACAAGAAGGTGAAACCATGGAACGACTAGGTTTGGCTGATGCTCATATGGAAACTACTCTAGCTACCGAAACTAGAGAATATTTCTCTATCTATAACAATCCTTTGGTCCAACTGCCTCCTACAATAGACACAACCTTTCACTTTCAAATGGAGGATCATCCCAACTCATCTGAATGGACTATTAATCACCCACCTAATGAAACTATAGAGGCATAGTATGGTCCAAATGCTCCTTTTTGGAGAGCATATCTAGGAAAACGATTGTTGAATACATAATTACCATAACAGAGCCTAATAAAATTGCTCCTTTAAGGACAAGGCTTGAGAATGCTCCGTCAAATGAATAATTGTTTCGGGAATCCATCGAGTATTCGCTCACATGTAGAAGAATTGGGAAATGCACAAAAATCGAGGAGGAGAAGTTTTTCTCCTCTTCCTATTATTGCAAGAACCACCCCACCCAGGTATCATGCCCTTTCATCACCATATGTAGCACAACTTTTGGAATCACCAACTCAAAATTTGGTTACTCAGAATCCAATTTCTGCACCTGCCCCTAGTCATAATCCAGTCCAAAAAATCTCTCCTAGTCATGATTCCCCATATGTTTCAAACTCTCCAATAGTTTCTACACCTGGGGGGAAACCCCTAGCACAAATTCCGTTATCTACTGGAGGGAATCCTTCTAGTATGGGGCAAAAATTACCTATTGGACCACCAGCAGTGAACTTTCCTCCTCCCAAGACCACCATGGTTGTACTTCTTTCTGGTCAAGGGGGGTCCTCTTAGGTCCAACCTGCTATTTCCCCGCTTTGTTGGGGATATACTTATCCCGAGAATCAACCACCTACGGTTCAACAAGATTATCAACCAATACCGTCGATGGGAGTTTACCCCAACATGCCCTACCCGGGAAATGCATTTGTACCTTGGGGACAACCAAACCGATCTAACATCCCATCTTATCGAGGACCCTTTTTCAATACTGTTGGAGGATATGGAGGCCCACCTGGAGGACCCCCACCTGGAGGACCCCCGAGAGGACCTGGAAAACCTGGAGGATCTAGGGGACTTGATGGACCATCTGGAGGACCCCCACCTAGAGGACCACCATGTGGAGGCCCACCACTTAGAGCACCACCACGTGGAGGCCCACCACTTGTAGGACCACCACCTGGAGGCCCACCATCAAACATACCACCTCTTGGAGGACCACCCCATGGAGGCCCACCTCCCTCGGGCGCCCCTTCGTCTGGAGGACCTTTGAATAATGAACAACCTAATCAGCAAGCCTCGAGGGCATCATCTATGCCTATTTATCAATCTTCCTATAGTCTCATTGGTCAGCAAATACCATATAAGTACTACTAGTACCCGCAACCCAACCAACAATTGCCATTTTTGGCAACATTAGATTTTCTAGATTTGTCTAGATTGATAAATGATCCAATCCATCATGACCCCTCTTGGCCAACCATTCCAGTCAAGTTACCTTCCGATATACCAAAATTTGATGGTAAACCTAGTGAGGACCCAAAAAACCATGTGATGACCTTTCATCTTTGGTGTTCATTGAATTCATTGATGGACAACTTAATTCATCTATGACTATTCCAAAGAACCCTCACAGGAATTTCCACAAAATGGTATATCGAGCTACCACAACACTCTTTTTGGGACTTCAATGCTTTAGCTATGGATTTTTTAACACACTTTCAGTTACCTATCTGGTAAGAAATAGGTACATACATATTGACCTCGCTTCAACAAACAACATCAACCCATATCTCCGATCATATTCATGAATGGAGAAGAAAACGTAGGTTAATCAAGGCCCCCATTCCTGATCAATTACTGGATGATTAGTTTACAAAGTATTTACTCCCACCCATTTCTAGAGATGTTACCATGGGAGGTGGTGTTACTGAAGAACAGGCTATGAGCCGCGCTCAGTACCTAGATTTGGTTTATTCCCAATTAGGTACTTTGTATGATCTGATTCCCCATGCTCCTTGGCCCACAACAGATCCATCAAGACCCATAACTGAACCACCTGCTAATGGCATACTTGGTTTAGTTCAAGCACAAATGACGAAAAAATATTCTAAAAACCAAAATCAAACTGCCTCACCAACAATCCCACCTTCAAAAACGGCTTCCTCTCCTGTTGCTTCCGCTAAAGTAAACGCAGTTCAATCCACTGAATATTCAAGCGGAAAGAAAAAGGGAGAGAATAAATTGAAAAAAACTGATAATCAACAGGAAAGTAAAAAACCACAGAACCTTGATGCGGATTCTAAAGGAAAAATAAAGGTAAAATATCCTTGTTTAATCTGCGGAGGTGACCATTTCACCAAACAATGTCCTCGTCATGAGTAAATTAACAATTTTTTGAAAATTTCACCCACCCTAGCAGTTCTCAAAGACCCTTTCCCATCCCAACAACAATGGATTGACCATCAATCCTTGCAAGAACCTTCTTTATCCACCGATGAAGTTAGAATGATGTCTAGTAACATGATAAACTTAAACACAAGATCACATAGCTATGACCCTCCTCCAGAAAAGAAATCTAATGAAGTTCCACCTGAAAAACCCTCATCTTCCACACCTCCTCCTAGTACTGGTCTTCATATTGAAAAACCTATACCAGAAGCAATTTTATGCCCACCCAAAAGTACTCTTCGTATGTCCATTACCAAGCCTAACACACGTGCTTCCCAATATTATAATATTTTAGAAGATTTGTCCCAAGAACCATGCACTATGTCGGCCTTAGAATTTCTCCAAACATGTCCCACCCAATGGAAAAACTTGCTTACTACACTTGGAGCTATGGACCCTGAGAATAGTAATGTCATCACTTTCAAACTAGATCATTTTAAGACTAGGCTCCCACATCAATTGGCTTTCTAGATATCCACTAAAATCGCTAGAAAGACCATCTGTCTTACCATTTTGGAAGAGGGAGCCTCCACGTCAGTCATTTCTTTATCTTGTTGGAGAGCCATTGGTTCTGCTGAGATCAATCGTTCACCTAACACCCTTAAGGATTTTGATGGTCATGGTTTTCAACCCTATGGATTACTACCTGCTGTCCATGTTGAACTGGGGGGCAAGTCCGTATCCATTCATATTGAGGTCATTCACACTCCTTTGGATTATAAGCTACTACTAGGTTGCAACTGGTTTTATGCTATGTAAGCTGTAGCATCGACCATTTTTTGGATCATCCAGTTCCCATTCCAAGGAAGGATTATCACCATATATCAGCTAGATTTCATCACACCTAGTGCAATTAGCAATGATGCAAATATCATTCCACTTCTAAATACCCCACAGTATAAGGACATAGGAGTGGGTCTAATTAAATACTCTTCAATAATGGGAGTGTTTCCATTTCCAAATCCTCCTCCTTCTTTGCAAATTGCATCTATTAATATTATTTCGACCTCCTCTATGGACAAAGGAAAATCGATTGTTGAATCAACACCTTTTACCCCTTTTGAAGAAGTTTACAACGTGATCCAATCTACCAGTGAGCCCCCCATCAATGACCATTTGTTGGTGGCATCAGACTATTATCACCTTCCATATTGGCTAGAAAATCCCTCCCCATATCTAGACTATTTATCACATACATTTCCTAAGGATGAATCCATTATGGAAGTTATGTCTTTAGACGAGATGCCTTGGAAAGATCATCATCATCGATCTTCTTTCCTTCCCCCTTGCCATATGGTAGAAGAGGAATTCACATCCGCTGTTTCATTTGATATAGTCACGAACCCTTAGTCTCCAATACTCACTTGCAATGTTGAATTTGAGGGAAATCTATGCAATATTACAAAAACCAAACCCTTGGACATATCTGTGAAACCAGGCATTTCAGAGAACAT
The DNA here is from genome assembly GCA_001517045.1 of Pseudotsuga menziesii. Lineage (NCBI taxonomy): Eukaryota > Viridiplantae > Streptophyta > Pinopsida > Pinales > Pinaceae > Pseudotsuga > Pseudotsuga menziesii. The sequence continues at coordinate 652,583 of LPNX010315178.1, read as the reverse complement.
TTATATAGCCTAGAACTCTTCACCTAACGAAGTTCAATCATACACGACCTCATTCAAGGAATTTAAGGATGTCTTCACTTAGACATACGAAGAGATGCCAGGGATTGATCCCTCCATTGTTCTTCATGAGATCAAAACCTACCCTGGCGCCAAGCCAGTCCACTAGAAACTACGACAAGTACATCGACAAAAAGTAGCAACCATCAAGGAAGAAGTTGAGAAACTTCTGAAGGATGGTTTTATTTACCCTGTACCTTTAACCAAATGGGTGTCCAACATAGTTCTTGTGAATAAAAAGCAAGGAACCATTAGGGTTTGCGTCGACTTTAGGGACCTGAATCGGGCTTGTCCAAAAGACAATTTCCCCACTCCCTATATCGATCAAATAATTGATAATTGTGTCAGAAGTGTCATCTTTTCATTTATGGATGGATTTTCTGGCTACAATCAGATTGAAATTATCCCATACGACCAACAAAAGATGGCATTTATTTTCCCACGGGGGACCTTTTCCTCCCGTAAATTACCTTTTTGCTTGAAAAATGCTGGCACCACATTTCAATGCACCATGTCATACACCTTTCATGATATTAAACATGTTGTGGAACCTTATTTGGACGACCTTCCTTCTCATTACAAGCGGCGAGACTTGCATGTTGATCATCTAAGAGCCATTTTCCTTAGATGCCATCATTTTAATATTCATTTAAACCCCCACAAATGTGTTTTTTGTGTGGAAACTGGCCATCTCCTTGGTTTCATCATTTCTAAATATGTCACCCACATCGATCCCTTAATGATTGAAGCTATCCTATCCCTACCTACTCCTACGAACATAACCGAACTCCAAAGTTTGCAAGGGAAGAAAAATGTTTTACGTCGTTTTGTCTGCAATTACGTAGAAAGGACACACGGTTTCATGAGGTTTCTTAAAAAGGATACCCCTTTCATATGCGATGATTTCACGTAGTGTACATTTGATAATATCAAACATGCACTTACCCATGCACTGGTGTTGCAACCACCTAATTATACTAAGGACTATTCCTTGTATGCAGCTGCATGCTTGTCTACCATAGGCATGGTCCTTTTTCAAATAGATGAACATGACCAGGAACATGTGATCTATTACGCCAGTAAGAGTTTTTTAGACTCCAAAAATCGATATTCACATGTGGAGAAGCTTGCTCTGGCTACGATCATCGCAGTCCAAAAGTTTCGTCATTATATCTTGCTTCGCACCACCACTGTTTATGCTGACTCCAACCCCATGTACTGCATTTTGATACATCAAGTACTTGGGGGAAAATACTCACGTTGGATTGTTATTCTCCAAGAATTTGAGTTGGAGTTTGCCAAAAGTACTTCTAAGAAGTCTCTTGTTTTCACAGAGCTCATATGTGACCTTCTCCGTACTATAGAGAATATAGAGCCCGTCGATTCATTGCCCGATGAATCGTTGTTTCTCATTAGTAAAACTGATCCTTGGTATAGAGACATCATCTTGTATCTCCAGACTTTATGATTTCAGCCCACTCCTACTCGTGATGAACGTCGTCGCATTTGCCACCAGAACAAAAACTATCTTATTATGAATGATACTTTATACCGCCATGGTATTGATTCTATATTACAACGTTTCCTTACACATGAGGAGGCTGAGATCATTTTAAACGATTGTAATGCTGGATCTTGTGGCGATCATCTATCTGGATTGGCTACTACCCATAAAATCTTGCGTGCAGGGTATTTTTGGCTCTCTATTTTCAAATATTGTATTGAGACAGTCAAGAAATTCCCTCCATGCCAAACGTTCACTACGAAAAAACACACTCATCTAGCTCCGCTCCATCCTTTAATAATAGTTGGCCCTTTTTCAAAATGGCGCATTGACTTCATGCATTGTATACCTACCTCAGCCGAGGAGCATGGCTACATTATTGTGGCCATGGAATATTTTACAAAATGGGCTGAGGCTATTCCCACATATGCTGAAGAGAGTAAACCAACTTCTTTATTCCTATTCAACCATATCATCGCTAGATTCAGGATCCCTAGGGCCATCGTGACCGATCATGGATCACATTTTCAGAACAAAATGATGGCAGAGCTTAGTGCAAAATTAGGTTTTCTCCATGATAACTCTACACCTTACTATCCTTAGGCCAATGGCCACGTTGAATCAATAAAAAAAGTACTAAAAATGATGCTTCAGTGGATGGTAGGAAAGGCCAAGTCAAACTGGAATTTGCAGCTAGTCTCTATGCTCTGCGCCTATAGGACCACTGTCAAAACTTCCACTGGTTTCATGCTTTTTCAACTAGTATAAGGTTTGGAAGCAACTCTCCCGATAAAATGCGAGATCCCTTCTCTGAAACTCCTTGTAGAGCTTTTACCCAACACCACTATAGATGATGAACGATTCTTGTACCTAAACAAACTCGATGAAACTCGATGTGATGCTGCCTTAGCCAACGAGGCACATAAACAACGAATGAAAATTCAATATGACAGAATTGTTGAGCCCCGTTCCTTCAATGAGGGAGATCTGGTTTTGACTTATGACCAGAAGCAAGACAAGCTGGGGGCAGGTAAATTCGAGTCTATGTGGCATGGGCCTTATATTATCAGTTGAATTTTAGAAAAGGGGGCATATGAATTGGTAGATTATGATAGGATACCTTTGGGAGAGCCTTGTAACGGGCTCTAACTTAAAAGATACTATGCCTAGTTCATCTAGCATAGGATCTTTGTAAATATTGTATATAGTTTGTTGTGTGTCTTAGGTTTGATAAGTGTGTCTTTTGTGTGAAATAATATGTGTTTTTTTGGAAAAACGTACTGATGTGTGTCTCTTGTCTAAATGGGCAGATGACTACTTTCATTGGTTTTGCGGATGGTGCTAATCGATATACACTGAACCTTGCATCGGAAACTTGGGTATTGTACTCTCCTACAGGTGATTTGGTGAGTTCACAGGGTGTTTTCTTAGGACCCTCCACCAACAATCTAGAAGAATACCACGCTGTGATTGGGTTGTTGACGGAAGCCCTAGCTAATGATGTAAGGGAGATTAGGGTTTACCTAGACTTCGAACTAGTTGTTCAATAGCTTAACCGAGTCTACGCTGTCTGAAATCCCCTACTTCTTCGTACATTCCGAAGAGTTAGGCTCTTAGAAAGATATTTTGAGCAGGTTATATATCAACACGTTTAGAGACATTTGAATGCCGTGGAATATTCCCTAGCTAATTATGTCTTGGATTTGCATATTGCTCATATTTAAAAAATCCATTTAGAAACATAAGCAACATACATGTAAATTCATAAGTAGATTNATATATATATATATATATATATATATATATATATATATATATATATAAACTGTAGGATTGAGATACAAAAATGGGCCGAAGCATCTAGCTTTCAGTGCCCTCGAAGATCAGGATTGTAACAAGTTCAAAATATACATATACATAGGGAAAAATATGAAGCTCCAAATTTTTCACTATAATACATATACAAAAAGTGAATACCCCTGTAGACTAATCATCATCCTAGTGGTGCTCATGATAGCACATGATCTCCTAAGCCACTCTACAGAGTAGCTTGGCAAACCGTCCTGAGACCCTTGCAGTATGCCACTGGTAACACCTTGGTAGGCCATCAGTAGTCACATCGGGAATCCCTAGGGTCAACCAATGAAGGTTATCCTCAAGATATACGAGCTCCTCATCTGCCTCAGAGTGATAAACCATCATATCTCTGGTACCTTCCTACCTCGCAATAGGAAACATCCCAGCTGGGCATACTGGTCCAATGTATGGATTAAATTATTTTCACTTATCTCAGTACTATAAAATAAAAATGAAATAAAGTGCAAAAATTAAAAACATAGTGGGTAATGTCTTTTCTTACCGTGGTCATCCCATACCTCCCCCTCAGGTAATGCAAGCTCTGGGTCGTCCCGAAAGTCTCCCCCCTCACATGCATAGTCCTCAACCATCAGTAACTGGACTCTTAGCCAGCGAAAGAAGGCAGGCTCGTAAAAAACTTTGGGTCCCCCACCACCATGGCGGGCCATAAAATAAACCCACATGAGCATCCTAGGATCCTTAGGCTCAAGTCTTCTCATAGTCACCTGTGGCCTCATGTGGGGCACCCATTGTAGAATAAAAGACACCACCACTGCTCCATACCCAAACTTTTTAAGTGTCCCCTGCTTACATTTGTTCAATTGATCACCCGCATGCCTTCACACTAGTTGAAGACTGTGGGCTCCATGCACTCTATGGAATACAACATGTGTGACCTAGTAGTGAGATGAGAAGACCTAGTTTCAACCACCTTTCCAATTGTGTACACTACCATCCTCAAAGGACGATCCACTATAGACTGGATATGTAATTTCCTAGATTGATATTTTGTACCCAGTGCACAGTATTGGTCAGTCAAATCATCCAAGGAGGTTTCCCCTCCTCGTGCCCCGGATAAAAATACTTGTCTTCCTCTCTTGGACAAACCAATCAGGAAGCATATATCCTCGATATATATGGGTAGAGTGTGGATCCCAACCACGAAGTGTTGTTGTTCAATATCCCACATATCTATGATGTATTCCAGTAGGTGGATATATGCGTTCATGCCTCGCACTCTGAAGTACTTCAGGATCCCTCAGTTCTGTAGAGCCTCTACAGTAGCTGGGTCACTGAAAGCTTGGTAGTCTTGAACCTCATGTTCTCATTCTTTCCAAATAACCATGATGAGATGATGTATTGCACCTGCAACACACAAATTTTTGATTAGAAATAACATTATGGAAAAGAAGGAAAAACATTAAATGATGATTTCTATCAACATAGAAGCAAAAATCAATTTTTTCTTTTGGGGATGGGGTTTCTATTATCAATTTTTAGGGATTGTGGCACTGTTATTTTTTGTCCACATAGCGCCTACTACGCAACCTGTTTGGGCTCACAGAGCATCGATGACCAGTGCTCTTGTCGGCTGTGAATAGAGTGCCTACGACGCATCTATCCCAGCATGATAGAGCATTGTCATGTGATCTTCCCAAAATCTAAGGAGCCTTACGACCCTGATTTTTTACCCCTAAAACGTTTAAAAACCCCCTCAATCTGGTTGAAAACCCCTAATTTACCCAAATTAACCTTATATCCTTGTTTTAAAACCAATAAAAATAATTATGAACATGAAGTAGAAATGGTTTGGATGCTTACCTCTCCCAAGAAGATCAAGAAGCAATGGATGGATACACTTTCCAAATCATAGGTGGAAGCCCTTCTCTTTCACTCCAACTACAAAAATTCTCACAATGGTAAAAACAAAATGGTAAAGAATTGTTACCATCCCTTTCTATTTATAACAATTTTGGAACTTTTTACTATTTCACTATAATTTAATTATTTTGAAATCCAAAATTATTTCATTAAAGTGGGTTTTAACTTTTGGTTTTATATAGTTTTTGATAAGTTGGCTTTTAATGTGTTTTTTGGGCTTTCGGGTTAACATTGGCTTCATGGCTATGAAATAAGCTATTTTTCATCTTTTTCAAGCTTGGAGTAAAATGAAAAATTAATGAGCATCTTTGTACACTTTTCACATGCTCGTTAAAACACCAGTAAAAGAGCGTCGAGTCTACTTTTTCACTTTTTTCAGACTCATTAAAAGTGGATTAAGAAAAAGGAAACTTGTTACAGAGTTATATTTAAGCTCTTTTCAGTCTCCTTAAAAACAAAAAAAATATTACCAAGCGAACTTGTTGCGTTCACACTTGTAAAAGTATCAGAACGGTTGACTAGGAGGTGGTAAATTATCTCTTTTTCGGACCGACTAGCCTTAGTTACGAAAAAGGACCTTTTGGAGTCTTCTTTGTCATTTCAGGCTCTCTAAACATGAAACAAGAAATGAGTTTTCTTTCGTCGGACTCGTAAAACAAAATGATGAAAGACCCTATCTAGGAATGAACCCCTCCTTTCTAAAGTTCGTAAAACATGTGAGAATGGAATCATCACTTAATGAACTACAATGAGTGTTTGCTACCCTCTTTGGACTCGTAAAAATGAAAAGAGGGACTCATCTTTCGAGATGGGAAAATTAAAGGAAAGGGTAATGTTTTTGATTTGTATTTATGGTAGCCGTCTACAGTCCACATTTGAACATGGAACCTATCTACATTTTCATATCTAAACAGTTGGGTATTTAGCTTGCCTCTGAGATGATCCATTTCTGTGAGCCACCTGACTCCTTTGAGTCAATTCAAAGAATGCTCTGTCATATTCCTTGCATTACACCTGGTTCTAGTCTCGTCAAGTCAATGCTGCCAAGACCCTTGTCGTTCGCAAATTTTTCAAAGGATGTCTTTGCCCTAAAATAACTCATCAGTAACTTTACCTATTCATAAATTCAGTCATGTCTAAGTCAGTTTCATCACTTCAAATCAAATTTTGTTCCTTGTTTCGTGTCATTGATTTGGGAATCATCGTGGCCCTCTCGTGACGAGTCTATTCCTATCGAATTCAGCTCATTATCCAGGAATTAGACCTAGAAACCTAAAACCGTACCTTGAAGCCTGCATGCCTCAATGGCAGGTTTCCTCACTTTCGACAATAGGTTTTCATCAATGACCTATGATTGAAATATTCTATTGATTGTTCGACTTCAAAACATCTATTCACACTTGAGAGAATGTATTGAGATGCCTTTGAAATCATTGACATTAATGGTGATTTCCCTCGCACTTGTTAACAATTTTCATCAATGACTGGTAATTAAGTGGTTTATACCATGTTCAATATCATGACATTTATTTGCATGGTTAGAATCGTTAGGTTGGTATTGGGATGAATACCCTGAGTTGTTAAGCTTCATCACTATAGTTTCCTACACTCAGGTTACATCTGGAGATCAATGAAAGTCTTGACACAGATCCACATTGTATGTGTTGGTGGTTGTGTTTAGTATTTGAGTTCAAAAGACATGGATCTACTTTGTATGTTATGTAGATATGTCCTCCCTCCTGTATCAGTTGTTCATGGATCCACAGTGTATTATTGGTAGCCATGACATAGTCATCATTGTAGATCTGCAGTGTATTGGTCTGCAACTATGATTGGTTTGGATAGAGTCAGTTATTTAATCCATCTCTCATTGCCTCTATACTAGATGGATATCTTGCAAAATATTTCACCTGTCACTTCCTTCTAGATTCATACTTTGGGGGGCATTTTGTTGCACCTAGAAATTCCACATTTCCTATCAGCCTTCTAGAAAACCTGACCTGAGATTCCTGGGATTCCTTTTTACCATATCTTGGAGGGATGATGCCTTTCTCTCTTTTGTACAGAGCACCGATGGTGATGACCACTATGGATTAAAGAGAGTCATTTCCTCCTTCTTGTGACAAAAATTTAGGTCAGTGCACATACCCTTTTCTGCTGAGTGTGTCGATATGCCAAAAAATGGAAAAAAGAAGGTTCTGGAAGCTTCTGTATGGAAGCCTCCGTTGAGTGAGTTGCTACATGCTTGGGAGAGGTAGCATTTTCTTCCCTTACCTCTTGGGATCATATTCTATCCATTCCCCAAGTCAATCTCATGTGTTTTGGGCCTATAAATGAATCCTTCATGATGTGAGTGGAGGAGGCCAAAGAATAGTACCCTTATGCTGTTGGATTGAAGTCTAAGTTAGGGGCAAGATAGAGCTGGCTTGTATGTGGAGAGATTCTCATAGTGTTAGAGGATTGTAGATGTTCTTGTAGAGGATAAAGACATCAACATCAAGGATTTTTGGTTGTACTTTACTCTCTTTCATAATTAATACAAAAGTGTTCCCCTTTCCTATGTTTGATGTGTTGATTAATTTCAATTGAATATTATTAGATTCCTTGATCACTGATATGAGTAATTAGTTTATCATGATACTCTCACTTCTTGTTTTGTCCCTTTCTCTATTTTATAGGTATCGAATGTTGTGAATACTTTCTGGAGCAAGGACAAAGAGATTTGGATTTGAAGGTATGATGTTATTTTATATTGTTAATTAATTACGTAAGGAAAGGATATAATGCTGTGCTATTTTTTTCTACACTTGTACGTTCCAGGGTAGAGGAACAAGCAATGTCCACACTGATTGCATAATTCCTTATAACAACTGGAAGCTAACTAAGCTCAACTAGTTCCAACTCCAACTGACTGATGGAGGTTGGTTCCAGGACTCCCAGTGGCTCCTAAAATGTATGGATTGGTCTAGGAGGCACCCAAACCAATGCATGCACATGCAGTAAGTGGAAGTTAACCTCTAGCAGTGTTCTCCAGACTTTAGTAACTGGTGCAAGTGGCCCCATCAGGACAAGTGCACCCAATGGTACTATTGGAGCCAAATAATTAATTAAGGTTCCTAAGTTAAGATAAATAATCTAAATAGACAGTATGGTAAAGGGAGGATTAATAATCCTAAGACCCCCCTGAATCCTAACTTGGACAACTGTGGGACCTAGAAACAAGGCCACAAGTCACCCAAATACAATCTAAAAGATAGTAATGCTTCTTAATACAACCGAGGAAATAGGGGAAAACCTCATGGGAACCCCCCCCCCCTCAAAATAAGAATAAATAAGAAAATTCAAGCTATCTTTAGAATAAAGAATCTTCCTCCTCAGAAAAATAACTTGAGAATAACACTACTGCAAATTTGCATATCTATGCAGCAACATGGTCTATCTGTGTAGCAACATCCTGAACCTTTGCATGTGGACCTCTCAATGTACTTCTAAACTGATGACTCTGTATGTCTCTTCTGGATGGTGAAGGTAGGGAATGATCAAGTTTCTTCTTCTGTTGGCCATGTAGCTGATAATTCACCTTCATCAAGTAGCATTGAACTGGAACTTTTCTACACCATTCTATAGGGAGCAAATATGTGAGAGATAGTGCAACATGTTCATTCTGATATTGGGACCTTGTTCTTCTTCTGTGTTCTGGATTTACAACACCACTTCCAACTACATCTAGGAGATTTCGAGCCCATTTGGGCTTAGGATTCTTATTTGGAATGAATATTGGATTTGGATCTAGAATCTCTTGAGATTCAGTCTCAATAATAGGATCATGCTGAATGTGATCTTCTTCATATGAATCTGAAACCTGTAGAAAATTATCATCATAAAAAATAGGTGGAGACATAGTTATGCCTTCCTGTGTTGCTGGAGGTGTGTCATACAACTAGTCTTCTTCTAACTAAACACTCCTTTCAATGAAGCTTATTCTGGTTGCAACCTCCATCAGTTTGTAAGATTTTGCATCTTCTACATATCCCAGCAGAATGCATTCGCTACTTTTGGCCTTCCTCTTGTCAAGTGGTATTCTGGCCTTCCTTGGTTTGGAACAAAAAAATATCAGATGATAGACATTGGGCTTATTCCCATGTAGTGCTTCGAATGGAGTGGCCCCAACCACTGACTTAACAATATATTCTACAAATACAAAGCACATTTTACTGCTCTAGCCCAAAGAGAAGGAGGTAGATTTTTGGCATGGAGAAGGCATGTTGCCATCTCTTTCAGTGATTTGTTCTTCCTCTTAGCCATACCATTCTGCTGTGGTGTGTATGGAACTGAGTGTATCTATTCTTCCTCTTAGACATACCATTCTGCTGTGGCATGTATGGTGTTAGCACCTTCTATGCTGAGCAATTGAAGGAAGATAATACCAAGAAATGATAAGGGATAAATTAAAAATTGGTGAAATATGACCAAAAGGTACGCATTTAAACATTGGCAAAAGGTTAATATTCATGAGTTAAATCAAAATGTGCACTTTTGTTATTGTACTGCAGCATCGGAGGGTGTCGATTTGTGATCGTGTGGATCCACGATCGTAAAATGACCCGCGGGGAAAAGTTGCACGAGAGCGAAGAATTTGGCAGAGAGCGGAATGAGTTAATGAGTTGACAGGATTGACAGTCAGGAGATAACAGGGATTAAATATATGGCCATAAGTTAATCCGTGGTATACAGATGTAATGTTAAATGATGATAAAGGTTGGAGGATTGCATAGAAGGGGTTTGATCTAACGGTTCTGATGAAAGATGTAATTTGATCAATGATCATAATCTAATCCGGAGCCCCAACTTGTGAGACAGTTAAAACAAATGATTGGTAGTGGAATTCAAACTTGTTTCAATGTGGCGTCCTTTAGTGAGTTCCGCTGGGAAAAGTGGTAAAGACAAAACAACTTATTGGAAGCTCCGGAACCGTTATTTGTCATATAAAAGTGAGTTGACCAAGGTAAAGTTATTTTTTGTTTACACTTTGTGGGTGAATAGAAGCAGAGACAGTGCGCCATCTTTTCCGAAAGTCAATTCCTTCGCATCCGTTAACTACCAGGTAAGCCTAAACTCCAAGATTCTTGTTGAAGACTTTTTGCCATTGCGTATTATAGAAAAATATCAGAGTTTGGGGGTATTATGTAGGGTTTTAGATGAAAGAGAAAAAGCAATTATTGATAGGGAAAGGAATGTTTTTGACCCAATTCTGTCGGTATGTAGAGTATCTATTTCAAAGGAATGTCTATGGTAGTATAGGTTACAGGGAAATGATGTCCTAAATGTTTGTAATTATTTCTTGTATTATTTTGCCGTCGAACAGACTCTACCTTTCCCGGAGTTCGTTGAGTGGTGTGCAAACAATTATTCATCTTCTGAAAGGGTTGTTATGAGTTGTACAACTTCAAAAATTCTCTGTAGAATTGACGCGAAATATGTTCACGAAGTGTTAAGTCTGCCTCATAATTTCCCCATAAATCCTGAGTCTTTCAATGAACAAGTTCTGATTGAGTTGTACAAAAATTGCGAAACTGAAATTAGATGTCAGTTCTTGTTTAGTATTTTAAAATTCAGCTAGTCATTAGAAGGTTTGTTTTTGCCATACAATGTCAGCATTTAGAGAGATTAAGTTCAATTAGTCATGTCAGTGGTCAGTCAAGTTTTGGGTCTGGATAATGATAAACATGTGAGTGAAGTCATTTTAGGTTTTTTGCTGAGTATACGCTCAACCGATCTTGAATGCAGTTTAGTCCGTTGTTTCAATTTTGATGAGTTTTTGGCTGAAGCAATACATACCCAGTTAGTTGAGTTTCCCAAGGTTAGGTTTTTCAGGTACCAGTCGTATTTGTTGAATATGTATTGTGTTCAAAAGTGTCAGAGCTACATTTTCTATCTACAATGTGTTCTTCATACCTCCCAAAGCAGATTAGCATGTTCGAATTTGTGAATACGATCACAGATGAGGTATATATTATGATTTTTGATGATGTCTTACCTAGGGTATTGGAAGACATGAGAGTCATGTTGCAATCTTCTTCAGAGGACAGAACAAGGAATTCGTTTTTACAGAAGGAATTTACTATTATAAGAGTGTATGGGTTCATTGGAGAACCATACAGGTTACCTGCCTTCTTAACACCAAGAGTGTTTGCATTAGAATTCATTAGACAAAGGCTGTGTGCAGAAGAGGAACACTTCAGAGCATTCAAGAAATATTTTGATGTAAAATTCCCTCTAAAGGTTGGTCCTTTCATCTTCAAAAATAAAAGTGCTTTGTTGGTTGTTGAAAAATTATTGGAAGTTATGGAATTTCAGAAAGAAGAAAAAATGAATTATGACCCGCATCAGATTATTTCTCAGAGAAGGCAATTGAACAAAAATAAACTGTTTGATCATCAAGTCATTGAGGGATTAGATAAAATGGCTAATATTTTTAGTTTTGAAGAAAATCCAGAGGTTATGAAAGAAGAGATGATGGAAGCTGATGAAGATAAGAGAGATAAATTGGATTTAATAGTTTAAATGTCTGTTAATTCTGGTGTTATTAATAAAAGGACTATGTCTGAAACAGGTTGCATGGACATGGATGAAGATACTTCAAGTAAAAAAATCAAAATGCAACCTCAAAATGAACTAATCAATTCAAAAGACTTAAAGAAAATGGTTTTGTTTCAGAAAAACTCTATACAAATGCAACAATAGTCTTTTGAAGATGAAGGTAAAATAGAATCTAGCTCTTGGTACAAGTCTAAGACATATCTAATGTCAAGTTATGCTGATAAGGAGATACATTCATTCTATGAAACTAAAAATTTGCTTCCTCGAGTTAGAAAGTTAATTAATAAAAAAAGTTCATTAGTTTCTATTCGAGATGTAGAGAGAAATACCCTAAAATTTGCTGTGGTGAGTGACAAAAAGGTGTCTGATATGGAGGTAAAACTGGATAAAATTAGCGTCCCTGATAAAATACAGCTCCACAAACAAACTAGAGATGTCATCTATTCTGATTTGCTACATGCTATTGTGAAAGTTACTAAATTGCAATCTCTTGTGTATAAAATGGAAGTTCAGTTAAAACATGAAAAAGTTGAAAATAAACCTAATTTGATTCAAATAAATAAATTACAAGGAGATATCATAAGTTTAGGGACTGAACCAAACAATGTGCAAGCAACAAAGAAGCTTATGGAAGAGAAAGATAATACTATTCAAGTGTTGAAAAAGAAGCTCAAGGTCCCTAATACTCAACATGTTCAATATTCAAAATTGATTGCACTACAAGAAGAAAAAGAAAAGGTTTACCAGGAAATGATGGATTACAAAGGGAAATTATTGAAGATGCAGGAGGAGAAGAACAAATGGGAAACATAAAAAGCTGAGTTGATAACTCAAGTTACAAGGTTGAATAAAGGTCAAAATGATGAAAAGGAGGTTATGGAGGAATTAATGAATCAACCTTTCATTGATACAGAAGAACCCCTTATTAATGTCGAAGAAACAGTAAATGAATTTTCTGCAGATGCTTTGCTAGTTCCCATGTCTCAAGTAAGTTTGAAGGAATTGGAAATTAAAGGGTTAAAGAACCAATTGCAGAAAAAATTCAATGAACTGAGAGAGAGAAACACATGAAAAGTTCCTTTGCAGGGAGCTAAACATTTGATCTGGGATACATTGTATGCAGAAATTACCAAGTTCAAACATTATTTAAATTTTATAAGTGATGAAAGTGCATTAGTAAATTTGGCTACTCAGAGATTAAAATTAACAAATGAAACCATGGAAAAGAAATATTTGGACACTGCTCATAATGCTATTAATTTTTTAAATTCTCTGACATATCAAGATCTGCAGGATATTGGGATCAAGGACAAGGTAGCTATTATATTGTGGGAAAATAAGTTTATTGGTAAACATCAACTTATGAAAGTTGTGCAGGAAAAAACAAACCAGATGTCTTCTCAAGTCAAAGATTTCAAGGAGGCTTATTTGATGATGGTCTCCCTTCTTTTTGGGATGACGAAGGACGACTATTTTCTTAGGAACAGTATCATATCCTGTTGGTACATAATCACATGGATAATTCTAAGTTTGAGGAATTAGTCAAAGGATTAATTGGAAAATTCATTGTTGAAAAGTTAATAGAAGATTTTGAATCGTTGGACCAGTTTTTAGTTGCTAAAAAAGGATTACCAGCTGTGTCTTATGAATCCTATGTGAATTTGGAAGTGTTGATAAGAGAAATGACGGAGTATGAAATTCCAAATTTTGAACAATGGAAAATTGTGGAGAAATTTGGGAAAACCAAATATAGATTACATTCTGTTGCAACTGCAACGTCTTCGCAAATTTCTAAAAATTTTGGACCCTCCTTTTAAATTTTGTCTTGCTTAGATTTATTGGGATTGCTGAACTTTGTTGTTTCTCTGTTACAATTTTCAATCTTTGAGGTTAAATTGAGGTAAATTTTTGAATGACTATCGTTATCTGCTGATTTGAACTTGAGTTTTTTGACTTATGGATGATTTTCTATTTTCGCTATCGGATGTTTATTGGACTGAGAATCGGGGCCGTAGTCATCTACGTAGCCGCTGATGTGGAAAATTACTTACGAGTAACCCGATCCAAAGCTTTGTCTTCGCCGATGCATTTCTTTGTTTGATTCTAATATCGACATTTTTATTTCATCACAGTCAGAGCATTATTTCGTTGTGTTGCCGCCGTATCGGATGGTAGATTACAAGTGCTCCAATAGGAGCTTATATATTTGACGATTCCGCAGTTTTATTGGTTTTTATTATTTTAGTTTTCTCACTATCGGAACTATGTTGACTTTTGATCAGGGGATTAGTCTTTGGTTGTTCCGATTGGTGATGTTCTCCGTTGCCGCAGAGTTCGTAGTTTATTTGATTTCGCCGTTGCGGCTCCGTAGTGGACTAACCATCCGACTTGGTTGTTCTATTTTTTACCGATGTTTTGATTTTCGCCGTTGGTTCGATTTTCACCGATTGTTTTTATTCTTGTGGAACCCCTAGTCCATATGATTCCCACCGTTGTGGCTTCCATTTGAACTAATCCTCCGATGTTATAGAAGTTCCGAGGTTCGAGGCTGCAGTTTAGTGTTTTATTTCGCCGACTTTTTATGTTGACTCGGGATCCTTAGCCTAAAGTTTCTGCCATTACGACGGCTTAGGGAGCTAACTTTTTGACTTATAGTTTTCCCCCTGATGGGGTTTTCCTGCTATTGTTTTGTGAGCTTTTAACATATTTCATGGGCGACGAAAGTTCTTTGTTTTTGATCGAGTTAGGGTTTTGCGATGAGAACACAGGGCGGGGTCTCACATTTGATGATGATTCTTATTGGTAGTATAGTTTAGATTTATCGAAGTTAGATGTTTCGAATGCAGTCCACCTTAATGTTGTATTTCTTGTTTTAACTGCAAATGGATTTAGAAGAATGTTCAGATCCAGTTTGATGATCGCTGCTGTAGAGAAGATGTATCTAAAGGACAAAGCAGAAGGGAGCTAGTTGAAGAAAAGAAAAATGAAGAAGCAGAAATAGAGAAAAGAAGAAGAAAGTCGGGTCTAAGCTCAATAAGATCTAGCAAGAGACCGACGGATTATTGAGCAAAAAATAATTAGAGGCAGAGGCCCAGGCTTGGAAAAATTTGGCAATTACCAAGCTGGTCCCTTTCCATAAAAATGCTCTTAAATCATAAATCTGAAATGTAACGTTTGTCTGAGTCATGGGCACTCACAAAATGACAAAACTGTGAGATTAAACGATTGGGGAGCCCAAAGGTCACCCGGTGGGGCAACCTAAAGGTTTTTTTTTTGGGTATAAATATAGGAAAGTTAGAGGGAATAAAGGACTTTTTCCTAGTTATACTTATGAGAACATGTTGTAAGAGGAACTATTTAATTTTGCAATAGATAATTACAATTTTGCCTGTTGGAGAAAGCTTTGGTGGAATGTTCAAATGCTGTGAAATGGATGTTGTTCAAGGGGAACTATTTTGTTTTCAACCTTTTTTCCATTAACTGTGAGATCATTCTAACTTGTTGAACCTATGTTCTTGTATGAATGATCTCTGGTTTATTTTATGAAAATTTCCACTATGAGTAATGAATGTTGTTCATAAACAATTGGCTATCTGGTTGTCCAAATATCTTTAAATGTTCATGTGTTTTGAAAGAAGTATCAGCTATATGTGATTTTTCATAATGCATGTATAAAATACATTACTCATTAAATGATAATCTCACTCCCTAGGAACAATTTAGGTAGTTAGTTTTAATTCTTGCTGTGTGTGATTTAGATGCGAGAGAGTTTAAGACGAGAGGTAAGAACCTGTGCATCACATTGTGACCGCTCCTTGTATTCTCGATCAATTTGCATTTTAGGTAGGCACTTGCATATCATACTTAAAACTAAAAACATAAAAATATACACGGTGGATCGGGACGCAACCGGTAAAAACCTTTTATTTTTGTTACTTGACCTATGGTAGCCGGACCGTAAACTAGACGGATTCCCCATACCAAACAGTCACGGGCTAGTTGGGAACGTTGAGTGGGGAGAATCCCTTGCTGTTGTTGCCTGCGATTTTCCAGGCATCAACACATTCATAAGGATAGGTGTGGCACTCTCATGAAGTTGCTCGTTCGTGGTACCTTGCAGTTGTGGATATTCTATAGTAGAGCAAAACTATTATTTCAAACAAAACATGTAATTATTATTCCTAGTTATTAGGAAAATAGTTACAAAAACTTATGATTAGTAGTTAGTTGGTTTTCAACATACTTGGAAGAAACTATTGTGTATATATTTGAATTTGATTGATGTATTAAGGGTTTGAACTTGTAAGATTGGACATATGTTTTGTGAAAACCTTTTTGAATAAATTACAGAGCCGAATGCTGGTTTAACTTCAAAGATTCATGTATTGTTTATGTTACAGTCTATACTTTCTTTCCCTGTGAATGTTTTCTAAGTGTTTACCATCCATTCTGTTTTCCTTCATGTCTGAACTTAGTGTGTAATAGTTTCAGAATTCATACATGTTATGCAGTGGCTATTGTTTCAGATATCCATAAATATTTCTTCTGAAGTTGATATGAAATTCATCCCGTGATGCTCTATATTAATGAATTGTTCATGTTTCTTTCCTATCGCCCGAAAATCAATTAATGATTGTAACTGAATAATTATCTTGTCTTTGTTGAGGTTCTAAGTAGGCATCTTTGTATTATCTTCATATATTTTGACTCCATAGCCCAATGGTTATATGTTTTGTTTCAACCATCTACATAACTTAAAAATGTTGATTCATATATTTGGCCTTGTTAAATCTGTATTCGAGAGATCCCTCTCTGGAAAGAAAAGCTAATTTATTTCTAAAAGTGATTTTGCTGTTACCTTGAGATTGCCTTCCACAACCTTAGGTATATTTTTAGTGATAACAAATTGGTGTCATTTCCAGGGAACGAAGGTGCAAATGATCCCTGGGAAGAATGAAAAAGATTATAACAGATCAAGAAAAAGATTTCTGCAGGCAAACATAAATTTTTGTGAGCAAAGAAGGTTGTACATTTGCCCTGGAGATTCCAGTTTAATTTCTATCAAGATTTTAGAAGACATCCTGGATTCAAATAGACATACATGAGGTAATTCTGATACTGAAGTTTTACAAAGTCTGGAAGATCCAGAAAAATTATTTAGAAAAAGAGGCAAAGAAAAAATAGATATTTCTCAGTTTGGTGCATCGTCTTCTCAAGATTTTCATAGCATGCTTGATCAAGAATGGGAAACTAATGTTGAAAAGGGCTTGTTGAAATCTAAATCTGAGTCTGATCTTAAAAATATTGAATTCAACCCTCGTAGATTAGAATCCTATTTACTTGATTCTCTTTGGAAAAATCTTCAACAGTGTGCAAAGGTTGAAGAAAGACCTGTTGTCCAAACCATTCAAACTTCTCAAGTTCGTCCAAATCCACCTAGACCAATGGCAGTTAGGTTTGCTCCTTTGCATTTGTCTGCTATATTGCATGACCTTCCCCAAAACTATTCCCAGAAAATTTCTTTGTTTGATGGAGAGGGAAGTATAACAACAAAACAACATGTGGCAAAATTTGAAGATTTTATTGACTTGAAGGAAGTTGATTATGTAGATGTTAAAATTAGGTTGTTTGCTCAAAGCCTATCAGGGGAAGCAAAGCAATGGCTTAAAGATTTTCCAACTGCATCAATTCAGACATTTCAAGCTTTCTAGAATGCATTTTTAGAAAGATGGGATGATAAACAAAGCCCTTTACATCTTCTTTCCCAGTACAATAATCTTAAGAAAGGGGGTTTTGAATCTGTTCATGAATTTTCAAGTAGGTTTATGAGATTTTATAATTCAATCCCAAGTGATATAAATCCTTCTGCAATTGCTGCAAAACTTCATTATGCTCAGGCCTTTGACAATGACTTTGCATTTTCATTAAGGGAGAGAAAGTTAGTGAGTCTTGCTGCTATGTTCACAGATGCTTTAGAAGTGGAAGAAAATATTATGGCAAGTGGAAAAATGAAGCAGAGAGAAGTTGATAGGAGGAAAGTTAGAGAAGAAAACATGTCTTCTACTTCTTCTTCTGCCAATGATATTAAATTTGAAATGATGTTAAAAACAATGGAGAAGTTGATGGATAGGTTGACTATAGACAATAGATCATTTAACAGAGAATAGGATGAACCCCAAATCAGAAATCCAAATTTCAGAAAGCCAAATCCTCCTATGCCTCCACAAAATAGGTAGAGAGATATGAGAAATCCAAGGAATCAAGAAGAACAACAGATTCGACCACCTTTCCCTGAGAATTGTGTTGCAGATGAAGAAGAGCCTACTAAAAATGAAATTCACCTTTTTGGGGAATTTGATTCTGATATATACCTCACTGAGGAAGAACATCATATGTTTTCACAGGAAGATGATAAGAATGATTTTGAGAAGGAATTAGAGTAGCATCAGAGAGGTTATTTACATGCCATAGATGATGTACAGAGGAAGATTAAGTTGAGAAATAGAGATGTTGTTGTAAATAAAGGGAGGCTAAATTCAAATCAGCCTTCCACTAGTTCATTAAATACAGAAAAAAGAAATGAAATACAAAAAGATCCTACTGTGAAGAAAGAAGTTGAGAATAAAACAGAAAAAACAAAATAAATGAAACAAACGGCACCAGTGGAGGTAGAAAAAGTTACTTCTATTTTCAATTTGTAGAATGAACTTTCAAATTTGAAGATTTCTGTTCCTTTTAATGAGTTGTTGAGAAATAATGAATACAGGGATACAATAGAAATAATGGTTTAGAGTCAAGGAGAATTTCAATCAGACATTTTAGAATTGACAGATGATAATCCTACTATTTCATTTGGGCCAAAGGTTGAAAATATGGATGATGAAAAGGTTCCTCCTTTTTATTTGAATTTGAATGTGCATGATATGGTTGTACATAATTCCATGTTAGACTCAGGTGCATCACATCTTTTAATGCCTAAAGGAGTGGTAGAAAGTTTGGGGTTGGAAATTATGAGGCCATATAAAGATTTGTATTCCTTTGATTCTAGGAGGGTGAAGTGTCTTGGTTTGATTAAAGATATGGTGGTGTCTTTGACTAAATTACCAGCCAAAACAGTAGTTATGGATGTTGTTGTAGCAGATATCCCACCAAAATTTGGAGTATTGTTATGAAGATATTGGACCTCAAAGTTAAAAGGAAGTTTACAAATGGACATGTCATACGCTACTATTCCTATCCAAAATGGAAATAGAAGGTTATACAGTGAGAAGAGAACACCTTATGTAGTAAGAATCCAAGATGGACTTGATGTTCATCATATATATGCTGTTGATATTGACTTAGGATCTTTTATTTTTTTCAATGATACTGTTCCATGTGATCTAGAGTCTCCATTGCAAACTAAATATACAGAAAATGAAGAAGCGGTGAAGGAACAAGATGCTTTGGAAAAGAAATAGAAAAAAGAAGGATTGTGGACCATGTATTTTGATGGGTCTGTGGAAAAAGTTGGTGCTGGTGCTGGTGTATATATAATTTCTCCTATCAGGGATTTTAAAGCTTTATCATATAAATTAACATTTGAATGCACAAATAATGTAGTTGAGTATGGAGATTTGTTACTTGGGATGCATGCATTGAAGGATTTGGGAGCACAAAGGATACAAGTTTTGGGAGATTCAGAGCCTGTAATAAACTAGGTGAATGATAGTTATCAAACCAGATATCCCAGGATGAGGGCTTATTGAAATGAAGTATGGGACATGTTTGGTAACTATTTTACAGAGCATACAATTAAAGTGGTTCCTAGATAAGAAAACACAGTAGCTGATTCTTTGACAGTTGCTGCTGGTAAATTTAAAACTCCCAATGCTGGTCAAAGAGAATACCAAGTTGACATTGTGAATAGACCTTCCATACCAGACAATTCTAAATACTGGCAGGTATTTGAAGATGATATGCAAATAAAAAGATTTTTAGAATTGTCTGGTGAATTTGTAAACACTCATATTGATGGTGAATATGATAGTGGTGAAAATCTCCAAGATGCTGAATAAAGTGAAGAAGAAATGGTTAAGACTGAAAAATTAAAGGGAACTCTAGGAGGAAAGGATATAATTCAATTGAAAAGTAATTTTATCCCAAGAGGTTTGATCCCCTTAGAGAAGATTTTTTTTATCAAAATGATGTTGCAAAGGATCCAAAAGTGAAACCTACTAACAATGCTATTGAAGATAAAAATATTGGCACTGAAGAAAATCCGAGGATTGTGAAGCTGTCTAAAAATCTGCCTGCCAAAGAGAAAGAAGAGTTTGTGAACTTGATGAAGAAATATGCTGATGTATTTGCTTGGAGTTATGAGGATCTTAAGGAATATGATACTTCCATAATACAACATACTATTCCAATTAAGACTGGAGAAAAACCCTCTAGGCTGAAACTCAGAAGGATAAATCCAAAGCTGTTGCTGATTATTGAGAAAGAAATCAGGAAATTGTTTGATGCCAAGATTATTGTGACTTGGATATTCTCAAGGTGGGTTGATAATCTAGTTCCTGTCAGAAAAAAGAATGGAGAGATAAGGCTTTGTATAGACTTCAAAAATTTGAATAAAGTCTCAATGAAGGATAATTATCCCTTACCAAAAATGGATCATATTCTGCAGAAAGTGGTCGGATCAGAAATAATTTCAACCATGGATGGTTTTTTAGGGTACAATCAGATCAAATTTTTGCTTGAAGATCAAGAAAAGACTGCTTTTACCACACCATGGGGCACATTTATGTATGCAAAAATGCCTTTTGGTTTGATGAATGCAGGGGCTACTTTCCAGCATGCCATGGACATTGCTTTTGCAGGAGAAATAGGTAAATTTGTGGTAATTTATATGGATGATATCACTGTATACTCAAAATTTGACAGGGAGCATATTGACTATTTGGAAAAAGTCTTTATAAAATGCAGAAAATTTGGTATATCATTGAATCCAAAAAAATCAATTTTTTCATTAGAGGAAGGGAAGTTATTGGGTCACATTATCTCAAAGGATGGAGTAAAGATTGATTCGGATAGATTCAGTGCAATTTTGAAAGTGGGAGAACTAAGAAGCAAAAAGGAAATACAATCATTCCTTGGGCAGGTAAATTTCTTGAGAAGATTTATTCCCATTTTTGTTGAAATACTAATGAATATCACTAATATGTTGAGAAAGGACCATGAAATAAAGTGGAAAACAGAGGCTAGGAAATATTTTAAATAAATAAAACAGGGCTATTTCAGAAGCTCCTATGCTAGTAAGTCTAGATTTCAATAAATATTTCTTAATATTTTCATATGCGCCGGAACATACTATTGTTGCTGTCTTGCTACAGAAAAATAATGAGAATATGGAACAACCTATAGCCTTTTTTAGTAAGATGTTGAGAGATGGAGAATTGAAATATGATATTATGGAGAAGCAAGCGTAGACTTTCGTTAAGGCTTTGAAATATTTCAGGGTATATATTCTTCATTCACATATAATTGCTTATGTTCCAACTAGTGCGGTGAAAGGAATTCTTACACAACTTGATCCAGAAGGAAGAAGAGAGATATGGATTGCAACATTATTGGAGTATGATATAGAAATTAGACCCACTAAGTTGATTAAAGGACAAGGACTTGGAAAAATGTTGACAGACTCAAATCATGAAGCTTTACAGCTTAATTTCTTATCTATTCAATCTAATCAATTGGACACAGGGGTGGAGGTGATGATTGATTTTGCTACATCTCCATGGTATTCTGATATTGTTCATGTTCTATAAAACTTACAAGCTCTTGCAGGATTAATTAAACTAGAGCAAGATTTGTGAAGTTGAAAGCTGCTAATTTCTGTATTTTAAATCAGTATCTTTACTGGAAGGACCCTGGTGGTGTGTTACTTAATTGTCTTTTGGAAAATGAATCCCAAAAAATGGTGAAGGAATTTCATAAAGGAGATTGTGGAGGACATCACTCTTGGAAAGTGACAGCAAACAAAATTTTGAGAGCTGGTTTATATTGGCCTTCATTATTTTCAGACGTATACAAAGAGACTAGTACATGTCACCAATGCCATATTTTTGATGGTAAGAGAAAATTAATTCCACTTCCTCTGAATCCAATAACAGTAGAAGCTCCTTTTCAGCAGTGGGGATTGGATTTTATTGGAGAAATAAACCCAAATTCTTTAGGACAACATAAGTGAATTTTAACAGCTACAGACTATTTCACAAAGTGGATTGAAGCAATACCTACCAGGAAAGCTACTGAGATAGTGATCATGGATTTTCTTGAAGATAATATATTGGATAGGTTTGGTTGTCCCAGAAGAATTGTGACTGATAATGCAACAAATTTCAAATCCAAAAAGATGATTAATTTTTGTCATAAATATCACATCAGTCTTAACCATTCAACTGCTTACTATCCACAGGGAAATGGACTGGCAGAGTCTTATAATAAAAGTCTGGTAAGAATCATCAAGAAGTTATTGGAAGATAACAAAAGGTCTTGGCACACCAAGATTAAGTATGCTTTGTGGGCGGATAGAATTAGCACTAAAAGGGAAATTGGAATGTCTCCTTTTCAATTGGTATATGGAACTGAAGTCATTTTTCCATCATTGTTGGGTGTACCAGTTATGAGGTTTTTACAGGAACATCAAGACGAGCCAAACCATATGCAGAGAAGGATAAACCAAATTATTGAATTAGATGAGCAAAGGAATAAAGCTTATAATAAAGTGCAAATACATGAGGAAAAAATGAAAAACACCTTTGATAGAAGGGTGAAAGAAGAACAGTTCCAAATTGATGACCTGGTATTAAAGTGGGATGCTCCGAGGGAAGACAAACATGGAAAATTTGACCACATGTGGGTAGGTCCTTATGTTATTATAGGTCACAGAGGAGAGAATGCATTCATTCTAGAGCATCAAAATGGGGTTTTGCTGGATAGTGGCCCTATTAATGGAAGATTTTTAAAGCACTACTTGTCCTAAGGCGGAAGGTAATTTTTGTACTATAGTTTGTAAATATTTATTTGTTCCTGAAAGCAGTACAGATGGCGAACCAAATAGATTTGAATCCCAGAGTGAAGGCCCTAAGATATTGAGGGGTAGCCGTTTTCTTTAATTTAGAAAGAAAATACATATCTGAAAAATAAAATTTTTGGAGTTTTTGGTACAAAAGTCAGAAACAGGCACCTGGTCTATGAGTTCTTTGATACCTCACAAGGAGGATATCATACCCAGTTAGAGCTAGTTGTTAGAACCTTCTATGCTAAGCAATTGAAGGAAGATAAGACCAAGAAATGATAAGGGATAAATTAAAAATTGGTGAAATATGAACAAAAGGTACACATTTAAACATTGGAAAAAGGTTAATATTCACGAGTTAAATAAAAATGTGCACTTTGGTTATTGTACTGCAGCATCGGAGGGTGTAGATTTGTGATCGTGTGGATCCACAGTCATAAAATGACCCGCGGGGAAAAGTTGCATGAGAGCGAAGATTTTGGCGGAGAGTGGAATGAGTTAATGAGTTAACAGGATCGACGATCACGAGATAACGGGGATTAAATTTACGACCATAAGTTAATCTGCGGTATAAAGATGCAAGGTTAAATGATGATAAAGGTTGGTGGATTACATAGAAGGGGTTTGATCTAATGGTTCTAATGAAATATGTAATTTGATCAATGACCATAATCTAATCCGGAGCCCGAACTTGTGAGACAGTTAGTATAGATGAGTGGTAGTGGAATTCAAACTGATTTCCACGTGGCGTCCTTTAGTGAGTTCCGTTGGGAAAAATGGTAAAGAAAAAATATTATTGGAATCTCTGAAACCATTATTTGTCATATAAAAGTGAGTTGACCAAGGTAAAGTTATTTTTTGTTTGTACGTTGCGGGTGAATAGAAGCAGAGACAGTGCACCATATTTTTCTAAAGTCAATTCCTTCGCATCTGTCAGCTACCACGTAAGCCTAAAATCTGAGATTCTTGTTGAAGACTTGTTGCCATTGCTTATTATGGAAAAAGATCAGAGTTCGATGGTATTATCCATGGTTTTAGATGAAAGAGAAGAATTAGTTATTGATAGGGAAAGGAATGTTTTTGACCCAATTCTGTCGGTATGCAGCATCTCTGTTTCAAAGGAACGTCTATGGAAGTATAGGTTATAGGGAAATGATGTCCTAAATGTTTGTAATTATTTCTTGTATGGTTTTGTTTTCGAACAAACTCTACCTTTCCCAGAGTTCATCGAGTGGTGTGCAAATAATTATTCGTCTTATGAAAGGGTTGTTATGCATCGTACAACTTCGAAAATTCTCTGTAGAGTTGATGTGAAATTTGTTCGTGAAGTCTTAAGTCTACCTGATAATTTCCCCATAAATCCTGAGTCTTTCAATCAGCAAGTTCTGATTGAGTTGTACAAAAATTGCAAAAATGAAATTAGATGTCAGTTCTTGTCTAGTATTTTAAAAGTCGGTCAGTCATTAGAAGGTTTGTTTTTGAAATACAATGTCAGTATTTTCAGAGATGAAGTTCAATTAGTTATGTCAGTGGCCAGTCAAGTTTTGGGTCTGGATAATGATAAACATGTGAGTGAATTCATTTTGGGTTTTTTGCTGAGTATAGGCTCAACCAACCTTGAATCCAATTTAGTCCACTGTTTCAATTTTGATGAGTTTTTGGTTGAAGAAATACATACCCAGTTAGTTGAGTTTCCCAAGGTTAGGTTTTTCAGGTACCAGTCGTATTTGTTGAACATGTTATTGTGTTCAAATGTGTCAGAGCTACAGTTTCTATCTACAATGTTTTCTTTAGACCTCCCAAAGTAGATCAACATGTTCGAATTTGTGAATACGATCATGGCTGATGTATATAAAATGATTTTTGATGATGTCTTACCTAGGGTATTGGAAGACATGAGAGTCATGTTGCAATCTTCTTAAGAGGATAGAATAGGGGATTGGTTTTTACACAAGGAA
Organism: Pseudotsuga menziesii; assembly: GCA_001517045.1. Classification (NCBI taxonomy): domain Eukaryota; kingdom Viridiplantae; phylum Streptophyta; class Pinopsida; order Pinales; family Pinaceae; genus Pseudotsuga; species Pseudotsuga menziesii. The sequence goes on along the minus strand of LPNX010315178.1, from coordinate 627,667 downwards.
TTTACTGTTATAAGAGTGTATGGGTTCACTGGAGAACCATACAGGTTACCTTCCTTCTTAACACCAAGAGTGTTTGCATTAGAATTCATTAGACAAAGACTGTGTGCATAAGAGGAACACTTCGGAGCATTCAAGAAATATTCTTATGTAAAATTCCCTCTGAAGGTTGGTCCTTTCATCTTCAAAAATAAAAGTGCTTTGTTGGTTGTTGAAAAATTATTGGAACTTATGGAATTTCAGAAAGAAGAAAAAATGAATTATGACCCGCATCGGATTATTTTGCAGAGAAGGAAATTGAACAAAAACAAACTGTTTGATCATCAAGTCATTGAGGGATTAGATAAAATGGCTAATCTTTTTATTTTTGAAGAAGATCCAGAGGTTATGAAAGAAGAGATGATGGAAGTAGATGAATATAAGAGAGATAAGTTGTATTTAACAGTTCAAATGTCTATCAATTTTTTTGTTATTAATAAAAGGACTCTCTTTGAAACAGGTTGCATGGACATGGATGAAGATACTTCAAGTAAAAAAATCAAAATGCAACCTCAGAATGAACTAATCAATTCAGAAGAAGTAAGTTCAGAAGACTTAATGAAAATGGTTTTGTTTCAGAAAAAATCTATACAAATGCAACAATATTCTTTTGAAGATGAAGGTAAAATAGAATCTAGCTCTCGGTACAAGTCTAAGACAGATCTGATGTCAAGTTATGCTGATAAGGAGATACATTCATTCTATGAAACTAAAAATCTGCTTCCTCGAGTTAGAAAGTTAATTAATCAAAAAACTTCATTGGTTTCTATTCGGGATGTAGAGAGAAATACCTTGAAGTTTGCTGTGGTGAGTGACAAAAAGGTGTCTAAGATGGAGGTAAAACTAGATAAAATTAGCGTCCCTGATAAAATACAACTCCACAAACAAACTAGAGATGTCATCTATTATGATTTGCTACATGCTACTGTGAAAGTTACTAAATTGCAATCTCTTGTGGATAAAATGGAAGTTAAGTTAAAACATGAAAAAGTTGAAAATAAAGCTAATTTGATTCAAATAAATAAATTACAAGGAGATATCATAAGTTTAGGGACTGAACCAAACAATGTGCAAACAACAAAGAAGATTCTAGAAAGGAAAGATAATACTATTCAAGTGTTGAAAAAGAAGCTCAAGGTCCCTAATACTCAACATGTTCAGTATTCATAATTGATTGCACTACAAGAAGAAAAAGAAAAGGTTTACCAGGAAATGATGGATTACAAAGGGAAATTATTGAAGATGCAGGAGGAGAAGAACAAATGGGAAACCTAAAAAGCTGAGTTGATAACTCAAGTTACAAGGTTGAATAAAGGTCAAAATGATGAAAAGGAGGTTATGGAGGAATTAATGAATCAACCTTTCAATGATACAGAAGAACCCCTTATTAATGACGAAGAACCAGTAAATGAATTTTCTGCAGATGCTTTGCTAGTTCCCATGTCTCAAGTAAGTTTGAAGGAAGTGGAAATTAAAGGGTTAAAGGACAAGAATGAAAATATTAAGTTGGAATTGGCTAAAAGTATTGAAGAAAAGAATAAAGCTTGGAATGAAAAGAACCAATTGCAGAAAAAATTCAATGACACGAGAGAGAGAAACATAGGAAAAGTTCCTTTGCAAGGAGCTAAACATTTTATCTGGGATACATTGTCTGTAGAAATTACCAAGTTCAGACATTATTTAAATTTTATCAGTGATAAAAGTGAATTAGTAAATTTGGCTGCTCAGAGATTAAAATTAGCAAATGAAACCATGGAAAATAAATCTTTGGACACTTCTCATAATGCTATTAATTTTTTAAATTCTCTGACATATCAAGATCTGCAGGATATTGGGATCAAGGACAGGGTAGCTATTATATTGTGGGAAAAGAAGTTTATTGGTAAACATCAACTTATGAAAGTTGTGGAGGAAAAAGAAAACCATATGTCTTCTCAAGTCAAAGATTTCAAGGCGGCTTTTCAAAATTTATTTGATGATGGTCTCCCTTCTTTTTGGGATGACGAAGGACGACTATTTTCTCAGGAATAGTATCATAGCTTGTTGGTACATAATCACATGGATCAGTCTAAGTTTGAGGATTTAGTCAAAGGATTAACTGGAAAAGTCATTGTTGAAAAGTTGACAGAATATTTTGAATTGTTGGACCAGTTTTTAGTTGCTAAAAAAGGATTACTAGCTGTGTCTTATGAATCCTATGTGGATTTGGAGGTGTCGATAAGAGAAATGACGGAGTATGATATTCCAAATTTGGAACAATGGAAAATTGTGGAGAAATTTGGGAAAACCAAATATAGATTACATTCATAAGGACAGTTGTGGCGCTCTCATGAAGCTGCTTGTTCGTGGTACCTTACAGTTGTGGATTTGCTATAATCAAGCAAAACAATTATTTCAAACAAAGAATGTAATTATTATTCCTAGTTATTAGGCAAATAGTTACAAAAACTTATGATTAGCAGTTAGTTGGTTTTCGACATACTTGGAAGAAACTATTGTGTATATATTTGAATTTGACTAATATATCAAGGGTTGTAACCCATAAGATTGGACTTATGTTTTGTGAAAACCTTTTTGAATAAATTACAGAGCCGAATACTGGTTTACCTTCAAAGATTCATGTATTTTTTATGTTACAGTCTGTACTTTCTTTCCCTGTGAATGTTTTTTAAGTGTTTACCTTCCATTCTGTTTTCGTTCATGTCTGAACTTAGTGTGTAATAGTTTCATAATTCATACATGTTATGCTCTAGCTATTGTTTTAGATATCCATAAATATTTCTTCTAAAGTTGATATGGAATTCATCCTGTAATGCTCTATATTAATGGACTGTTCATGTTTCTATCCTATCGCCCGAAAATCAATGAATGACTATAACTGAATAATTATCTTGGCTTTGTTGAGGTTCTAAGTAAGCAGCTTTGTATTATCTTCATCTGTTTTGAATCCATAGCCCAATGGTTATATGTTTTGTTTCAACCATCTACATAACTTAAAACTGTTGATTCATATATATGGCCTTGTTAAATCTGTATTCGAGAGATCCCTCTCTGGAAGGAAAAGCCAGTTTCTTTCTAAAAGTGGTTTTGCTGTTACCTTGAGATTTCCTTCCACAACCTTAGGTATATTTTGAGTGATAAAGTATGGAATTGAGTGTTCCATTCGGATCCCCTCCGATTCACAGAAATTATGGAAGTCTCCTTTGATGTACTCTCCTCCTTTATCAGATCTAATTGACTTGATATTCTAACTGAGACTGTTCTCAACCATAGCCTTAAAAACTTTAAAAGTATCAAAAAATTCTGATTTTTGTTTCATTAAGTAGATCCAGTAGTACCTAGAACAATCATCAATAAAAGTGAGGAAATACCTACAACCATTAATGGAGTTTGTGGGAATACATATAGCTACATCACTATGTATCAAATCAAGTGTAGAGGAAGCTCTACGTGCCTTCCAAAAATCATACTTCTTTTCTGGATGCTTACCTACCAAGCAACCGGCACATACTTCATTGGAATTTTGGATGGAGGGAAAACCTTCAACCATTTTATCATTGTGGAGTTGCTGCAGATATTTGAAATTGAGATGGCCAAATATCTCATGCCAAATATTGCTGGTGTTGTTAGCATGAGACAATAAAGCTGTAGGAGGAGAGATGGGTAAGAAATGTGAGAACTCATAAGCTTTGGTAGAGTGATTTGCAATACCTTTTGCTATAATCTGTCCAATGGCTTTTTCTGTAATCTCAACTATTTTTGAATCGAATGTAAGTCTCTTGGGAGAGCCTGTATGAGTCATCTGATAAATAGACAACAAGTTAGTGGCAAGGAAGGGTACACAAAGGACATTCTTGAACTCACCATGCTTCTCTTTGATTGAGCCCCTTCCTTCTGCTGGAATTTGGGAATCATATCCCATGTGAATGTTAGGCCTTTTTAACAGTGTGAGTGAAGAGACGGATTCTTTGGAGGAAACTGTGTGGTTGGAAGCTCCAGAATCAATTATGTATGTTGTATACTGTGTAATGCTAGATTTCAAAGCATGGATCCTTTCATCATCTTCTATATGTGGTTCTTCATCATCCTTCTTTTCTCCTTATGGGAGAGAAATGCTATGTTGCTTGAGAAGAGATGAAATTTGATCAGTCTGCTTCTTCATACAAAAATATTCAAGATGGTAACCCTTTTCACAATAGGGACATAACTTCTTTTCAAACTTCTTCTTTTTCTTAGATCCGGAGGCTCCTTCGGAAGTCTGTTGATTCTGTTTAGGCTTCAAATCAGCTACTTTAGGATCCTTCTTCTTTGATTCCTCGATTGGAAAATTCCTTCACTAGATATCTGCTACACCAAAACTTGCAGATGTTGATGAACATTTGAAACCCAACACAAGGCCCTATCACTAGGAGTGGTGGTTAGTCAACTTGTTTTATATTCCCAAAGGTGCGACGGTTATACCATGAAGAGGTTGTACCGATACTCCAACACCCTGCCTCCAACATAGCTTGTGGGAATTGAACCTGTGACCTATGCTCTGATACCATGTAAGGTTTTTCGTTACACCAAAACCTACAGATGTTGATGAACATTTGAAACCCAACACAAGGCCCTGTCACTTGGAGTGGTGATTAGTCCACTTGTTTTATATTGCTAGAGGTGCGACGGTTATACCATGATGAGGTTGTACCGATACTCCAACACCCTGCCTCTGGCGTAGCTTGGGGGAATTGAGCCTGAGACCTATGGTATGATACCATGTTAAAATTTTTGTGCCATTTATATCTTCAAGCAATTAGTTCTGAATTATTATTACAGTAAAAGGAGAATGAATATACACACTAAACAAAACAAACCACACAAGAAACATATGAGTGTAGCTCAGGTAATTACAGTATCATTGTCATTAATTAAATCCGGTGTTACAATAGTTTACATAAAGGAAGAATTTAAATGCATTAGGGAGAAATTCAAATCTACCAACTGGATCTAACTATACCTAACTGACTAGCTAACTCATGGTGTCTCAATCAATATCAGAGTCCAAAGATTCATTCCCAGATGTCTAACCAACTCACATAATCAATAATAACTATTTAACTTAGTCTAACTAAGGTGGTAGGTGTGAAAAGGCACCTAATCCACATGAAGCCATGTATTAGCCATGCATAAATAGTGCTAACTAATTGATTGTGATCTAACTGAAAGTAACTGGAAGGTAACTAAGCTCAACTAGTTCCAACTCCAATTGACTAATGGAGGTTGGTGTTGGGACTCCAAGTGGATCCTAAAATGTAGGGATTGGTCTAGGAGGTGCCCAAACTGATGCATGCACATGCAGTAAGTGTCAATTAACCTCTAGCAGTGTTCCCCACACTCTAGTAATTGGTACATGTGGCCTCATTAGGCCAAGTGGAACCAAATAATTAATTAAGGTTCCTAAGTTAGGCTAAATGATCTAACTAGACAGTATGGTCAAGGGAGGATTAATAATCCTAACACCCTTATATTGACTTCTCGCTTAAAATTATCATGTTGGGAAAATGATGTCCCTTAATACCTGTGAAGTTACAGACCACAAAATGGTGGAAGTTGACCAAAATTTTCAGAGAAGTTGATTCTGTTAATGGTGTTTTTGCTAAATTCCTAAGAACCACATTAAAGAATCTGCTATGGTGTCAAATAAATGTATGGTTTTTATGTGATTATTACTTTTCACACATTCATTTATATCATCTATGATTTTGTTGAAGGGTTCTAAAATCAATTTACCTTTCTCCCTACAAACGTAGATGAAGAACGTACTACTTTAAACCCTATTCAACAGTCTGATCGTGAAGGTAAAATCCTGTATCGTGAAGAATCTGTTGAATTAATCTTAGGATATTTGTAGCCTGACAAAATCACAGCAAAAGGTAAAAAGTGATAAGGAAAAATGATGTAAACCCTGAGTATGATAGTCAAAACTAGGTATGAATAAGTCTGATGTAGTGAATCAAGTTTCACTAGAAGCATGGTTAAGCATAATAGTGAACTTATTTTTGATAAGATATACAGTGACTATAAAGATGAATCCTCTTTTCATGAATCTCCACTAATTGGTTTTGAATATGAACAAAGTATTGATCATGATAATTGCCGTGCATCTCCTAAAGGAATATAGATTGGTAATTCATCACCATTCAGACACCCCAAACATGAAATCCAACGTAAATAATCAATGGATGATAAACATTCCTTGGATGAGGCCTTAGAAGCCACGGAACAATCAATTAGACTTCCTCTGGAGCATAAGATCAATCATTTAGAAGATGAATTAAAAGTGGATGAAGAAGCTCGCAACATTTAGAAGGCATAACTACAACGATAGAGAAATGAATTGTTGATATGGGTACCGTTAAAATAAAAGAAAAATAAGTATAAATCAATTGCTATCTGTTTCAAATGAGAGACTGATCAAGCTCGATAAATTGCATAGGAAAAATATTCTCAAGCTAAAAACCATATTATCAGAAGCCAAACCCACGAAACTTAGTCATCATTAGTCAATGTTGTTTTGGTAATTTTGTTTATACAGGTGAGGTAAGTTTTCAAGCACTTCAATTAATATTTGTTAGCTGTTATAGAAGCTCCTGTATAATTAGAGATTCTACAGGAGTGTCATTATTAATTCTTGTTTTCATTAAATTTTGAGTGATTACAACATTAATGAAAATTATTCACGTGTCACAGATTCCTTGTATCTTTGCATTCCTGTTGCAGATCATATATTCTATCGAATGAATATCTATTTGGGAGTTAACATCTGCCGATGGTTGGCTATTTTGGTGAATTTTACAACGATCATTGTTAATATGTCCTATTTCTAGATTTGTACACATGTTTTGCTTTGATCCACTTCAACTTTCTCGGTTCATCGCTCATATATTCGCGCAGAAAGACTTTAATTCAAGATATTCTGGAATCTTAATAAAGACCCTGCTTTTCCTAGAAATTTCGACATATCTTCCATATCATTAATCTCAATTGGTTATTCAATGAGTCTATTATATTTTCACTAATATGGGTAGAGTTGTTGTAATTATTTGGATGACTCATGTTCATTTGTGTTGCACCTAAAAATCCCATAGTTGCCTGTTTTACTTTCAGAAAATCCTAGCCTGAGATTTCCTTGGCCACTTTTTTCCATCCCTAGGAAGGATGACGCTTTTCCCTAGTTTTGATAGAGCACCATCGGTGCTCTGTCCAATGGAAAAAAGTGCACCATCTCCTAGATGTTTTCTGGCAGAAGGCGCCATTGGCGCTTCTCCTTGTGGATAAAAATGAACCGGTGCTTCTTCACATGAATCCAAGAGCGTCGATCAATCCAAAACATGAAAAAAAGAACATTCTAGAATATTCCTTGCGAAAGCATATGTGGAGTTTGTTCCTACTAGCTAGGGAGAGGTGGAATTCACCTTCCTCACCTATTGGGATCACCTCCTATCCATTCCCCAAGTGAATCTTATCATACTTGGCCTATAAATGAAGCCTTCATGGAGTGAGTGAGAGGAGGCCAAAGAAAGCACCCTTATGCTGTTGGAATGAGATCTGGGTTAGAGGCAAGGTAGAGTGACCTTATGTGTGAAGAGATTATTGTAGGTGTGAAGGATTATAGATCTGTTGTAGGGGATAAATCTAGCAATATCAAGGATTTATGGTTGTAACTTTACTCTCTCTTTATTATTACAAAAGTGTTCCCCTTTCCTGTATTTAATGTGTATTAATATCAAGTAAATGTTGTTAGACTCCTTGATCACTAGCATAGATGATTGATTTGTCATGATGCTCTCACTTTGTGCTTTTTTTTTATTTTAATCTCTTTTGCAGGTACTGAAGTTTGCAAGAAGGACTTTTGGAACAAAGACGAAAGGACTTAGATTCAAGGTATGATGTTAGTTTTATGTTGATCAAATTGATTATCTAGGGGAAGGATATGATGATGTGATATTTTGTTCTACACTTGTGTCTTGCAGGGTAGAGGAACAATCGATGTTTGCACTGGTTGCAAAATTCCTTGAAACAAAATTGGCAAGCATACTGGGATAGATTAATCCGGTCAGATCTGGGGCAAATCCGGTCTGATCTGCAGCAGATCCAGTTAGATATACAATTGTTGGTAAGTTTCTTGCTTATGAAGTTTACATTCTATTCTTTATCTATTTTAGCTGATAAGGTGAGTGATCCATCTTGTTGATCCTATTAATTTCCTCTTTTTAAAATTTGTTTCTACTGTTGTCAGTCCAAATCATCCCAGTTTCTTGGTTTCTTTTGCAGATCTTTAGTTTTTTGCATATTTAGATCCATCGACGCACCTAGCCTTGTTTGACAAAGCGTCACTTTTTCTAAGGTGCATTTTTCCTCTTGGTTTGCAGCACCAACATCACCTTTTGATGCTTTACATAGAGTTCCTACAACTCCCTACTTTAGTGGACCAAAAGCATCGATCTCCCTGCAACTCTATGGTGCATCTTGCCTCTATGCGCTGAGGTAGGTCCTTTGAACTGCCTGCATTTTGATTTTTTTTTAATGTTTGTATTTCTTTGGAAATTCCAGTGTGATTTGCTTGAGTCTTTTTCTTTTGATAATCTGATTCTCATTCGTTGAGCTTAGTTTCAAAACATTTTCCTTCTTTATTAGTGAAAAGTTATAGTGAAGGGAATTGTGTGAAAATAAGTCTTGGATTCTTTGTTTGGTGTGGTTTTCTCTCTGAAAAGCTTAGTTGGAGAAAGGAAATATTATCCTCTCATTAATTCAGTTTTCTTTATACTTCTTTGTGTCATTTATGTTTCAAAATCATATTTGAAAATACAAAAATAAAACTAGTTATCTTGTCTTGTTTTTTCTTTGAAAAGTCTATTTTTGGTTTGCATGAATGATTTAGGAGAGTGAATCTTTTTGGTTTGATTGAGTACAGTTTATTTTGATAAAAAACATTAGAGGCTCAATTTTATTTTCCTTGATTCAGACTATTAAATTTCTTATCGGTGAAAAGTTTTTGTTTGAATAATTCTTTGTAGAATTACTTGTTAGGTCTTGTAATTGAATCATTGAAAGTGGCTTTTAACCCAAAAAATCCCTCACTCAGCTCTACATGGTCTACACCACCCAAGGACACCCATTCATGACCCTTATTTGACCCAATTTGACCCCCACACCCTCAAGAAGGCTTAAAAACATGAAAAAGGGCCTAAAAACCCCTAAAAGAGCCTAAATAGCTCTCAAAGGGGCTAAAGCCTCCAAAAAGGGGCTAAAACTCCTCAAAGGAGCATAAAACCCTAAAAGGAGCTAAATATTGAGCGAAAGGGGCTAAAATCCCAAAAAAGGGGCTAAAGCCCTGACCAGGGGCTTAGAACCCTAAAAAAACTTAAAATAGAGGGGTGGGGGTCACTCTCAAAACATTCATCCCTTGCATAATGTTATGCTACCTGAGTGGATGCCTTGAGACCATTTTCCTCTCAATCCACCCACACTCCCTCTCATCCATCCTCCCATTGAGCCATAGCTCCCCTATTGCCAAGAGAGAGGTGCTTTTCCAAGCTAGGGCATGGTGGCCCATTTCCACCAAGAGGTATAAGCTTTGTTTATTATCATTTTTATTCTAGTTTTTCTAAATTAGTTTGCTTGCAGGTTCATTTTATGTTCTGACAAGTTGTATGCAGGGTTCTGGAGTCTAACCTTGTGTGCAGGGTTTCCATTTCTTTCTTTTCTGTTCTCTTTGCGTCAGTTCCGTTTCGTTTTTCTTGCATTACCATCAAGAACCCTATCGTTTCGTCCTATAGATGGAAGGTAGACATTCCTGCTCTGTATTAAGGGAGAAATCCCTGCTACAGAACTGGTGAGCATACCATGTCAATCCCATGGGATCCCTGGGTTTATTTTTCAAAATTTTAGTTTTTATTTCTGTTTTGTTAACCTAGTCTAATTTTCTATTAAATCTAGTTTAGATCTCTGTTTATTTGCATTTCTAGTTACTACTGAGCCTCCTGTTGTCATCAGATCTGCTCCAACAAAATTTATAAATTTCTGGCAGCACACAGAATGGTTTCATCTAAGTTTCAGCTACATATGAAGAAATTCAAAATATGGCTTAAGAGTTCCTAGTCCAAATCGAATATATGCACTTTATGCAGCCATGAAAAGAGGTATGAGCACATAAGACATTCATGAGTTATGCTATAATGATAGATGGTTCCTTTTACAGTTGTCGGAGCTCCTAGACATTGAAGGTTTCCTATCTATTACAAAGCTATCAGAACTGAGCAAAGATGATTTTTATGAAGTAAAGAAGCATTAGAGGAAATTTGGGGTCTAAAATGGGCCTTATAAGAAAACGTGCCAATAATCAATTTTGTGAGTTGGAATTCAAGAACCAATAGAATTTCAATAAAATGAGTCAACCATAATGGTTGAATTGACATATTTGTCATAAAAGAAAACTACTTTTTTTGTTCGTATTTTTGACATATATCCCTATGTTTTTACTCAATTTCAAGCAAGAGAGCCCATTGGAGGCGGAATTTAATTCCGCATCCAACGAGTACTTTTGATGGACCTTGCTACCCCAAAAATAAGAAATACCTGAAAAAACATGATGATGATGTCATCATCACATTTTTTCAGGTATTTCTTATTTTTGGTGTAGTGGGGTCCGTCAAAAGTATGCAGTGTGGGTACTCGTTGGATGCAGAATTAAATTCTACATCCAACAAGCTCTCCCGCATGGAATTTGAGTAAAAACACATAGAGATATGTCGAACATATGAACAAAAAAAGTAGTTTTTTTCATTCTTCCTCCAAAATTAATAAGTATTATTTTATTATTTTAGCTATTGTTTTATATTTTTAACTATTATTTTATTATTTTCCTTAGAAGGCCCATTTTAGACCTCAAATTTCCTCTAATGAGGGGATTTCAGGATAAGCAGATATCATTTGCAATTAAATCACCTAAAATAGAAGTCCGTACTCGATCCCTAACTTTAGGTGTATGTCCTACATATAAAAGAGTGGATACATGTGTAGTTGAGTTTGAATCCAATACACCCTATATGTATTCATCTTACGACAATGAATGTGAAGCAAATCCTAGGGCATCACGAACAGTTCCTTTTGTCCCTAAGGTAATTGGTCATCCTTTAGCGAAGTATGTTTCCCTTCTTATGTTGGGAAAATATCTTCAAGACATCGGTTTTACATAGTCATGTATTTGTCAAGGAAGCAAATTATCAGAAGTTATTTTCAACATCTGAAGACATCTTGAAAGAGAAAAGAATCATCGATCCGGAGCTTTGACCTATAACCTATTGGCAACCCAAGCATCAATGCTGCCGCAGTATCGACATCTTAAATCACTAGTGTTGTGATGTTTTCTTCATCGCCGATCGGGAGCTCTGACCTCTAACCCGTCGGCACCCCAACCATCAAAGATGCTGCAGTATCGATGTCTTAAATCACTAGCATTGCAATGTTTTCTTCATCGGCGATTGGAAGCTTAGTCTTCTAGCTCATCGACGCCTTAGACTAGAACGCTCCCGCTACTTCGGAGGGGAAATGAACTAATTTCATCGCTGTCGGAATAATATTTGTCATTGATCAGGGGCCGTGTTCATTGTCTTACCGAAACTGTGGAGATGCTTAGTCGGGATGTCTCCCGCCGTTGCCGCTATTTTGTAAACTATCTTGCCGATGAATGTTGCCACTGCTACGGAGTTCAAACACATGAAGACTCAGAGTAAGGACGTGTACAATCAAATGGAGGACAAAGATGTTGAGTTTTCTAGATTGCAAAAAAATCCTGGGTTTTAAGTGATCTAACTGTCTTGGTAGAGCCTTCTAAGATTTTTTAGACTTAGATTCATAGTTGGTTTTTGAAAGCAATTTGATAGATGTCTATTTATATTTTTATTTTGTATTACACTTGTATTAAGACTGTTTTAAGGAGATCGACTTTGCTATTTTTGAAAGATTTCGATCCATAGAAATAGGATTTGATAACTATCTCAGAAACTCAGAGGTTTTGTATATAAGGGATAGTAGCTAGATAGGAAAAGGGGGTAATCGGAGATGGGAATCCAATTGTGATGTATATTGTATGACTATCTGCATCTTCAATACAGGTTCTGCTTTGATATGATTATGGTTATGAGCTGATTTTGTATATTTTATGAATTCTATTTTTTATGATTTATCCTATATATGGTCAATTACATTCCATTACATGATTCTTATGATAAAATACAGTTATCTTTTAAACCTTTAGTGACAGAGTTAAGATCATTCCATAAATTCGTGCTCGTAGTTCCCTTGTTATTGAATTTTGTATTTGATTTTTTATGTCATACAGATATTTAATGTTTATGTGATTTTCCTATATCTTTGTGTTGGGGCGTGCACCCTAACGGTCCTTAAGGTGGGTAACTCCGCGGAGTTATGGGAGTTTGTAAGCGGAGTTACAACTCGAAATAGTCTTAGGGGTGTCGGGGTTGAGTAAAAACCTCCTTTTGTAATAAAACCATGGGTTAAGTCCAGGGTTTAGGGTTAGGGGTGCCCATGGTTTAAGCCCATGGTTTTGTAATAAGTGCACTATAAATAAGCATTCTTGTAACGAAGTCAGTTTAGGCTTTTTGATGTAAGATGAATTGATGAGAAGCTAAGGCTATTTTGTAAGAGAAGGTTAAGTCCCAGCTGTGTGCGTGGATGACCTCTGCAGCTGTGTGCGCAGAGGGTTTTGGGTGATAAAGAAAATCTGCAGCTGTGTGCGCAGAGGCCTGCAGCTGTGTGCACGTCTTTGAGGACTTGAAGGGATCTGCAACTGAGTGCATAGATTAGAACTGTGGTTTTTGTAAAGAGTTGAATAAAACACAGTTCTGTGGACGTAACCCTTAAACTGGGGGTGAACCACATTATATCGTGTGTTGTGGTTTTTGTTGTGTTGTTGTTATGTTCTTTATGCATTGATAAATATATATCTGATAAGTAAGATCACTGCTAAATATTAACTTCGCTGGAATTCCCAGTAAAGGGTTAAGCAAGGCACTGTTTGTTTATCTAACCGCGAAGCTAAATAAGTAACTATTAAAGTTTTGCATTGTATGATTATAAGTGTTAGAAACTAAAGGTACAGTAATATCCCTCTTCTGCTTGCAGAAACCTGATTCTGCGGCACCCCATAGCTATTTTTGGTGAGACTGCAACCTGTTTGCAGGTTGTTGCTGGAAGGGCCAACACTGTGGGTCTTTTGTTGGTGCGAAGTTAATGGTATAAAGCTCGGGTCTGCCCTATAGCCCAACAAATTGGTTCCGTTGCCGGTTGAACTTAGTATCTGCTCAAGAGGGGTTTAGGTCGTACCTTGAGGGCTATGTTCTGGAGACCCTTTGTGAAGGAAATCAGTGATTGGCTTGATGAGACTTATCTGAAATTCGCTGAGCAAGAGAACAAAGATCCACGTTGTAGTGCAAACGAATTTTTACAAAGGTATGTTTTTTGTGATGTTTATGAAATTTTCTTTGGTAGTATCCACATAGAGTTGCACCAGTGGTTATCCAGGTTAACAGAGAGAAGGACGAACTTCCAAGAACGTCAATTTCCTGATTGGACCCCCGCAAGAATTAATATACTGAAAAGGGTGAACAACGAGATATCCTACGCTGTTGATTTTTGGACAACGTGAACCCTTGAAGCATTTGTGACGGAGTTCGCCATTGACACGAGTACTTCCTTTAGTGAAGCCGAGCGACAGTTTTTCATAGGAACATGGTGTAAGTTTTTGAATTCATTTAGTTTGAAAATTAAAATGCTATTAGCTGAAAAAGGTATATTTCTCATTGAATCAGACTGTTAGATTTAGTATTACTAACCTATGTTTGCAAGTGAAAATACCTTCGATGAGCAAAGTGGTTTGCTGCGAAGTGGAAAAAGGTACAAGAGATATTTTGGATCCTATTCCCAGGGTTAGCATACCGAGTATTCCCCTGTAAATCCCGCATATTCAGAACCCGAAGAAACCCCTTATGTTGGAAACCCTCCGATAACCCCGCAGCGCAGACCTGTTATCCCTGAGAACCCGTCGTAGTCTGAAAGTCACCCTAGCCCGAATATTTCTGTCGCAGGTCAATCTACCCCAGTAAGTTCCCCCCCGCCTACTTCCAGTCCCCCTCCAACCCCCCCTAGATCCACTATGGCCCACATGCATGATGATATTAAGCTCCCTGTTTTCAAAGGAACTAGATCAGAGGATCTAGAACAGTTTTGGTTTTTATGTGAAGCAGTGTGGACTGCTAAGACCATTACGGATCAAGATACAAAAAGAGCGCAGCTGGTTACTTCTTTCAGAGATTGCGCTCTGACCTGGTTCATGAAGTTTTCTAGCACTTAGAGCCATGCCTTGGTTTATATAAAAGCAGCAATGATAAAGGAATTTAAGAAGCCGAAATCAGAGTCGCAGTGTATCAGTGAATTGAAAGAGATTCAATAGAGGCGCAACAAATCAGTGTGGGACTTTGATCAAAGATTCAAAGTTTTGCTAGACCAAGTTAGTTTCCCCATTGGACCTGCACAACACAAGGAATGGTTCATTGCAGCGTTTCTATTGCATATCAGAACTCCACTCATGCAATAGAAGGTTGTTGACCAGCAGGAGGCTTTGGAAATCGTGATGAAGCTTGAAATCGCTCCTGTCGAAGACAATTCTGGTATTGCTCAAATCTAAGAGCAGTTGGCAGCGATGGCTCTGGAGCTTCGCGATATGAAGAAAGGAAAAACCAGTCGCGAAGAGGTTTGGTGTACACAATGTCGGACAGAAGGTAACGATAAGGAACAGTGTCCTGTGGTAAGAAATTACCTGAATACTGGTGTGCCAAACCCGTTCAACCTTGCTGTTCTATATTGTGAGATCTGTCGGACAACTGGCCAGCATCGACCTAAGAATTGCTATCTACTATAGAGGTATGTGCAAGTCCCCAAGAACCCCTATTGTAACTTCTGTAAGTCTGTAGGACATAATGAAGATGAGTGTCGCAGTTATGACCTCATGAGAGAGCGCACCTATGACGCCTATCGCGTACAAAATGAGGGACAGAGCAATGATGGCTATGGTTACCACGGTGGTGCATCAGGTAGAGGTGCTTTTGGAGGTCGTGGTCATGGTGGTGTGGCCGAAAGAGGAAGAGGCCAGGTTGTGTGTTACAACTGTAACCAGGCTGGGCATCTAGCGAGAGACTGTCGAAACCCAACTACGACATGTCGGTATTGCCGAGCAGTAGATCATGTGGTCGAGCAGTGCCCATAGTTGATAGCGAAGGTTCAGGAAAGAAATAGTGCCCCTACTCAGAATATTCAGATGATTTCTGTCGAGCAAAGACCTTCTCTAGCCATTAATTTTGTTACCAGGAGTGGAGCTACCAGGGAAGTGCCAAACAAGGAGAAACAGCCTGCCGAGGCTTGGGTTCGGAAGGCCCCGGGAAAAATCCCTGCATTTGAGGTCGAAAGAGAAAAAGAGACATTTATGGAAGCCAAGAGAGACTTTGCTGACCCCAACACATCAGTAATACCTGCGCAACAACTTCAGCAGTAGTCACAGCCGCAAGAAGCTTCGACAGATAAGGTAAGTACTCTGTCCTCCTTTTTACAAAGTTGTCTGAAGCTCTTACAAAATCAGAATGCTTTAAGTGAGTTGCAGAAAGTTATTGCTTCCTGTGAACCTCAGCAAAGTTTTGGTCAGGCAAAAGCTGTTAATAGAGTCAGGAGAACTGGCAGGGAAATGATATTGAATGCTCAGATAGGAGAGTATGATATGACTGATGTTATCTTGGACCTAGGATCAGAGGTAAATGTCTTAACTAAGCAAACCTGGGAACAAATGGGAAAACCTACCCTCGATTGGTCCCCTATACAGTTGAGATTATCCAATCAGTAGAAGATTGTGCCCCTAGGACGACTCCCTAATGTCCCAGTAGATATTGATGGCATATGTACTGTAGCAGAATTCGAAGTTATTGAGATCATTGATGACAACAACCCCTATCTAGCCCTGTTAGGAATTCAATGGGCAATGGAAAATGCTGCAGTCATTAACCTGAAGAAGAGACAGATGAATTTCGAAGGGAAAGAATGAAGAGTCATAGTCCCATTGGATCCTTCTCAAGGAGAGAGATACACAGAGCCAGTAAGATATGAAGACCAGGATGTTTTGGACCACATATACAATATCACAACGAAGGAAGAAGATTATGTTGATCCTACTACCAAAGGTATCATGGATTGGCAGTGTGACAGCTCCTGCATGATAGATTCAGATGATGGCCTAGAGAATTGGTATAATAGACTGTATGAGCTACATGGCCATCGATGTGCCAGAATTACCAAGTCTCTCAGATGGCTTGGCTCATAGACAAGAACCTTACCTATTTTTGATGGTTCAACAGACCCAGAAGAGTTTATTGTGCAATTATCAGAGCAGGTACTAGACTCACAGAAAATGGAGACTCTGGATTCAGCATTCAGAGCCATAGTAGCCAGATTGTGGAATGGTCACAAAAAGTACATTCATAGTTGGGAAGCATGCCAGAAGTCCCTTTACCTAAGATTCAGGGACCAACCTTAGGAGGTGCGAAGCAGGTTTAATGGTAAGACTAGTCCTCAAGGACATTTGGAGCAATGCTACGAGGCATGGAAGCATGTACCTTGTGAAGAATGGGTACATAGGTTTGTGCACACCCTGGAACCTATAGAAAAGAATTGGTATGCGGAGGTTGAGCTTCGCCATGGTACTGTAAGTTGGGATTGTCTTGTTGATAGTTTTGTGCTGACATTTTCTATTAATGAGGTTTCTTCTACTTTGGATGCAGCTATTAGGTTGATCCACAATAAAGTATTTGATGATAAAGAAATAGCAGAATACCAACCTGATTGGAAGGCACAAGAATCCAATGCAGTAGAATGTTATAACCTCGCAATTGACGAGGATGACAATCCGCGCAACATTAACATTCTTGAGTCAGAAGGACACTGCGAGGTACATGGACCAGCAGTTGAGGCACTTGAAGTGACTCAACCCCTGAAGACGTGGAGCGTAAACATTGGGATAGAAGAAAACCCTAAGTATGCTACCATTGGAGATTATTGGGATGACGAAATGGTAAGCAAGGTGACCCAAATTCTCCATGAATATCAGGATCTATTTCCGACGAATTTCTCAGAGATGAAAGGTATCCTTGGTGATATAGGAGTGATAAAGATCCCTTTGAAACCTGATGCGAAGCCTGTGAAACATCGCCCTTATAGGATGAACCCTAAGTATAAGGAAAAATTCCAAATGGAGCTGGATAAGATGCTTGTTGCAGGAATCATTGAGCCTATTGAAGAGTCCGAGTGGGTCAGTCCTATGGTGGTGTAAGAAAAGAAGACTAAGGGAGAAATCAGAATCTGTGTCGATCTGAGAAAGCTGAATGATGCTTGTTTGCATGATCCTTTCCCCACTCCCTTTACAGATGAAGTTTTTGACAATGTTGGAGGTCAAGAAGTGTACTCTTTTACTGATGAATTTTCAGTTTACATCAGATTCGAATTGCTCCAGAAGATCGGCATAAGACAACCTTCGCTACAGAAATGGGATCCTTCCAGTATACAGTTATGCCCTTTGGATTGAAGAATGCACCTGCCATGTTTTCTAGAGTAGTCATCTTTGCTTTTAAGGAATTCATACATAAATTCTTAATAGTTTATTTTGATGATTGGACTATCTTCGGGTTATTAAAAGACCACATAGCTAGTTTAAGACTTATGTTGGACAAATGTAGATAGCATCAGATTTCCTTGAACTTGAAAAAGTGTATCTTCTGTGCCCCTTTTGGAATTCTGCTAGGTCACATTGTCTGTAAGCAAGGATTGATGATGGATCCTACGAAGATAGACATTATTGTGAACCTGCCACCTCCGAATTCTGTTAAACAAATGCACACTATGCTTGGTCATACTGGTTATTAAAAGAAATTCATTAAAGGATATGCTCAGACAACAGCCCCTATGGAAAAGTAGTTGAAGAAAGATATTAGGTTTGAATGGACACTTGAGTGTCAAGAAAGCTTGGATATTTTGAAGGAAAATATGGTAACTACCCCTATCTTAGTATTCCTTGATTGGAATAAGGAGTTTCATGTGCATGTCGACGCATCCTCCATTGCTATGGGAATAGTATTGGCTCAGTCAGGTAAAGGTAATATCGATCACCCTATTTCTTTTGCAAGTAGAAAAATGTCCACATCAGAAAAAAATTATACTACTATAGAACGAGAAGGTTTAGCTATGGTTTATGCATTACAGAAGTTTCGACATTATCTGTTAGGATCTCATTTTAAGATGTTCACTGATCACTCTGCTTTGAAGTATTTGGTTAACAATCCTGTGCTAGGTGGAAGGATATGCAGATGGTTGATTCTGTTTCAGGAATATGACTTTGAGATCATAGTCAAACTTGGAAGACTGAACCTAGGTCCTGACCACTTGTCAAGGCTCGAGTCAGGAGAAGAGCCCATTAGCTTGGATGAAGGTCTTCCTGATGCCCAGTTGTTTTCCATCCAGATGGTTGATGATTATTTCTAGGATATTGTTCAGTATTTGTCTACAGGTTTTGCACCCACCGAAATGACAACGCAGCAGAAGAAACAACTGGTGGTTAGAGCAGCCAACTTTACCTTAATAGCAGGACAGCTATATAAGATGGGACCAGATGAAATACTACACAGATGCGTCCTGGAGCATGAAAAGCCATTAATTTTGGATGAGGCACACTCTGGTGTAGTAGGAGGTCATTACGCAGGAAAAGCTACAGCACAGAAGATTCTGACAGTTGGATTGTGGTGGCCCACAATTCATAAGGATGCAAGATAATATTTCCACAGCTGCGACATTTGTCAGAGGACAGGAAAACCATCAAGGAGGGATGAGATGCCTCTAGTTCCGCAGGTAACTTTACAACCCTTTGATAAATGGGCTATTGATTTTGTTGGACCTATCAATCCCCCTGCAAAGAAATCCGGAGCAAGATACATTATTACAGCAACTGACTACCTTACTCGTTGGGCCGAAGCTCAACCAGTCAAGACCTGTAATGATGCTACAGCTACGAAGTTTATCTTTGATAACATCTTGGCAAGATTTGGGTGTCCTAGAATTATTATGAGTGATCAAGGATGACATTTCTTAAATAAGACTATTGAAGTATTGACTGAAGAATTTCAAGTATATCATCAGAAGAGTACTGCCTATCATCCTCAAGCAAATGGAACTGTCGAAGCCCTTAACAAGATCCTTGAACACGCTCTAACGAAGATTTTCAAGGTTAACAGAAATGATTGGGACCTTAGAATTTCAGCAGTACTATGGGCTTATAGAATCACCTGCAAGAAGTTGACAGGCCATACACCTTTTAGGTTGGTTTATGGAAAAGAAGCAGTCATGCCCATGGAGTACATTGTCCCTAGCCTTAGAATATCTGCTTTTACAGAGATGGATGACCTAGATATGATGAAAGAAAGGCTGGAAAAGATACTAGAACTTGAAGAGGATAGATTCATTGTAGGGTTCCAGCGGCAAGTACAGAAAGCTAGAGAAAAAGCATGGCATGATAGACACATCAAGAAGAAGCAGTTCCAGTAGGGTGATCTTGTGCTCTTATATGATAGAAAATTCATGAAATTCCCAGGTAAGTTCAAGACACATTGGAAAGGACCATACATAGTGCAGAAAGTTACTGATGGTGGCGCAGTCCAGTTAGCTAAATTGAATGGAGAAATTTTACCTTCCATGGTGAATGGGAGTAGGTTAAAGAAGTACAGGGACAAACCGTGACCCCTTGATCAGGAGTAACAGCATGAAGGACAGTCTAAGTACCAAGAATAGTTGGAATTGGGTACTAGACTATAATGAAGTTGTTCTCAAAGCTACGAAGTGTTGAAGACTGTCAAAGTTTGAAGGTTGAAGTTTGGTTGCCGTATAGGTCAGGATAGGTCGAAGGTGCATATTGTGTCGAAGGTACTTATCAAGGCGAAGTTGAAGTTAGTGGTTATGTCAAAGATCAAAGGTGTGTTGCAGCCTAAAATGTGACAGATGGGACAAACTACACTTGGCGGCGCCGTCACGAGAACTGCCCTAACTGCCTGCAATGATGAGATTTTGGGAAAATTTGGCGCCGTGTGGATAGGATTTCTGCCACTCCATCAGATTCGGCGTCATTAATGCACCATGATGATAGATTCTGTTGCGGGATTCTATAAGACGCTACACTGGCCTGCGACTCCTGCATTGTGCATCTCTTTGAGTTTCTTCAGTTAGAACTATGTCGAATGATCATGAAGTCCAGGAGTTATTACAACTGGTCAAGGAGAGAGCTCTGCTGAACCTTCTGAGCAATGCACCCGTGCATCCATGTTCGACCAAGGCACAAATAAAGGCAGAAGTTCACTCTAAGAGGAAGGAAGAAAGGCAGAAGTGCGCTATAAGCCGCACGAAGAAAAGCACCGGTCTTCACAAGAAGCCTCTGAAACATCCCAAGATGTATACTCCTGGTTTAGCAGAACCGAGGTGGCTGTTTGTCTTATGCACCTTGACACACAATTCTGGGGACCCTAAGTTGTGGATGGTCAAATGTTCGGCAAGCAGATCGAAGGATGAGGCCGCTGATAGATCCAGAAGGCCTTAACCAGCATAAATATTACAAAGTAAAGGAACAAGCAGCCGACAACCGCATGTATGGCCTTAGCAAGCAACGCACTATGTTTCGCCAACAAGATTCTACCACCAGAAAAGTAGCTGAGTGTCCCGGGACGGGACACTGGTGAGTCTTAGGGGCCTGTTGGGGCACGCACCCTAACGGTCCTTAAGGTGGGTAACTCCACGGAGTTATGGGAGTTTGTAAGCGGAGTTATGACTCAAAATAGTCTTAGGGGTGTCGGGGTTGAGTAAAAACCTCCTTTTGTAATAAACCCATGGGTTAAGTCCAGGGTTTAGGGTTCGGGGTGCCCATGGTTTAAGCCCATGGTTTTGTAATAAGTGCACTATAAATAAGCACTCTTGTAAAGAAGTCAGTTTAGGATTTTTGATGTAAGATGAATTGATGCAAAGCTAAGGCTATTTTGTAAGAGAAGGTTAAGTCCCAGCTGTGTGCGTGGATGACCTCTGTAGCTGTGTGCATAGAGGGTTTTGGGTGATAAAGGAAATCTACAGCTGTGTGCGCAGATGCCTGCAGCTATGTGCGTGGCTTTGAGGACTTGAAGGGATATGCAGCTAAGTGCGCAGATCAGAACTGTGGTTTTTGTAAAGAGTTGAATAAAACACAGTTCTATGGACGTAACCCCTAAACTGGGGGTGAACCATGTTATATTTTGTGTTGTGGTTTTTGTTGTGTTGTTGTTATGTTCTTTATGCATTGATAAATATATATATGATAAGTAAGATCACTGCTAAATATTAACTTCGCTGGAATTCCCAGTAAAGGGTTAAGCAAGGCACTATTTTTTTATCTAACCGCGAAGTAAATAAGTAACTATTAAAGTTTTGCATTGTATGATTATAAGTGTTAGAAAATAAAGGTACATTAATATCCCTCTTCTGCTTGCAGAAACCTGATTCTGCGGCACCCCATAGCTGTTTCAGGTGAGATTGCAACCTGTTCGCAGGTTGTTGCTGAAAGGGCCAACACTGTGGGTCTTTTGTTGGTGCGAAGTTAATGGCATAAATCCCGGGTCTGCCCTATAGCCCAACACTTTGATTACATACATTTCAGTTTTTATTTTGATTTTATTGAATTATTTTTTAAAAATATTTCTTTAAGCTTGAACCCCTTTAGTCTCGGTTCAAATTTAGGGATAAAATCTTCTAGCGCCGTTGCCGGGGACAGAGGAGTGAACATATCTTCCCTGGGAAAGAATGACAACAATCAGATCCAGCTCTTGATGTTGGTCAGGAGTAGGACACTAGTTTGACTACAGATTTATTCACCAGGCGACTCCATGTTTGAAGAATGTAGAGGCGATTTTACAAATCCAAGATGTCAAAGGGTTTTGATACTATGTTGGCACAAAGATTTGCTCCGCTCAATTTCTCAGTTGTTCCTAGATTTCCAAATATAGTACCTATCATGGACGAATGGGGAGATTGTCTTCCGCGATTTAGAGAAAAGGAAGAGGACAATCCGGCACATCATGTAATTAAATTTCATCAATGCATGGATCAGCTGAGTATACATCATGAAGATGTATTGATGAAAATGTTTATGTATTCATTAGATGGTTGTGTGAGACAATGGTATAGAAATTTTCCTGCTTCTAGTATTTCCTCTTTGAAATATTTTCATGATGCTTTTTATTCAGATTGTAAGAGGATTTACCTAGCTGAGTGTCTTTTTGAGCATTGTTGTAGGGGATATGCATTATATATCCAGGGTTTAGTAGTAGATTCTTCCAGTAGTAAAGATGAAGGGGGTGGTTATGCTATGAAGAAGGAAGAAGATCTATTATCTTCCTCTAATTCTGTTTTACAACAAGAAATTTTTCAAAATTCTGATATTAAAGTTGATGATAGCATCATAGAACATAAATCTCCATATTTAGAAATCAATCATAATGCCCCATTTTATGATGAAGACATTGAAGTTCTAGATTGGGACCAACATCAACCGATTCACTCTGAAGATATGCCAATCTATGATGAGTATTCAGATGAAGAAGAGCAGATCCCTACATCACCTTTTGTTGATTTGAGGAGTAGCCAACGGATGTATGACAACTATGAATCAAATTTTGATGAGGAACAACATTGTGTGGAAATCAACCATCCTGAATACATAGAAGACATTGAGTAGCCATATTTGCAATCCAGTAGGCCTGCATTCATCATGTTTCAAATTGGATTTGCAGAAAATATCAAACAACCTATGATTAGCAAAAAAATCAATCTACAAGCATGTTTAGATTTGTAGGTCACTGAAAGTGGTAGCCATTATGAGGAAGAGGATATATAGAGATATTTTGATCTTCAACTTAAACAATAGCAAGAGGTATTTCTTTATAGCTTCATTGATCCATTTGTTGATTATATGGAGTCTTTGAGCAGCTCAAATGTCAGATTGTTTTTGTCAAATGAAGGTTGGCTTTTCCCTTCTTTTGAAATGAATTTTGATATTCCATGGGCTCCTTTATTCATCATCTCCAGATCAGAAGTTTTACCAATTAGTCAAATATTTGTATGGCTTCATTGGAAGCATGATTTTACCGAATCAAAAGAAAGCAGATGATTAGAATGGGAGCTGTAAATAAATAAGCTTGATGATTCAAGCATTTCCTTAAGTTTGTACAGTGTGATCAGATTTTTGTGAGAGGATTATTTCAATTTGCAGAGTAGTTTAAAGATTCAGCCATTAGTTTGTTTTCAATCTTTTTAAGTAGTAGATATTTGTGATGAAGACTCTAGCCCAATGAAATGGAAAGGCACTTGGTCTACTTGTTCTTGGCAGCTCATAGGGAGCATGCCATCCCTAGACAAAGCTAGATGTCGTCATCAGATCTGCTCCAACAAAATTTATAAATTTCTGGCAGCACACAAAATGGTTTCATCTAAGTTTTAGCTACAGATGAAGAAATTCAAAATATGGCTTAAGAGTTCCTGGTCCAAATCGAATATATGCACTTTATGCAGCCATGAAAAGAGGTATGAACATAGAAGAGATTCATGAGTTATGCTATATTGATGGATGGTTCCTTTTACAGTTGTGGGAGATCCTAGACGTTTAAGGTTTCCTATCTATTAAAAAGCTGTCAGAATTGAGCAAAGATGATTTTTATGAAGTAAAGAAGATGGGATTTTTGGATAAGCAGATATCATTTGCAATTAAATCACCTGAAAAAGAAGTTCATACTCGATGCCTAACTTTAGGTGTATGTCTTGCATATAAAAGAGTGGATACATGTGTAGTTGAGTTTGAAGCCGATACACCCTATATGTATTCATCTTACAACAGTGAATGTGAAGCAAATCCTAGGGCATCACGAACAGTTCCTTTTGTCTCTAAGGCAATTGGTCATCCTTTAGCAAAGTATGTTGCCCTTCTTATGTCAGGAAAATCTCTTCAAGACATTGGTTTTACATAGTCATGTATTTGTCAAGGAAGCAGATTATCAGAAGTTATTTTCAATATCTGAAGACATATTGAAAGAGAAAAGAATCACCGATCAGAAGCTCTAACCTCTAACCTATCGGCACCCCAAGAATCAATGATTCCACAGTACCGGCGTCTTAAATCACTAGCGTTGCAGAGTTTTCTTCATAGCCGATCGGGAGCTCTGACCTCTAACCCGTCGGCACCCCAACCATCAAAGCTACCGTAGTATCGACGTCTTAAATCACTAGTGTTGCATTGTTTTCTTCATCGACGATCGGAAGCTTAGTCTTCTAGATCATCTACGCCTTAGACCAGAACGCTCCCACTGCTTCGAGGGGAAATGAACTAATTTCATCGCTATCGGAATAATATTTGTCATTGATCGGAGGCCGTGTCCATTGTCTTACCGAAACTACGGAGATGCTTAGTCGGACTATCTCCCGCCGTTGTGACTCTTTAGTAAACCATATTGCCGATGAATGCTGCCACTGCTACAGAGTTCAAACACATGAAGACTCAGAGTAAGGGCGCGTACAATCAAATGGAGGACAAAGATGCTGAGTTTTCTAGATTGCAAAAAGATCCCGGGTTTTAAGTGATCTAACTGTCTTGGTAGAGCCTTCTAAGAGTTTTTAGACTTAGAGTCATAGTTGGTTTTTGAAAGCAATTTGACAGATGTCTATTTCTATTTGTATTTTGTATTACACTTGTATTAAGACTGTTTTAAGGAGATCGACTTTGCTATTTTTGAAAGATTTCGATCCATAGAAATAGGATCTGATAACTATCTCAGAAACTCAGAGGTTTTGTATAAAAGGGATAGTAGCTAGATAGGAAAAGGGGGCAAGCGGATATGGGAATCCAATTCTGATGTATACTGTATGACATGAAACTCTCTGCATCTTCAATACAGGTTCTGCTTTGATATGATTATGGTTATGAGCTGATTTTGTATATTTTATGAATTGTATTTTTTATGATTTATCCTGTATATGGTCAATTACATTCCATTACATGATTCTTATGATAAAATACAGTTATCTTTTAAACCTTTAGTGACAGAGTCAAGATCATTCCATAAATTCGTGCTCATAGTTCCCTTGTTATTTAATTTTGTATTCCATTTTTTTATGTCATACAGATCTTTAATGTTTATGTGATTTTCCTATATCTTTGATTACATAACATTTAGTTTTTATTTTTATTTTATTAAATTATTTTAAAAAAATATTTCTTTAAGCTTGAACCCCTGTAGTGTAGGTTCAACTTTAGGGATAACACCTCCTCAAGGCCAATCCGAGTCCATTTGGCCACAATACAGGTTACTGTCGATTGGATCTGACTCAAGACCAAAACATTTTCCCTTTCCGGATCAGGTCGCTCTTATTGGGCCTAGAGAGGGGACCAGGTCACTCATTATGGCTTGACAGGTGTGACTAGGTCACCCATTTAGCCTCGAAAGGTGAAACCCCCTTCCAGAAGTCATCCCGCTTCTGTCTGCAGATTCTGAGCGACCCCCTCGCCTGTTTCTGGGAAAATTTGGTGACTCCCTCATGACATTTGACCCAAAAAGTGCGATCTGTCTCTCAGAGTTTGATTTTTTAAAAGTTAAGGACTGTCAGTGCGGCTCAGCTGCCTCTGTCCATCAAAATTGCTTATGTTTCTGTTTTTGTTCATTTCATTTGCAGAATGTGTAAATCAAAGTGTAAATCAATGGTTAATGGATTAATGAACAAAGCTTGATTAAAATTTACTTAAAATCAACAGCTTGCATAGCCCTTCCTCCTCTACCCAGTCATCACCCTTCGGGGTATTCTGGGATAAGACGAAGGGTGAATATCGTATAGTAATAGGAACTTAACCTATTATTTTTCGAAGCCACTATAAACGGGTGACTTGGAAGGTAGAGGGGGTAGAAAATGAGGGCTTCTCATGGCGCTCAACATCCTCCCTGTTGACCAACATTGCATCCAGAGGGTGACTTGTGGATCTATGGATGGGCTTAGTCCCATTGTGTTGAGATCCCAACACCCTTTCCTGGTTGAAGAGAAATATAGGTGCAAGGTAGTCACCTAGTTAGGCTATCCTAGTTTAGGTTCACAAATGGTACATGTGTAAAATTTCTGATTACTATTTATTTCTTTCATTCACAATGTTATGAACTCTGTGGAATATTCATAAACCATTTAAGTAGCCACCAGGTATAACAGAAAAACAAAAGACATAAACACCATACCATATAAATCAACCCAACTCAGTTCATGACGCTGAGTGAGCCATTAAAATTTACAATTTACACTAAGTTAAACATCTGCAGTCTTTGAGGACATAATTCCCTAACTGCCTTAACCATGGGAATTACTTGGGATCAACCCAGAAATTTATTGTGAGGAGTACCACAGGAACCCCAAAGTAGCTGGCCGCTGAAAGGAATTGCCAAGCAAAATGGGCAACGACCCGCACCGATTGACTAGCTCTCCTGTGAGGAAAAATCCAAGCACTGTCTTCTGATAGTCTTGGTGGCCAAGTGACCACCTGAAGCCAATAGGAAGCCATTGAAATCGGGTTCCAAAAATCATTACCACCATTTTGACATACAAATATGACACGATTGATCCCCCACGCTCTTCCTCATGCCTAAGAGGCAAACCACCATAGTACGGGTCATTAAACCGACATTGTTGAGACCATTCTCGATGAAATTCTATAGCATCAGAAGGCCACACAACCTCTGATTCAAATTCAGACTCATATCAGTCTGAACCAGATTTGCACACTGCACCATCAAGCCCCATGGCTGCTACAAAACCTGATCCATTTTTCGGTGTAGTAATTTCTAGTGGACCCATGTCCACACCACAAACCACCACCAACACCCCTATAGGTGGCCCTATCACGATCATGCAAACCATCATAAGCCACCTACCACCACCCATATTGACCAATCAAGTTGTCCCACCTCCAACACATGGGGGCAATATGCCTTCAACCAACACTATCCCACTTGGGATACATGGGGGTAGTGGCCCTTCCACCTACATTGCCCCTCCTGTCATACATGGGGGCAGTGGTCCTTCCACCTACACTATCCCTCCCACCACACTTGGGGGCACTATCCTGTCCACAATGGTGCCACAAGTACCCCTAGTTATGCAGGTGCATCATGTACCTACAAACCCCACCATCATGGCTGCCCCATATCACATCAACCTTGTGTCAAACCTTCCTTTCATGGCACATCTCAAATTTCCTGACTTGGCTCGGTTAACAAATGACCCTATCCGCCATCAAGATTTTTGGCCTCCCATGCCAACCAAACTTCCCTCAGACATTCCCAAGTTTGAAGGGAAGGCAGGGTAGTGCCCCCAAAACCACATCATGACATTGTATCTATGGTGCTCATCAAACAACATTGTAGATGATTCGATCAGGCTAAGACTATTCCAATGCACCCTCACAGGTGCTACAGCCAAGTGGTACATTGAGCTACCACAAGAAAAGTACCCATATTTAAACTCCTTGGCTTTCATGTTCCTGCAATATTTCCAACTCCCTATCAGATATGATGAAGGAGTGGAGATCTTGTTATATTGCCACCAGAATACTACGACCCACATAACCGACCACATCCATGAGTGGTGGTGACCCCATAGTTTGTGTAAGATCCAACTTGATGATAGGATATTCCTGGATTGGTTCCTTAAAACCTTGCTCCCACCTATAGCAAAGGGCGTCGCATCCGAATGTCCCCAATCCAAAGAGTAGGCCATCTTGAAAGCCCAATAGTTTGATCTAATCTATGCACAGTCTGGATACCTTTACACTGTCCTTCCAGACACTCCCCATGCGAGTGCCTCCTACCGAGATGCACAAGGGGCATCCCATGCTGCAGATGGCATCATAGGTTTTGTCTCTCACCAACCACAGTACCATTCGACACCACCTGCAATAACCAAGCAACACCCCTAGTGTTGCTTACTAAATCCAAACTCTGGACTATGCAAGAATGATGTCCCAGTCTAGAAGCACAACTTCTTATGCACAACCTACGCCACCGCAACAGGCCTAGGCATTAGCTTGGCTGACATAGCAATACGCGGGACAAATGCCCACATTTGTGGCACCAACACCTACCCAAGTCTACTATGCACCACTAGTGCAAGATGTTCAAGCCCCCGCCCCTGCTCCACCTACTCCATTGGGACAAGTGTTTGCACAAAAAAACCATCCCAACCAACCAGCCCCCAATAACCAACAAGGGAAATCCTAAAATAACTGACCCTGGAACCAAGGCAACAATTAACCACAGGGAGGCGATTGACAACCAAATCCTCCCAATAATGCCGCGGTGAACCGGTTAGCCCAAAATCCTCAACGACCAAATGCACCAAGACGCAACACTTCATTGCAGACAAACCAACCGTGCACACTGTGCAAGGTATATGGGAACTACACATTCAAGTGTCCCTTCATGGGTCATGCTAAATAAGCATTAGAAATGAGGTTCAACACACCACCAATACAACGGACCAAGCCCAACCCAACCCGGCACCACAAGGACCTCCTCCTATGGTGCTCCAAAACCCATTACTAGTCTAAGTATTGGTGGCAAACGCACCCCCTCCCCAACCCAATTCCAATGCTCTGGGGGCACCTCCCACAGCAGAAACAGGTGCCCATCACCTGCTAGCTATGACAACTGAAGAGGTCAATTTACAAACCAGACGAAATCAGTACAGAACCAACAGCAAACCTGCTGACACATTAGCGGCATCTATGTCTAAAATAGTCAATGCACCTCTTCAGTTAACCCCTTTCCCATGCCCCCCCATATGCTGGGTTACCAATAACGCCACGGCTAGAGTTGCTGTCAGCTACAACATCGTGGATGATTTGGCCCAAACACCTACCGCCATGTCCGCTCTTGAGGTACTAAAAAATTTCCCAACGCAGCTGAAATCCTTACTAGCCGCCCTTAGTGCCATGGATCCCTTTGACTCCAAGTTGATCACATTTGACATGGAGAATGGAGAACCATGAATGCCATCAACCATTTCCTTTCAAATCCCAGTGTCTATTTGAAATTTGGTCATGCACCAATGCATAGTGGATGAGGGGGCATTTACATGTGTTATGTCTACCCTAGTCTGGCAGAAGCTTGGATCCCCAATTCTACAACCATCCTCCACAACTCTGTGGGATTATGATGGACATCCCACTAAAGCCCAATGAATCCTCCCCCGTGTCCCCATTACATTAGTCGGGAAGACAGTTTTGATTGACATAGAGGTTGTCAATGCTCAATTGGACTATAACCTTCTCCTCGAAAGAAGTTATATGTACACCATGAGAGCCATAGCATCAACTGTCTTCCATCTCATGATGTTCCCCCATGAAGGGAAAAATGTGACAGTTGACCAAATGACTTATCATGATCCGCAAGGGCTAATGACACCTGCCAACGTTATCCCTACAATCAACACCATTGATTCGAAAGGGCTGACCACACCCACTAATGTTATCCCTGTGTTCAACACCATGGTTGACAACATACTAGCCTCCCCATTGTTGAATGTGGGCCCTAGGTTTTTTGCCGATACCACCATGACGGCTTCTTTCCCCTTAGTGTCACCACAATTGACACCAAACGAGACTGTGGACTTGTGCATGCTCTCATCCAGCACCGCTACACCCAAACAACAACCGCAACCATAGCCCCAATCGCAACCACAACATCATTCGTATCCACAAAATCATCCACAGCCGGAGCATTACGTGTAGCCACAGCCACAACCTCATCCCCACATACAACCATCAGTGAGTTATCTGGGCTCCTCTCCAGTCCACACAATTCCCTTCCTCTTTCCCCCACCTGGTGTCATGAGCAAGCCAGTAATGGCCACCTTAAACTTACCCAACTTTACATTGGGAATTCTCGTATGGTATCTTGATCCACCATCTCAACCACCAATGCCCTAGGTAGCCTTAACCCCTATGCAACCCATTGCGTTCGAATCTCATCCTCCACTCGTCCCGCAAAAACCAATCACCGCACCCACACCCATACCACCCCACCCAAAAAGGGCTAGGGGAAAGAATGCAAAAGCTACTGCTGAACCTCGATAGATCCCACCTTGTGCCATCTGCGAAGAACAGGGCCATCCAACTAAGAACTACCCTGAGATTCCTATAATCCATGTGCATTTGGATGCCATGGATACAACTGAAAACCTCCCCATGGTTGAACTTCGAAGCACACCAATAGTGAGAAACAAGTCATTAAGAATAAACCATGCTTGTGCCCTTTGCGGATTGTATGGACACTATTCTCACCACTACCAAGACTTGTCTGAGTTTTGAATGGCTTTAGCCTACCTTCAACAACATTCCCTTGAATCTCAGATCATCCTGATCGAAGAAGTTCACCCCCCACCTCCTTCTTTGGACACCGTGTCCATTTACATGATGTATAGTTCTACTGATCCTCTGGTCTCCACCACCAATGATAGCCCATCAGACCTATCTCTACATTGCTTCTGTAATGATGAGGTGATACTTGAAGCCTTAACTGCCCCAGAATACCCATGGGACGATATGCATCATCGCTTGTTCTTCCTCCCCGAAGAATTTGTGTCGCAGTCTAATCAGTTTTCTATGGAAACCAAAGATTTCTTTCATGCGAAAGTCGACTGGTTCAAAAACCCCATTCTAGCACCAGACGCCTTCGAATAAGGGAACATGGCCAACATCTCACCAACCATCAAAATCAACATCTCAACCAATCCTAAGGTTGTTGAAGAAATCATGTTGGGGGCATCCTGCTCCCCGGAAGAAGTCACTACCTACAAAGCTCTCTTCCAAGAATTCCGTGACATCTTTGCCCGGTCTTACATTGAAATTCCTGGGTTGGATCCATCCATCATGGAACACCACATTGACACATGGCTCAATGTGGCCCCCGTACACCAAAAGCAACGACCCATCCATCCTTCCAAAGCAGCTGTGATCAAAGCTGAAATAGAGAAGCTGCGCACAACCGGCTTCATTTACCCCATTGTGTACACCACTTGGATTTCTAATCCTGTTCCCGTGAATAAAAAATAGGGTACCATCCATGTTTACATAGACTTCCATGATCTAAATGGGGCGTGTCCCAAATACAACTTCCCAACACCCTTCATCGATCAGATTATCGATGCATGCGCTAGACATGAGGTCTTTTCCTTCATGGATGACTTTTCCAGATATAACCAAATTCAGATCCAGAAAGAAGACTGTTATAAGACTGCATTCACAACCCCGTGGGGCACATTCACATATAGAGTCATGCCCTTTGGCTTGAAAAACACTGGAGCCACCTTCCATCGTGCCATGACACACTGTTTTCATGACCTCATTCACATCATGTTGGTTTATCTTGACAACCTCATTGCGTGGTCACATAAGCAAGCACAACACATAGACAACTTGTGACAAGCCTTCCTATGATGTCGCAAGTACGAAATCCACTTGAACCCTTTCAAGTGTGTTTTCGGTGTCCCAACAGGCCGTCTCCTAGGGTTCATTGTGTCACACAAAGGAATGACCGCTGATCCCCTGAAAATCCAAACCACTTTTCCTCTAACGTCACCTCTTTGAGTGACGATAGTATAGCTTGTATTATAGTCTTTTTCCTTTTTGTTTTACACATTTAAAAAAAAGTGAGTCCTATGTATTATTTCCCCTCATTGCTCTAGATGGATCCTACCTTGGACTGGTACATTGGATTTGCTAATGGAGCGAGCAGATGGTCTTTGAACCTCGCCTCAGCTGCATGGGTCATCTACTCCCCATCGCAAAAATTGTTCCATATCGACGGAATATGCATGGGTAGTGCGACCAACAACCATGCTGAGTATGATGGTGTCAATGGCCTTTTGGATGCCGATCTCCAATTAGGCGTTCACCATCTCGATGTCTTCTTAGACTCCCAGCTACTTGTTTCCCAGTTGAACAACTATTGTCAGGTACGTGATCCCTGTCTCTTTAGAAAATTCCTGCACTAAACAGATGGTTAGAACATTTGAGTCCATTACATTCACACATGTTCCCAGAAACCTCAATAGTGTAGCAGATCAAATGGCTAATGACATTCTAAATTGGCACATTCATAATCACATATAGGAAACATACAACCATAACATCATGCATAATCATATATAAAATACACACACAAGTGTAACAATACATCATCTAGAGATTGCATCTCATATCATCATAAAAAGACTTGCATATAAAACTATAAAAAGTGCATCCACGTGCATAAAAAATATATATAGATAGATAAGTCGCATGTCCAAAATATGTCCAGTACAAAATGAGAAGCCACATATGCTTTCTCAGTTGAATATACATAGCTATGTAAAAACTCCTAAGTGCACCAACGCACTAGGGGCAGCCCCACTAAGCTGCTAATCTAACTCAGACTCATCATCTGGCTCATTATCATCATCTTTCTCAGAAGACTCATCCTCTGTAGGAAGATCTCCTCTCGCCTCCCGATGAAGGTAATCATAGGCCATGGCCACCCTCCTCATCACAAAAGTCCACTCTGGAGGAAAAATATGAATGGCAGCAATCAGATCATTGTTCAAATGCTGTCGTCCATCATCAGAGATCTCATCAGCAAGCCACTCCAGATGCGGTAGAAACTCATCTACCTCCCGCCATCGCCTATGAGGGTTCCCTGCAAGAACCGACGTAGGGGAAATAGCGACCACTCGCCTTTGATACCCAGGCGGCGGGTGGGGACAAATATCTACACACACAAATGACACCATTAGTCTACACGTATAATCATACAACTATCAACCATCTCAACTACACTATGTATAAAGATGAACATAAAGACATCAAAAATACATACCAGCTGGTCCCCATGCTTGGCCTATAGGTCGGGGCATCTTGGGGTCCCCATGATAGTTCATACCCACATACGAGTACTCCTCAATGACCACTGGAAGATCACACCACTGCTCTAATATCTCCTTAGTGAAGAAGCGACCCACTTTGCCATCACCTTCTCGTACCATCATCTAGCACCACCTATGCATCCACGGCTCCCGTGGACCACTATCCTGCACAGCCCGGTGTGGATGTAGAGTAGGTACTTTCTCAAAAAAGAAAGAACATAGAAAGGAGCCAAAGCAAAATCCTACCCTAGATGCCTTCGCATTGTTCAGCTGATGTCGAACAGCCTGAAGATACATCTGGGCCCACCCATAGTACCACCCCCCCATAGCACGCTCTACCAATTGCAGCTGCCCTCCATATATCTTATGGCTCCTTGTGGAACCCAAGATACATAGCAGTAATGTCACCACCGCCCATGTCGATAGGTCCTCAATGTCACACATCAAGATGTATGAGCCACGCACATATGTAGTAGCATAATAGTTCTTGTCACATAGCTCCTCCAATGTCTCCCCTCGAGATGGCATCGGTGCCAAGTCACCAACAACTCCCAACATAGGGAGCCCAGTCAAGAAGTACACATCCACCAGCGTGATCTCAATACGCTGTCCCTGGAAGAGGAAGGCCTCCTCCCCAATATCCCAAAATCTCACCAACGTTTGCAGCAACAAACGAAAGCTCTTCATAAGGGGTTTCCTCATGAACTTCAGTAAACCACAACGGGCTAGTGTATCATGCACATTCTCGTCCCGTAATGCAACCAATTGAAGGTCTTTACAGTCTCTCTCCCACCACTTAATCTCAGCCATACTGCACAAGTAAAACACACATTTTAGCCACTACTCTCATAAAAAAATGTCACCTAGGGTCCAAGTCACACCTTTTTGGGAAAAATGAGCGACCAGGTTGCTCAAAAATGCCCCACAGGTGCGACTAGGTTGCTCTTTTTCCCTTGAAAGGCGCAACTTGGCTCCATGAAACCCCAACAGATTCATGGAGAAACTTTGGGTGACCAAATGTAGAATGTAAACCACCAAAAATAAGATATTTGGCAAGAGTTCTTACCTGCAAGTCGCGGAACTCAAAACCATCGGTCGGAACAGGAGAAATCAGCAAAAGAAAATCTAGGGCCCACCTCTCCAACTCTGTAGTGAACAGTGACAATGACACTTCACAAAGTGGTCCCCACCCTTATATAGGCCCCATTTGACCTAATTTCTCCCATTTGACACAATAGGACCATACAGAGTCCGTTTGAGACACCGTTCATGCCACTAGTTTCAGAATTCTGCCCTCTATCTCCTTATGAGACCATCGTCTCATGTTTATTAAGTAATTTTTAGGATTGCTTCCCAGAAGTTACCTCAATTTATGAGCCACATCATGGTGATACAAGTGTCTTAAGACTTGTACTTGCATCACACTTGCCTATAGCCACTCATGCGGGTTCTTGGGCCATCGCCCGTTAAGGAACACCATTTTAGTTTTTAACATATATTTGTCTACTCCGTCCACCGCACCTTATGCGGACCGTCGGACCATCGTTCGAAAGACAGATCATTTCCTTTGCATGTATTTGGCATATAATTGGCTCTGGACTTGCACTCACATCACATGTAGTCAAGCCCATCCACCACAATTCACACATGAATCTCCTGACCTCTGTCCGAGATCCACCTCAGTTTGCATGCCTCTGTCGAATTGACTCGCGTACCTCTGTCGCGATCGGTCCTGTGCATGTATTGGTATGTTTAAAAGCCACCTACTCCATCCATACTACGCAGATGACCTTTGGACCACTGTCCACTGTCCCGACATGGGGCATTGCTTGTGTCACCACAATCAGTTGACCATACTAGAGTTTCTTTTAAGCTCTTTTTAGACTCCTAAAGGAATGAAAATATTGCCGAACGTAGCTGCTTCCTTTCCCACTCATTAAAGTATAGGAAAGGGTGTCTACATCGTCTCATTTATCTCCTTTTGTGGACTATGTATACCATCAAATGAAAAGGACCACCTTGGCACATTGAAGCCAAGACCGTTCCCCTCTACATACTTTTATGCTTTCTCGAGCAAAGGGGCCGAACTTTACGATAAATATCACCATGGGTTGTCGTTAATATATTTTCCATCCTTCTCAGCAAGAAAATATTTCCGAGCAGACTTGGTTTCATTCATGCTCGTAAAAGTATCTAAATGACTGTCCAGTTAGTATAGGTTTAACCTTTTCCGGACTGACTGGACTACCAATGGTAAAGAAGTCTCCCTTCCCATAAAAGGATGGGCGAGCTCTCCTATGTATACTTTTATCCTTTTTCAGGCACAGGATACTACCAATGAAAAAGAGTCCCCACTGGAGTCTTCTTCGTGCTTTCAGACTCTCTAAAATTGAAAGCACCATC
Organism: Pseudotsuga menziesii; assembly: GCA_001517045.1. Classification (NCBI taxonomy): domain Eukaryota; kingdom Viridiplantae; phylum Streptophyta; class Pinopsida; order Pinales; family Pinaceae; genus Pseudotsuga; species Pseudotsuga menziesii. The sequence continues at coordinate 592,084 of LPNX010315178.1, read as the reverse complement.
GAGCATTTACTTTCTTGGCTCGCCAAAAATCCACGAGATCGTACCACAACGGTGTCTCTAGACACCACCCCACAGAAAATAGTTTGGTAGCATTCCCACTTTGGGTCATCTTTGTTCATAGTACTCTGTAATGTGTCTTCCTTGGATCCCATCAATATAAAAAAATGTCTACCTCCTCCCAGTATTTCCCATCTGCAGTTACATTCCTGGTATTACAACTATGATCCCTTTCCCATGAGTCAGTTTCATTTGCTATCTAATCTGCCTTGCCGTCATACTCTGAACAAAGGAAGTTTGAGTCTACTACACTCCCTCTGCCCCTGTTGAAATATTTCCCTCCCTCCCCCCATTTAGTGGGCCAGTCCTCATATTGTCTCACACCTTTGGGTTATCTCCCTCGCACTTCTGGTTAAGGAAACACCATTGCCTTAACTAGGGGCAGGTCTCCCTCTGTCGATGAAAACACACATATTCGAGAGGATATACCTAGAGGTCCCTGTATCTTGGTTTCATTAACCTCATTGATGAGTTCCTCAGATCGCTTGACAGGAGTCCTTAGTGCCTCTTGGGATGGTTGTTTCTCATGTGCTCAAATCCAACTACATCATTGCACCATTGAGATTCACACAAGGTATTGGTTCGTGCAATATTTGGTCGAAGACCCCGAATGTCACATGACTCTAGCACATTGATGAGTCTATTTGAGGGACCTAAATAGGTTTATTTCCCTTGTGATTTCTGGGTTGCGTTGGAGACAGTGTTCAGAAGCCCCAATAGTGCTTCTATATAGATTTATGATTGATGCAACATACTTGTATCATGGAGACTCTGAATCTCCATTAGTGAGTCCATATAGCTATGTACCATATAGCTATCAGTCATGAAGATATAGAATTCCATGGGTCCAATGTAGCAGTTCTTTGGATCAGTATTGTATTCAGCCTCTCATTGAGGTAACCACTATGTATCATCAGTTGTGTATGATCAGCTCTTGTATTATAGAGCATAGATCACATTATTCTTTTGACATTGTTAGGAGCATGGGGATGCCCTCCTCATCCATATACATGTCACACATTATTTGCATCTCACCCATTGTTGGGAACCATATTAATACAAAAACCACAAGCCACCATGCCCCAACCCAGGAAGCACCACCTCTCCGCAGAAAATTCTATAATGTCCGTCGACCATACGATGAGCTCCTACCCTCACACATTAGGGGGCAATCTGTTAACCCAAAAAATCCCTCACGTATCTCTACATGGGCTACACCACCCAAGGACACCCATGCACGACCCTCATTTGACCCCATTTGACCCCCACACCCTCAAGAAGGCTTAAAAACATGAAAAAGGCCTAAAAACCCCTAAAAAGAGCCTAAATAGCTCTTAAAGGGGCTAAAGCCTCCAAAAAGGGGCTAAAACCTCTCAAAGGAGCCTAAAACCCTAAAAGGAGTTAAAGATTGAGCAAAAGGGGCTAAAATCCCAAAAAAGGGGCTAAAGCCCTAACGAGGGGCTTAGAACCCTAAAAAAAGCTATAAATAGAGGGGTGGGGGTCACTCTCAAAAAATTCCTCCCTTGCATACTGTTATGCTGCCCGAGTGGATGCCTTGAGACCATTTGCCTCTCAAGCCACCCACACTCCCTCTCATCCATCCTCCCATTGAGCCATAGCTCCCCCATTGCTAAGAGAGAGGTGCTTCTCCAAGCTAGGGCATGGTGGCCCATTTCAACCAAGAGGTATAAGATTTGTTCATTGTCATTTTTATTCTAGTTTTTCTAACTTAGTTTGCTTGCAGGTTCATTTTATGTTCTAACAAGTTGTATGCAGGTTTCTGAAGTCTAACCTTGTGTGCAGGGTTTCCATTTCTTTCTTTTCTATTCTCTTTACTTCAGTTTTGTTTCATTTTTCTTGCATTACCATCAGGAACCCTATCCTTCCATACTATAGATGGAAGGTAGCCATTCCTACCCTATAGTAAGAGAGAAATCCCTGCTACAACGGCATTGAATTTGTATTTTTTTGAAGGAAAAAATAAATGGTCTCTTCCCTACTCTAGATGGTTCTCATTGAAGAAAAATAAGTGAATCACATATACATTAAAATTTGCATTTTGGAGACAACAACTCACAAACATTCACTAATCATTCAGATAAAATAAATGGTAGCTTTAGGATAAAGTTTTATAGAAATTTGAGTGATAGGATAGAGACGTGTTCTGACATCTTAAAATGTAGGAGCTATCATTTCATGCCTGCACTGCAATCTGGGTTCTGCATGGTTCCTCCACATAACGTCGGTATATAGAACGACCTTTCACATACCCTTTAGGTATATCGAAAGATACTTCACGTACTCGATTGTATATCGGAGGGCCCCTTTCGAAAGGTTGTGCATTAGACAATACTACTACGAATTTGAGCTCCCACGTACCTTGCATATATCGAGAGACCTTACTAGGATTCCTAAACCATTTGAGAAAATCCCTTTGGTCATCTTGTTGGAGCAATACACCGAGAACAACACTCTGGGAGCTACTACGCACGTGTTGTCCAGGTAATCGGGTGTTCAGGAAAGGAATGGTCCCAATCCTCCTTTTTGTGCTTCACTGTTGGACCCTGCGGTATATCGTGAGTTGCGACAACTTGACAATCCTAGTGAGAGACCAGATATCTTCAGCCCATCCTGTCATTTAAGTTTGCTTGTAGCCTTAGCTTGCGTAGGTTTTTTTTATGTGTGTCTTTCTTTTTTGTTGACCTAGGGTAGAAAATTTCAGCCACCACCCTGGCTGAGCAATTTGCAAGGAGGCTATCTCGTAGAGTACAGGGTTTACCACCTAACTCTCCTCCTACCGTGGAAGGACAAGAAGGTGAAACCATGGAATGAATGACTTCTACTGATGCTCGTATAGAAAATACTACAGCTACTGAAACTAGAGAATATTTCTTTGCCTATGATAATCCATTGGTCCAACTACCTCCTGTGGTTCCCCCCCCCCCCCTTTCATTTTCTGATGGAAGGTCAACTCGACTCATCTAACTGGACATTCAATCACGCACCTGATGAAGCCATAGAAGTAGAATACGATCCAAACACTCCTTTCTGGAGGACCTCCCTAGGACAGTCTATTGCTGATTATGGAACTATTACAACTAAACCGGAGCCATCTATACTATTTCATTTAAGGATACTCTTAGAGAATGCTTCGTCAAATGAACAATTTCTTCGCGACTCTATCGAGCGTTTGCGTCAATGCACAGAAGAATTTAAAAAAATTGAGAAACTGAGGAGGAGAACAATTTCCCCTCTTCCCAGTCCTTCAAGATCAAAACCACCTGGGTATCATGCCCTGCCACCACCTTAAGTAGCTCTTCTTCCACAATCACCGACCCAAAATTTTGTTATTGATAACACGGTTCACACCCCACCTCCTAGTCAAAATCCAGTCCAAATCCCCTCTCCTAGTCAAGATTCCCCATCTATCTCAACTCCTCTGACAGTTTCTATAATTGGGGGGCATTCCTCGTTACAAGTTACGTCATCTACCATATGACCCTTTCTATCATGGGGACAAATTTACCAATGGGACCACCAATAGAAAACATTCCTCTTCCTAATACTACTATGGTTGTACCTCCTACCAGTCAGGGAGGATCCTCATGGGTCCAACCTACCATTAATCCAATTTCTCGGGGATATAATTATCCCAGAACTCATCCACTCACGATTAATCAAGCTTATTAACCTACATCGTCAACGATAGTTTATCCCAGAATTCCCTACCTTGGAAATGTGTTTGTCCCTTGGGGACAACCGAATTGGTCTAATGTCCCATCTTATGGAGGAGATTTCATAAACACTGCTGGGAGGTATGGTGGTACACCCGGAGGCCCACCACTTGGAGGCCCCCCTAGAGGACCTAGTGGACCATTTGGAGGCCCACCACCTAGAGGACCACCATCTTGAGGAACCCCATCTAGAGGCCCACCACCTAGAGGACCACCTTACCGAGGTCCAACACCTGGAGGATCCCCACCCCCACCACCTCCTGGAGGACCACCAACACCACCACCACATGGAGGACCACCCCCTCGAGGCCCGCCTCCCTAGGGTGGCCCACCACCTGGTGGACCTTCGAGTGACCAAAAACCTAATCAACCAGTTTCAGGGGCATCATCTATGCTTGTTTATCAATAAGCCTATGGTCATACTGGTCCACAAATTCCATACCAGTCTTACCAGTATCCTCAACTCAATCAACAATTTCCATTTCTGGCTACATTAGATCTGCTAGATTTGTCCATATTGATAAACGATCCAATAGACCACGATCCCTCCTGCCCAACCATTTTGGTCAAATTACCTTCGGATATACCAAAGTTTGACAACAAACCTGGTGACACTACAACAAAACCCTGTGATTAATGTCTCTTTTAGCATCCTTTTTAGCGTCCACTATCACTTTTAGTGTATTTTTCATCATTTTTTGGTAAAAGTGGACGCTTTTACATGGGATGGTGCTTTTAATGGCGTTATTAGCATCCCTTTTTAAAATTTGATGCTATTTTGGATGCTAATTAGCATCCCAATTAGCGTCCAAAATAGCATCCCATATAACGCCCAAAATAGCCTCCAAAAAAACGTCCAGAATAGTGCCAAGATTAGCACCATATTGAGCCAGGCTTAGCACGAGGGATTGCGCCCTACTTCCTACTTCTGCTCAACACCTCACAACAACATCCATATTGGGTTCATTTGGAGGTGCTCCTTCCCACCTTGTTCTGTGTAGGCACCTGCTCAGCTCAACAACTCTTCATGACAACATCTGGATTGGGTTCATTTGGAGACATGCCCTCCCACCCTGGTTGATGTAGGCACTTGCTCAGTTCAACTTCTTTTGGAGGCACAACCTCCCACCTTAGTCTATGTAGTCACCCGCTTTAGACTGAACCAACACACTCTTCAATGTATTCATTATTTTGCAACACAACTCAACAACTATGATTTTAGACTTGGTTTTAGTTTTCTCACATTTCACCTGAGAGGAAGAAATAAGGGACCATTTCCCCTTCAATTAGGAGGAAATGGTATGAATGGGAGGCCCATCCATCACAATATGATGTTTGGATTTGAATCACACCCCATTATTAGATTAGATTGGTTAATTAGTTAGGTATATTATTAAATAATGGTTAGCCTTTTGACTTGTCAAATGTGGACATGCATGTAATCATATCAAAATGTTATGAAGCCTTCATATAATATAAGCTAGTATTTGTTTCTTCTTATATGTATTTTGTTTATTCTAAGTTCGATTATTGAGTTTCATATGTATGTGGATCAATAATTTATTACATAAATTTTGTTGATACCTTTGATAATTAACATTTAACTATTTTATTTTATTTTTATTGTTTTTTTTATTTGGATCGTTGCACCATAGCTTCGTGAAAAGAATTTCAAGGGGCCCACCCAAAGGGACCTCATCCTGTAAGCACCAGTTTTGGGAACTTGTCCTTGGAAGGGATAGAGAATTCAAGCGTTGACCTTGACCTACTAACATCTTGGCCACATAATCTCCAACCAATTGAGCTACCCCACTGGACTAATTTTTAACTATTTATTTATTATAGTAGATTCAATATTTAATATATATAGTCATATTAAAATTGTTATGATAATTAAATACATAAAACCAGCACACAATAACACTTCACCTCTATACCAAACAATCCTAAAAGAAACTTAAAAAAAAGAGTGAAAAACTAAAACAACAATAAAAACAAATAATATAACAACAATTAGCAATAAATCAATATTTTCAAAAAAGAACAGAACTTATGAAACACTTAATACATATCAAAATATCACAAGCCAAAATATATAGATAATTTAAAATCATATGTTTTAATTTTTTTTATCTTAATATAAAAAAACATTAATATTATTGTCTACATAGACTTTAAACCAAAATCTATTTTAACCTACAAACTAAATATTAAACATAAAAACAAATTACGAATTAAGAAAAAAAATAAAACAAAGTAATTATTCAATTCCCTACTTACTAAATATTTAAAAAAGAAACATCATAAAACAAAATAACAAAAACTAAAAATAATAAATATAATATAAAACACATGTTAATATTTAAAAAAGAAACATCAACATGTTAATATTAAAAAATAAACATCTTAAAATAAAATAACAAAAACTAAAAATACTAAACATAATTTAAAAAATGTTAAACAATGCAACAAACACTAGTAAAAAGAAACATCATATAAACAAAGTAGAAACACTATATTAAAAATTAGAAACAATTCCAATAATAAATATAATTTAAAAAACATGTTAATATTTAAAAAAAAAAACATAAAATAAAATAACAAAAACTAAAAATAAATTAGAAACATTATATTAAAAATTAGAAACAATTCCAATAGTATATACCATTATTTTAATATATACTATTATTTTAATATATACTATTATTTCGTTCTTAAATGCATTCACTACATTTGCTCCTTGGTACGGTTTCTGATGCTTAGTTGCTCTGCTCTCCCCATGCTGTTGATTTAATAGCTCCTATCTCCATTTCAATAGCTCTGAACATTGCAGTTTGATGGCAGATTTTATATCATATTAAAGGGTTTTTATTATTTTATTATTTCAATAATGTAATTTCTTATTGTTTTGCAGGAGGTCAGCCCAGGCTAAATACTACAACTTTCTCATCCATGAAGCCGAATGTAATTAGATTTTTTTTCTAATTTCGTTTGCTTTGAATAGTATTTTATTGGTTTTCTTAGAATATATGCAGAAGATCAAAGGTAGCTTAAGGAAACGCTGTAATTTCAATTTTTGTCTTAGTTTCTTCTAACCAGTTTCATTGATTTTCAGAACATGAATGAAGGTGATCTAATAAATCGAATACAGTTGGAGAGAGATGAATTAGCCAGGAAGAGAGCCAAAGAGGAAGAATTCAATCATTAGGGAAGGAGGAGGGAAGTAATCCAATCTATGGTATGTTTATGCTAATTTTTTTATTTGAGTTTTTGAGTTCTTTTATTCCAAATTTCTAATGCCTATAATGAAATATTCAATTGCAGAGGTTCCCAGTAGATTTCATGCGGACAATAAAGTTCACTGGAGGCTCAAAGTTTTCACCAGCCCTAACTCTTTGTTCATAAATTTTTGAAAAAAAGAGAAACTAATAGCATTCAAATAAAAACCATAGCACTTAAACAAATGAATGAGAATGAATAATACCAAGTTTTTTTTTTTTTTATAAACAAACTTCAATTAATTAAATGATACGGTAAGAACATTGATCCTTTGGTAGGTATAAATGAAGGAGGCATAAGTAAGTGAATATCTAAGATTCATTGAAATAAATAAATAAATATATGTATATATAAGTTTTAGTTTTTAAATTTGTTTAGTTGTTAAATTTTTATCTATTTTTTAAATAAAGTAAATTATTATTTAAAATTTAAATTAAAATGTATTTCATTCATTTAAAAAAAATTATAGTTTTTTATTACTTTTAAAAATGTTATCCTTTTATTTGTATAATTTATATAATTTTATAGTTTTTATTATTTTTAAAATGTTATTATTTTATTTAAATAGTGTTTTATTACATTTTAAAAATATTATATAAAGTAATGTAATATTCAATTTACAACATTAATTTATGTCATTTATTTTTATAGATTATATTTTCTTATAAATTTGTTTAATTATAATCTTTTAATTTTATCTTTATTAACCATAATAATTTTAACTAAGATGTTATTATTATTTTTTTCGTTTTTTAATTGGAAATGGTTCATAATTGTTGTCAAAAGCATTACTTAGTAAGTATAAAGTTAATTCAAATATAAATAATATAGTTATGTAAAAATTATATTCACTATTTTTCATAATTTACAAAGAAATTAAAAGATGGCGTAAAATATGAAAAATAAATTCTTAATTCTCATAATTTATAAAGAAGTTAAAAGATGAAAACTAGTTTTTCATCTCACAAGACTATTAAAACTAAATTATTTTTCCACCATTGTCTATGTTTCTTTAAAAGAATAACATAATTTAAAAAAATAAAATTAATCACATTAATATTCTACTTATATTTAATATGATAAATAAAACGATCTAATAAATATTATAAATCATTGATTTCATAAATATTTTATGTATATTAAGAGTAAATGAATGAGAATAATGGTTTTAATTTGTTATACATAACATAGTGAATTATTGAACTTTGATTATGGATAAAAAATGATTAAAAAGACTAGTTTTATGTACACTTTCATTATGATAATAATAATATTATGTTAAAATAAAGGATATTTAAAAAAAACTAAAAAATGTTTTAATAATTATAATAAGATTTGTTTGTTAAGAAATAAATTTCTTAATTCTTATTAATAGTAAAATTTCTACAATAATTTTTTTATAAGATAATTATTTTATATATACATTTATGAATGAGAATTCGTATTAGCATTAAACCTTAAATAGCATCCATAATAAACTTTTATTAAAATACAAAGTTGAAACATGATGCAAAAAAGGAAGCAAAAATTGGTGCAAATTTGAAAGCGAAAATTGGCACATATTTGGAAGTAAAATGTGGTGCAAAATGGGATGCTAAAGTGGTAGCAAAAATGGATGCAATATTGGACGTTAATTTGGATGCAAATATGGTGCTAACGGGGATGTCATTTAGGAAGCAAAAGTGGGCGCTCTTTAGGAAGCAAAATAGGATGTTATTTAGGAAGCAAACCTTGGCGTTGTTTAGGAAGCAAAGTTGGGCGTTATTCTGGAAACAAAAAAATAGAGGCTATTTTGGACGTCATAAATGATGCTATCTAGGATGCAGAAAAAGACGTTTTTTGAGACGCTTTAAGTTTTGTCCATGACGCGTCCCATTTAGCGTCTAGTTTGACCACTCAATGTAAACAAAAATTACACTAAAAAGGGACGCTAATTCTAGGATTTGTTGTGGTGTGAAGACCCTAAGAACCATGTGATGACTTTTCATCTATGGTGTTCATCCAATTCTCTGATGGATGGTTCAATCCGTTTATGATTGTTTTAGAGAACCCTCACGGGAATTGCTGGAAAATGGTATATAGTGCTACCACACCACTCTTTCTGGGATTTTAATGCTTTAGCAATGGCATTCTTAACTCATTTTCAACTACCAATCTGGTATGAGACAGGTATAGACTTGTTAACCTCCCTTCGACAAACTACTTCAACACATATCTCCGATCACATCCATGAATGGATATAAATACGTATGTTAATCAAGGCCCCTATTCCTGACCAGGTACTTGCTGATTGGTTCACAAAGCCTTTACTCCCACCCACTTCTATATACGTTTCCATGGGAGGTGATGTTACAAAGGATCAATCTATTGGTCACACTCAGTACTTAGACTTGGTTTACTCCCATTCAGGTACTCTGTATGACTTAATTCCCCATGCTCCTCGCCCCACAACTGATCCATCAAGACCTGCAATTGAACCACCTGTTGACGGAATCCTTGTTTTAGTTCAAAATTGAACGACAAAAAAATATACTACAAAGAAAACTCAACCTGTCGCACCAGTAAGCCAACCAACACCACCATCCCAAACTACACCTTCTCCTGTTGCTTCCACCGAGGTAAATACAGTTCAATACACTGAATATTCGAGTGGAAAAAATAAAGACAAGAATAAATCGAAAAAACTTGATGATTAATAGGAAGGTAATAAATCACCAATCTTGACACCGATTCCAAAGGTAAGAGAAAGGTAAAATATCCTTTCTTAATATGCAGAGGTGATCATTTCACTAAAGAATGTCCTTGTCGTGAGGAAGTTAATACTTTTTTGAAAAGTTCACCCACCCCAACAGTTCTTAAAGACCCTTTCCCCACCCAACAACAATTGATTGATCATCAATCTTTGCATGGGCATTCTTCATCGATTGATGAAGTTAAAATGATGTCTAGTGAAACGATTAACCTAAATACAAGATCACATAGTTATGATCCCCCTCCAGATAAGAAACTTGATGAATTTTCGTCCGATAAATCCTCAACATCCACACCTCCTCCTAGTAATTGTATTGACATTGAAAAACCTATACCTGAGGAAATTTTTCACTGACCCAAGAGTACAATTCGTAAGTCCATTATTAATCATAATGCACGTGCTACCCAATACTATAAAATTTTGGAATATTTGGCCCAAGCACCATGCGCTATGTCATCGCTAGAAGTACGCCAAACTTGTCCCACCCAACAAAAACATTTTCTCATAGCACTTGGAGCTATGGATCCCGTGAATAGTAACATCATTGCTTTAAAACTAGATGACGTTAAAACTAGGCTCTCACATCAGTTGTCTTTCCAACTAACCACCAAAATATCCAGAAAGAATATCCATTGTACTATTTTGGACAAGGGAGCATCTACTTCTGTCATGTCTCTGTCTTGTTGGAGAGCCATTGCCATCTCCTAAGATTAATTGTTCACCTACCACACTCAAGGCCTTTGATGGTCGTGGATTTCAACCATATGAATTACTTCCTGCCATCTAGATTGAGCTGGGGGGAAAATCAGTCTCCATCCATGTTGAATTCGTTGATGCTCCTTTGGACTACAATCTACTCCTAGGTCATAACTAGTTTTATGCTATGCAAGTCATAGCGTCGACCATTTTTTGGATCGTCCAGTTCCCATTCCAAGGAAGGATTGTTACTATAGATCAATTAGATTTCATCACTCGGTCTAATGCTATTTATAATGACGAAAACAACATCCCAATTATGAATACCCCACAGTATCAGAATATTGGAATATGCCTTCTTAAAAACTCTTCACTCATGGGAGTCTTTCCATTATCAAATCCTCCTCTTGCTTCGCAAACTACATCCATAAACATAATTTATAGATATATCATAGACAAAGGAAAATCTATTGCTGAATCTACATCACTTAATCCTTTTGAAGAAGTCTACAATGCAATAAAATCCACCAGTGACCCTACCATCAACGATCATTTGTTGGTGGCCTAAGATTTTTATCACCTACCCTATTGGCTAGACAGACCCCCCATCTCTAGATTATCTTTCACATACAGTTCCTACTGATGAATCCATTATGGATGTTATGTCCCTAGAAGAGATGCCTTGGAGATATCATCATCATCGATCCTCTTTCCTTCCACCTTTCCATGTGGTAGAAGAGCACTTCGCATCAACATTTTCATCTGATATAGTCATGGACCCTTAGTCTACGATCCTCACTCGTGATGTTGATTCCGAGGGAAATATATGCAATATTACCAAAACTATGCTCATGGACATATCAATGAAACTTGGTGTTTCAGAGAATATACAAATAGGCTAGAACTCTTCGCCTTTCGACATTCAATTATATACCGCCTTATTCAAGGAATTTCATGATGTCTTCACTTGGACATACGAAGAAATGCTAGGGATTGATACCTCCATTTTTGTTCATGAGATTAAAACCTACCCTGGTTCCAAGCCAATATGCCAAAAATTACACCAAGTAGATCCACGAAAAGCTACAACCATTAAGGAGGAAGTTGAAAAAATTCTAACGAATGGTTTTATATACCCCGTACCTTTAACTGAATGGGTATCCAATATAGTTCATGTGAACAAAAAACAAGCTGGTATCAAGATTTGTATCGATTTTAGGGATTTGAATTGAGCTTGTCCTAAGGACAATTTCCCAACTCCCTATATTGATCAAATAATCGATAATTGTGCTGAAAATGTCATATTTATTCATGGATGGATTTTCTAGCTATAATCATATCGAAATCATCCCTTCAGATCAACATAAGACGAATTTCATTTGCCCATGGGGGACCTTTTCCTATCGCAAATTACCTTTTGGATTAAAAAATGCTGGCGCTACATTTAAACACGCCATGTCATATGCTTTTCATGATATTAAACACATTGTGGAGCCCTATCTCGATGACTTGCCTACTCACTCCAATTAGCGGGACCTTCATGTTGATCATCTGAAAGCTATTTTTCTTAGATGTCATCCTTTAAACATCTGTTTGAACCCCCACAAATGTGTTTTTGGTGTTGAAACTAGTCGATTTCTTGGGTTTATCATCTCTAAGGATGGCATCTGTATTGATCCTTTGAAAATTGAATCTATCCTGGCTCTACCTGCTCCCACTAATATCATAGAACTCAAAAGTTTTCAAGGGAAGGAAAACTTTCTATGTCGTTTTGTCTATGACTACGCAGAAAGGACACACGGTTTCATGAGATTGCTTAAAAATGATACACCTTTTATCTGGAGTGACTTCGTGCAACGTACATTTGACAATCTCAAACATGCTCTCACCCATGCACATGTGTTGCAACCACCTGATTATACTAAAGATTAATCTTTGTATGTAGCTGCATCCCTTTCAACCATAGGCATGGTCCTAGTTCAAACATATGAACACGACCTAGAACATGTGATCTACTATGCTAGTAAGAGTCTTCTAGAATCTGAAACCCGATACTCACATATGGAGAAACTAGCTCTGGCCACGGTCATTGTGGTATAGAAGTTCCATCACTATATTTTGCTATGCACTACTACTGTTTATGCTGACTCTAACCCCATGTACTATGTTTTGACACATCAGGTACTTGGGGGAAAATACTCATGATGGATCGTTATCCTCTAGGAATTTGAGTTGGACTTTGCTAAAACCACTTCCAAGAAGTCCCTTGTTTTTTCTGAGCTTATATCTGACCTTCCTCGTACTACGAAGGACATAAAGCCCATCAATTCATTACTTGATGAATCATTGTTACTCATTAGTATGAATTATCCATGGTATGGAGATATCATTCTTTATCTCCAGACTTTACGATATCATCTCGTCGCCATTCATGATGAACGTCGTCATATCCTCCACACCAGGCTAAATACTATCTCATTTTGAATGATACCTTATACTACCATGGCATAGATCCTATATTATGACATTGTCTTACACATGAAGAAGCTTAAATTGTCTTAAATGATTGCCACTCTGGAGCTTGTGGCGATCATCTCTTTGGGTTGGCTACTGCCAAAAAAATATTGCGTGCAGGGTATTTCTGGCCCTTGATTTTCAAAGACTATATTCAAACTGTAAAGGAATGCCCTCCTTGTCAAATGTTCATAACTAAGAAGCACACTCATTCAGCTTGGTTCCACCTTGGTTCTACCCTATCGTAGTAGTTGGCTCTTTTGAAAAATGGGGCATAGACTTTGTGCATTGTAGGCCTACCTCAACCGGGGGGCATGGCTACATTATTGTGGCTGTGGACTACTTTACAAAATGGGTTGAGTCTATGCCCACATATGCTGAAGACGGGAAAACAAATGTGTTGTCATTATTTAACCATATCATTTCTAGGTTTGGGATTCCTAGGTCCATTGTGACCGACCATGGGTCACACTTCCAGAAAAAAATGATGGCAGAAATTAGTGCAAAGTTAGGGTTTTTCCACAATAACTCTATGACTTACTACCCTCAGGCCAATGGCTAGGTTGAAGTGATAAATAAAGTGTTGAAAACCATGCTTCAACAAATGGTAGGGCATTCCAAATCAAATCGACACTTGGAATTGTTTTATTCACTTTGGGCCTATAGGACCATTGTAGGACTTCCACCAGTTTCACACCTTTCCAATTGGTATATGGATTGGAAGCAAATCTCCTGATAGAATGCGAGATTCCTTCTCTAAATATTGATGTGGAACTTTTGCCTAACACCACTATAAAAGAGGAGCAATTTTTGTATCTAAATAAGTTCGATGAAACTCGCCATGATGCTGCCTTAGCCAATGGGGCAAATAAATGACGGATGAAAGCCCAATATGATAGAACTGTTCACCCTCACTCTCTTAATGAAGGAGATCTGGTGCTGACCTATGAATAGAATCATGATAAGATGGGGGTAGGTAAATTCGAATCTATGTGGCACGGGCCTTACATTATCAGCTACATTTTGGAAAAGGGTGCATATAAGATAGTAGACTATGATGGGATATCCCTAGGTGAGCCCCAAAACGGGATCTACCTTAAAAGATAGTATTCCTAGGTCATCTAGCATAAGGTATTTGTAAATACTATTTATAGATTGCTGTGGGTCTTGATTTGAAAGTGTGTTTTTTCGTGTGATTTAAGACATGTTTCAAAAACCATACTTATGTATGTCCTATATCTAATGGATAGATGACCACTTTTACTGGATTCACGAACGGTGCTAATCGTTACACGCTAAATATTGCATTAACAACTTGGGTATTGTACTCTCCTAGAGGTGATCTGGTGAGTTCACGGGGTGTTTGTTTAGGTCCTTCCACCAACAATCTCACAGAGTATCATGCAGTGATTAGATTGTTGACGGAAGCCCTAGCTAATGATGTAAGGGATATTATGGTTTATCTAGATTTGAAACTAGTCGTTCAACATCTTAATCGAGTCTACACCATCCGAAACCCTCTACTCCTTCAAAAATTCCAAAGGGTTAGGATCGTAGAAAGGCCTTTTGAGAAAGTCACGTATCAACATATTCTGAGACATTTGAATGTTGTTGCGGATTCTTTAGTTAATTATGTCTTAGATTGGTATATTGCTCATAATTAAAAATCCATTATAACATAAAAACATGCATGTAAATTCATAAGTAGGCATATATTTCACGCATCACAGTTTTTGCACACACATCTGTAAATAAAGTTTTTTCATATATATATATAAATAGTGAAGCTGAGATACAAACTGGGCTGAAACATCATTTTTTAAGTGCCCCCAAGTCTAGGACCATCATAGTTCAAAATGTACATATACAAGGCAAAATATGAAGCCTCGAAGATTTCAGTATGAATACATATGCAAAAAAGTGAAAATTTTCTGTAGACCAGTCATCATCACAGTGATGGTCATGATAGCATATGATGGCCCAAGCCACTCTATGAAGTATCCTGGAGAACCGTCCTAAGAGTCCCGCAGTATGACATTGGTAGCACTTGGGTAGGTCGTCAGTAGTAACATTGGGAATCCCTACAGTCAAACGCTGCAGGTTCTCCTCAAGATATCCAACCTCCTCATCTTCCTCAGAGCGATAAGCCACCATATCTCTAACTCCTTCCTACCTCTCAATAGGAAACATCCCATCTAGATGAACAGGTCCAATGTATGCATAAACGATTTTCACTTGTCTCAACATTACAAAATAAAAATTGAATAAAATTGAAAACTTAAAAACATGGTGGATAGTGTCTTTCTTACCTCGCTCATCCCACTCCTCTCCCTTAGGTAGTGGAAGATATGTATCCTTGCGGAATCCTTCCCCCTCATAGGAATAATCCTTGATCATGAGTAGCTAGCCTCTCAACCAATGAAAGAAGGCTGATCCATAGAAAAATTTGGGACCCCCACCACCATGACGGGCCATAACATAAACACATCTGAGCTTCCTAGTGTTAACACCTCTTATGTTGAACAATTGAGGAATAAATATGGTCGAGAAATGATAAAGGGATACATAAAAATTGGCAAAGCTTGGTAGTCTTGAGTCCCTTATTAAAATGCGTAGTTTGGTTAATTCATTGCAAAATTCAAAGGTGTAGATTTATGGGTGTGAAAATCTACGGTTGATAATTGATCCACTGGGAAAGTTGCGCAAGGGATAAGTTTTAATGGATAGGTGGAAGTGGCTAAAAAGACAGAAATATCAACAGCTAAGGAATAAAGTGTATGAAATCTACGGTTTTGGGACAATCCGTGGAGTAAAGATGCATGCTTGAAAAAATGAGAAAGGCTAGCGGATTATGTAGAATAGATTTTGATCCAACGATTTAGACAAAAAGTGCAATCTTATCAATGGTCATTATTTATTCCGGAGTGCGAAGATGGGAGATAATTAAAAGGGATGAGTGGTAGCAGAATTTAAACTGATTTCCATGTGGTAGCTTTTGGTGAGTTCCGCTGAGGAAAGCGGTAAAGGAAAAACCACTTGGTAAGGGCCCCGAAATAGTCCGTTGTATAAAAAGTGAAGTTGACCTAAGTAAAAGTCATTTCAATTGCACAATGTGGGTGAAAGAGAAGTGGAAAATGCACCATCTTTTCCAAATTCAACTTCTACATATCCACAATTACAATTTTCACACAGGTGCTATGAGTTAGGAGAAACAAAGTCAGTTTTACATGCAATGTTTCATGTTTTCCAAAGGACTATTTCAACCATCAAATTCAAAGAATTGTTTCAGACAAATGGAATTTAATTTTACAAAACTGAGAGAGGTTTTTATTCCTAATAGGATTATCATCAAAATCCTCCATTTTTTACACAATTAACACAGGATGGGAGAACTTAAAATATCTTCACAAGTTATTTTTCCAGAAATTTACAATTTTACTATCTGAGTCATCAGTTTCAAAGGAATATTTCGATGAGCTGGAGGTGAATTTGGAGAAAATAAGACATGGGTTTTGTTGGTCACATATCCAGTTACAAAAACCTCTCTGATATTTCACACAGCTATCACCATTATAGATATGCAGGAGGGACTTTGAAACTTATTGTTCAGCAGTCCGCATCCTGAAATGAAGGGAATTTGTTGTAACTGTTTCTATTTTTAGAGTTCAGTTAGGTTTCAAATTCAAGGTTAGGTAGAGGTTATTTTTCTATAAATTCAAAGGCAATTGATGTATCAAGGGTTGGAACCCATATGTTTGGACCAATGTTTTTGAGAACTTATGATTTTTGAATGAAATAACAAAGCCGAATGCTGGTTGATCTTCAAAGATTCATGTGTCATTTATGTTATAGTCTGTGCCTTCTTTCCATGTGATTGTTTTCTAAGTGTTTATCTTCCATTCTGTTTTCTTTCATATCTAAACGCAGTGTTTAATAGTTTTAGAATTCATACATGTTATGCTCTGGCTATTGTTTCATATATTTCACAAATATTTCTTCTAAAGTTGATATGGAATTCATCTTGTGATACTCTATATTGATGGACTGTTCATGTTTCTCTCCTATCACCTGAAAATCAATGAATGACTGTGACTGGATGATTATATTGCCTTTGTTGGGATTCCATGTATAAAGCTTTGCATTATCTTTATCTTTTTTGACTCCATTTCCAAATGGTTATATGTGTTGTTTCAACCATCCGCAAAAATTAAATTATTGATTTCAGTATCTGGCCTTATTAAAATTTATATCTGAGAGATCCCTCTCTGGAAAGAAAATGTAGTTTCTTTCCAAAGTGGTTTTTGCTGTTACCTTAAGATTACCTTTACAACCTTGGGTATATTTTGAGTGATAACAAATTGGCACCGTTTCCGGGGAACGAAGGTTCAAATCTTCCTTGGGTATGAACGACATAGTTTTAGATTTGATTGTTGATGGTGAACAATAGTCAGATATCAGCAAGGTTGTGCATCTTTCACCTGTTGACTCAGTCTTTGAAGAATCCAGTTTTCAGAATTCCTATGGCGAGTCCACTGTCAAAAGATTACAAAGTTTGAAGAGTTGATTTAGTTTATTCATTTGTCAAGACGAGTTCTTTATCTGAAAGGTATTCTCCTATGAATCGTGCTCACATTCCTGGTTTTCCAAATTGAATATCTAAAGTAGATTGGCAAACATGTCTTCCAAAGTTTAAAGATTAAAAGAATGATGATGCTGCCCTTCATTTGGTTAGATTTCATATGCATATACATAAACTGGGAGTTAAATTGCATGAGGATTCTTTAATGAAAATGTTCATGGCTACTTTAGAAGGAGATGCAAGGTCATGGTATGAAGGGTTACCATTAGAAAGTTTGTTTTCCCTTACTCATTTTCATATAGTATTTCATGAACATTACAAAAACCAACACCCCTCCTTGTTGCTGGTTCAAGATTGTTGTACGCATGTTAAAGGTTTCATTGGAGATTTGGAAAACATGTATAATGATGATGAGTTAATGGATGAAGAGCTTTTAGAAATTTTATATGAGAACCCATTTCAGAAAAAAGGAATACAAATTAGCTGTCTTCACATTCAAGAAAAATCTCAGCAGTTAATAATTTCTTCCTCAACTGAAAGAGACATGAGCCAAAACTCTGATTCAACCAACTACATTTATTTTACTGAAGTAGATGATAATTTGCAGCAGTCTTGTCAATATTTGTGTGACCAAGAAGGAATTTGGGATGGTCAATCAAACCCTTCTTCATATTATTCAACTTCTGAAGTTTTGTTTCAAGATGAGGCTGCCTATTCCCAATCAGAAAATTCCTTTTTGCAGCATCAATTTCCTCAAAGTTCTAATGCTTCTATAGCTGATTACATAAAGAATTATGATTCTAGAAATTTTCAGTCTTACAGTCCCTCCACATATTTATTTTATGAATATGCAAGTAAAGAGAAATAAGACCTTGGATTAGAATTGAAAAAAAGATATGAGCATGAAGATGATCAGCCTAGTGATGTGAAAGAAGAGGGTTATACTCTTGATGGTTTTTTTGAAGATTGTGGCCAGCTTGTTAAAAATTATGTTAGTGATGGTTTTAAAGAAAATTTTAGTCTACTTATATATAATGAAAAGGAAGAGCAATCATGCCATCAATCTCAGTATGTGAAAGAACCAACAGTGTGCAATAAACAATGGGATCACAAATAAGGAGATGAGGACTCTCAATGGGATATTTCTTTAAATCTTTCCCATTCAGAAACGTTTTGTCAAGAAGACATCTTTCTGCTTAATCTTGTTGAAGAACAAAATGATATTCCTCTTGAAGTGCTTGAGAAGAATGGAGTTGTAAATTTAGAAATATTAAATGAAGTTGCTGATATATCATTTAAAAATAATCATGAGAATTCCTTTCAAAGCTCTTTTAAAGATCGGTTTGACAGTATGCAAGAAGAGTTACTTTTTGGAAAGCCTTCAAATGGTATGCAAATGACAGAGTATATTGAAGGTTGTCATGCTTTTTATGATCCAGTAGCAGAATACATGGATAAATTTTTCAGATGGGGTAGTTGGTTATGCTTTTGCAGCAAAGGACAAATTTTTCATCATAACCTATTGCTATTGTGTTCTTATGCTCTAATTTCAATCAAGCATGATGAAGAAATGGAATTATTGGAAAAATTGCTTGATTGGATTCATTGGAAGTCAGAGTTTACTTGATTGGGCATTGGTGCTCAATAAAGTAGGGTAGGTAAGTAGGTGTAAATAAGTTTGCATGCTGAGCATTTCTTTTAGCAGTTTCAAGTTTGATTTCAGTTACAGTTGGTTTCAGTCTTCAGAGAATGGGTAACAGTTTACAGGTTACAGGTTTACATGAATTTGTTTATAGCAGTGGTTCAGTGTATGGTTTAGATTAGAACATGTTGAATATTTTAGAGAAATATTAAGAGATACCCAATGGATTTGACACTTGGTCTACGAGTTCTTTGATACCTCACAGGGAGGATATCATCCCTAGTTGGAGCTAGTTGTTAACACCTCTTATGTTGAACAATTGAGGAAGAAATATGGTTGAGAAATGATAAAGGGATACATAAAAATTGGCAAAGCTTTGTAGTCTTGAGTCCCTTATTAAAATGCGCAGTTTGGTTAATTCATTGCAAAATTCAAAGGTGTAGATTTATGGGTGTGAAAATATATGGTTGATAATTGATCCGCTGGGAAAGTTACGCAAGGGATAAGTTTTAATGGAGAGGCAGAAGTGGATAACAAGATGGAAATATCAACGGCTAAGAAATAAAGTGAATAAAATCTATGGTTGTGGGACAATCCATGGAGTAAAGATGCATGCTTGAAAAAATGAGAAAGGCTAGCGGATTATGTAGAATATATTTTGATCAAACGGTTTAGACAAAAAGTGCAATCTTATCAATGGTCATTATTTATTCTGGAGTGTGAAGCTGGGAGATAATTAAAAAGGATGAGTGGTAGATTAATTTAAACTGCTTGCTACATGGTATATTTTGGTGAGTTCCGCTGAGGAAAGTAGTAAAGGAAAAACCACTTGGTAAGGGCCCCAGAATAGTCTGTTGTATAAAAAGTGAAGTTGACCTAAGTAAAAGTCATTTCAATTGCATGCTGTGGGTGAAAGAGAAGTGGAAAGTGTGCCATATTTTCCAAATTCAACTTCTACGTATCCACAGTTATAGTTTTCACACAGGTGCTATGAGTTAGGAGAAACAAAGTCAATTTTACAAGCAATGTTTCATGTTTTCCAAAGGACTATTTCAGCCATCAAATTCAAAGAATTGTTTCAGACAAATGGAATTTAATTTTACAAAACTGAGAGAGGTTTGTATTCCTAATAGGTCTATTGTCAAAATCCTCCTTCAGTTTTTACACAGTTATTACAGGTTGGGAGAATTTAAAAGATCTTCACAAGTTATTTTTCCAGAAATTTACAATTTTACTATCTGAGTCATCAGCTTCAAAGGAATTTTTCGAGGCGTTGGAGGTGAATTTGGAGAAAATAAGACATGGGTTTTGTTGGACACATAGACAATTACACAAACCTCCCCCATATTTCACATATCTATCACCATTAGAGATATGTAGTAGGGACTTTAAAACTTATTGTTCAGCAGTCCGCATCTTGAAATGAAGGAAATTTGTTGTAACTGTTTCTATTTTTAGAGTTCAGTTAGGTTTCAAATTCAAGGTTAGGTAGAGGTTATTTTTCTATAAATTAAAAGTTAATTGATGTATCAAGGGTTGGAACCCATATGTTTGGACCGATGTTTTTGAGAACTTATGATTTTTGAATGAAATAACAAAGCCGAATTCTCGTTGATCTTCAAAGATTCATGTGTCATTTATGTTATAGTCTGTGCCTTATTTCCATGTGATTGTCTTCTAAGTGTTTATCTTCCATTTTGTTTTCTTTGATATCTGAACGTAGTGTTTAATAGTTTTATAATTCATACATGTTATGCTCTGGCTATTGTTTTAGATATTTCACAAATATTTCTTCTAAATTTGATATGGAATTCATCTTGTGATGCTCTATATTGATGGACTGTTCATGTTTCTCTCCTATCACCTGAAAATAAATGAATGACTATGACTGGATGATTATCTTGCTTTTGTTGGGATTCCATGTATGAATCTTTGCATTATCTTTATCTATTTTGAATCCATTGCCCAATGGTTATATGTGTTGTTTCAACCATCTGCAAAACTTAAATTGTTGATTTCAATATCTGGCCTTATTAAAATTTATATATGAGAGATCCCTCTCTGGAAAGAAAATCCAGTTTCTTTCCAAAGTGGTTTTTGTTGTTACCTTAAGATTACCTTTACAACCTTGGGTATATTTTGAGTGATAACACTTAGGGTCCTCAGGATCTAGTCTACTCATAGTCACCTCGGGCCTCATGTGGGGCACCCTATGCAGGATGAAAGACACTACCACAACTCCAAATCCAAATTGTTTGAGCTGCCCCCGCTTTCTCTTATTCGGGATAACTAACATGCCCTCACACCAGTTGAAGACTATAGGATCCATACACTCTAGGGCATATAACATATGTTCCCTAGTGGTCAGGTGAGCGGATCTAGTCCCGAACACCTTCTTGATGGTATAAACCGCCATCCTTAGAGGACTATATACTATCTGCTGGATATGAACCTTCCTAGATTGGGCATGTGTCCCCAATGCATAATATCTGTCAATTATATCATCTAAGGAAAGCTCACCACCCTGTGGGACAAATAGAACCACTTGTCTCCCTCTCCGAGATAACCCAATTAAGAAGTATATGTCCTCAATGTTTATAGTCAGGGTGTGGGTCCCGACCACAAAATGCTACTGCTCAGAGTCCCACATGTCAATAATGTACTCCAAAAGACAGATATAGGCCTTCATGCCTGTCACCCTGAAATATTTTAGTAAGCCATAGTTATGCAGGGCCTCTATTGTGGTCGGATCACTGACATCTTGGAAGTCTACTATTTCATGCTCATCCTCTTTCCATATTACCATGGCATGGACATTGTTTTGAACCTGCAAGAAATCCAAAATATGAATTAGAAACCACTTTATGGATAAAATAAATATAAAAATTCAATTTTTATGGAAGGGAATTTTTACTTTTATTTTGATGGATGGGGGGCTATTTTTTTGAGGAAACCCTAGCCACGGCGCTATTTTATTATGTAGGAAATGCGCCTGGTGCCTCTACTAGCCGTAGATAGAGTGCCTATAATGCCTCTGTCTCTGTACTGTAGAGCGCCGAGTCAGGGCTCTCCTGTTAGCTGTGGATACAATGCCCATGGTGCACTTGTCCCAACACGATAGAGCACCATCATGCTCATCCTTAGAAAAAAATAACGCCGCCTCAGTGCACGTTTTGGGCCAACAAAATGCTCTAAAAACCCTCTATTTCAAAAACAAAAAAAATTACACTCTGGGAATGAAAGAAATGTTTATGGTACGTACCTCCTCCAAACAAGTTGAGAAACGATGAACAGAAGCTCCCACAATCACCAAGTGAATCTCTCCTTTTTTCACTCCAACTCCAAGCTCTCCAAATGGTAAAGTAACAATGGTAAAAACTTTTACTATTACCTTCTATTTATAGTGGTTTTGGTCTTTTTATTATTTTTATTTAATTATAAATTATTTTCAAATCCAAAATTACTTTAATAAAGTGGGTTTTTATTATTTGCTTTATATAGTTTTTAATGGAGTTGGCTTTAATGTGCTTTTGAGATTTCAGGTCAAATTTATATGGCTCGCAGCTATGTTTTAAGCTCTTTTTTTCTTTTTCAAGCTTAGAGTGGAAATGAAAAAGTACCGAGTGTCTTTTACACTTCACATGCTCGTTAAACAACCAGTAAAAAGGTGTTGAGTCCACTTTTGCTGCTTTTTTAGACTCGTAAAACCTGGATTATGAAAAAGAGAACCCATTACAGAGTTATATTTAAGCTCTTTTCAGTCTCCATAAAAACACAAAAATATTGCCAAGCGAACTTGTTACATTCGCACTTGTAAAAGTATCAGAACGATTGACTAGTCAGTGGTAGGTTATCTCTTTTTTGGACCAATTAGGCTGATTTACAAAAAATGAACTTTTGGCGTCTCCTTGTGTATTTGTTCAGACTCTCTAAACATGAACGATATTGATTTCCCTTTCATTGGACTCGTAAAATCAAACAGTGAAAGACCCTATCTAGGAATGAACCCCTCCTTTCTCAGGTTCATAAAATATGTGAGAATGGACTCATCGATTAATGGGCTACAACAAGTGTTTGTTACCCTCTTTGGAATCGTAAAAATGAAAAGAGGCACTCATCCTTTAAGATGGGGAAATTTAGGGAAAGGGGAATGTTTTTCATTTGTATTTATGGTAGTCTACAATCCACCTTTGAGCATGGCACCTGCCTACATTTTCATATCTGAACAATTGGGTATTCAACTTGTCTTCAAGTCGATCCACTTTTTTGATTCACCTGACTCCTTTGATTCAATTCAAAGAATTCTCCGTCATATTACTTGCATTACACCTGGTTTTCATCTTGTCAAGTCAATGCTTCCAAGTCACATGTCGTACCATAAATTGTTCAAAGGACGTCTCTTCCGAAATTTAACTTATCAGTAACTTTACCTTATTACCAAGTTGGTCATGTCTAAGTCAGTTTTGATAGTTGTATCATCACTTCAAAATTCACATTTTGTTCCATGTTTTTTGTCGATGATGGGGGAAACATCATGGACTTCCTTCAACGAGTCTGTTCCTATCGACTTTAGCTCATCATCCAAGAATTAGAATTAGAGACCTAGTCAAGTACCTTGAAGCCTACATGCCTTAATGGCATGTTTCCTCACTTTCAACAATAGATTTTCATCAATGACCTCTGATTGAAATATTCTATCAAGTGTTCAACTTCAAAACATCTATTCACAATTGGGATAATGTACTAAGATACCTTAGGAATCATTGACATTAATGGTGACCTACCTCGAACTTGTTAACAATTTACATCAATGATTGGTAATCAAGTGGTTTCTGCCATATTCGATGTCAAGAAATCTATTCACATGGCCAGATTCGTATTGGTTGGAGATTGGAATGAAGACCCTGAGTAGTTAGGCTTCATTAGCATAATTTCCTATCCTTAGGTTGCGATGGAAGATTATTTGGAGTCATGACATGGATCCACATAGTATGTTTGGTGGCTATGTCCATACTAAGTTTAGATAACATGGATCTACTTTGTATGTTCCGGAGCCATGTTCCGCTCTCTACATCATTTATTCATGGATATACAATGTATTCTTAGTATCCATGACATGGTTATCATCATGGATCTGCAGTGTATTAGTCCACAGTGATGGTTGAGTCAAACAAGTCAGTTATTGGTCTTTTGTCAGTTGTAAAGATCATCTCTTATTGCCTCTGATACCGGATTGATGTCTAGCAAACTATTTCACCTATCGCTTCCTTCTATCCTCATACTTTGGGGGGCATTCTGTTGCACTTAAAAATTCCACAGTTGCTTATTTTCCTTTCAGAAAATCCTAGCCTGAGATTTCCTTGGCCACTTTTTTCCATCCCTAGGTAGGCTGACGCTTTTTCCTAGTTTTGACAGAGCGATGTCAGTGCTCTGTCCAATGGAGAAAAGTGCGTCAGCTCCTAGATGTTTTCTGGCAGAAGGCGCCCTCGGAACTTCTCCTTATGGAGAAAAATGCACCGACGATTCTTCACCTGAAGTCAAGAGCGCCAATCAATCCAAAACATGCAAAAAAGAACATTCTAGAAGATTCCTTGTGAAATACTATGTGGAGTTTGTTCCTACTAGCTAGGGAGAGGTGGCATTCACCTTCCTCACTTGTTGGGATCACCTCCTATCCATTCACATAGTGAATCTCATCATACTTGGCCTATAAATGAAGCCTTCATGGAGTGAGTGAGAGGAGGCCAAAGAAATCACCCTTATGTTGTTGGAATGAGATTTGGTTTAGAGGAAAGATAGAGTGAGCATATGTGTGAAGAGATTGTTTTAGGTGTGAAGGATTGTAGATCTGTTGTAGGGGATAAAGCTAGAAACATCAAGGTTTTATGGTTGTAACTTTACTCTCACATTATTAATAAAAAAGTGTTCCCCTTTCCCATATTTAATGTGTGTTAATATCAATTAAATGTTTTTAGACTCCTTGATCACTAGAATAGATGATTGATTTGTCATGATGCTCTCACTTTGTGCTTTTGTGTTTTAATCTCTTTTGTAGGTACTGAAGTTTGCAACAAGGACTTTTGGAACAAAGACAAAAGGACTTAGATCCAAGGTATGATGTTAGTTTCATGTTGATCAAATTGATTATCTAGGGGAAAAATATGTCGTTGTGCTCTTTTGTTCTACACTTGTGTCTTGTAGGGTAGAGGAACAAGCGCTTAGTGGTGTCCACACTAGTTGAAAAATTCCTTGAAACAATTTGCAATATACTTCGTGAGGAGGGGGGAGGTCTAGACAGAATGAAAGAAACTTGGATTTCTTCATTTTGTTTTCTATTTTGTATAGTTTTTATTTGCAGGATTGATGAGACACCACTGTAATGATGGAGCATGAATTGAGAAAAATCTATATTGAATTACGACACTATTTTGTTGCTACAATTCAATGGAGTTTCTTTCTAGGAAATTGTAGAGCATATATCTTGAAATTGGTATTACTTTGTTTTACAGTTTTTTTGATACATCATATATATATATATATATATATACATATATATGTATACATATATATGTATACATATATATGTATACATGTATATGTAT
>LPNX010315178.1:479840-558145 GCA_001517045.1 Pseudotsuga menziesii | reverse complement strand
ATATATATATTTCGATATTAACCTTTCTCACATTTATCTATATGCGATCATACTGTGATATGATTTGTGTGTATTTTATTAAAGAATTGCTCTAATTATTAATCGATTTTTATATTTGATATTAGTATTATACTTTTAATTTTATTAAGTTTTATTAATGGGATCAATGGTATGATGTATTTTGTTTATTAGCCAATGAATTGAAGTATTTGTATTTTTACAAATATTTTAAAATAATTAGTTAATCATTATTATAATCAAATATTTGGAATTTCCAAACGTTGATTATCTTTGATAGTTATGATTCGGGAATAGTGAAGTAATTTATTATTTCATTATTTTTCCATCATAAAATTTTATGAATCAGAAAGTGTTATGATTTTTAATTCTGATAATTTTTTTTTTTGAATTAAAGTTATTTACTCTGATATTTTTATCATCAATAGGTTATTCAATTAGTTAATGAAACTTGATATCAGTTGAAATAGTTTTAGATAGTTTTTTTTGTAAGCAAGAAGATCCTTCTATTACCAACCTTAAGAAAACACACATATAATTACATCAAAAACCAAGCTCTCCCATTTCTGGGAAAACAAGCTTGGGGTTCAAACTGGTAGTCTCCCTCGAAAGGATACAAGACTGAACTAGAAGGATCTAGAAGTTTTCAGAATTATTAACGAGGTATCATACATAAAAACAGAAAAGCAGATCCAGTATTCAGGAAACATAGACAAAAAGATAAACAGACACTACCCAAGAACCTGTTCATTCAAAAATATGATCATGGGGCTTGAGCTTTAACCCAATATTCTTAGATATTTCAGCTTGATTTTCCATTATCTTATTTAGAATTAGCATCATTTGATCCTACTGCAGAAGAATTTGCTCGTGCTGCTCATCCTTTTCGACAAGCGTTTTACCCAGGATGAATTTTTGAGACCATTGTATCTCCAGAGACTTTTGGTAAAGGGTCAGTCTACCCCTAGAGGTGCGAGGGTCCAAAAAAATATCCTTAAACTCTTTCCTAATTTCTTCCAGACCCAGACATCTGTAGACTGAAGTAGCTTCATTCTCAGCCTCCTGAATGGTAGTGGGAATTGAATCTGGGAGCTCCTTCTGGAACTTCTTGCTTTTCTCCACGATCAGCTTCTGGAAGCACAATGGGGGAGCCATTGGATTGTGAAAATCGAACCCCTACACTAAAGAGACAGAGCGAGTACACTTGTGAGATGGCATTGGAGCAAGCAGGTGGCCCGTGAGCAAAAACAGACATGGAGCGAGTCCAAGAGAGGAGAAAACACTCAGCAAAGAGGTTAAATGTATCCAACCACCCACCCATTGCCAATCCGAGGGGGACAGGTAATTGCCCACTGGGGGAAAGGAAGAAGCGACAAGAACAGATGAAATACTAACAGGGAAGACAATGATTAAAACAGAGACCAGGCCAGAGTTTACCTTCTCCAGATAGCTAAACCAGTTATCATAGTGGAATAATAGCCAAGGTGGAATAGGAGCGTTCTCCCTAGCGATGAGAGAACAACCATTGAAGCACCAACAATGATAGACCAGGGTGCCATTTAAGCTCAAAGACCTAAGTTGATGATCTATTATGGTGGAGTAATGCATGTCCTTCCCAGAAATCAGACCTTGACCTGCCATGATTTTCCCACAACGAGCGATACCAGTGCCTTGATGGAATGTACCAATGTCTGGATGCTCCATGATTTCCTTGTAGAGAGGTGAGGAAGATCGAGCCTTCTGCTCATGCGAGCTGTTAAGTTGCATGTTCCTGAAGTGAGTGGTTGCTGGAATCTATGGCTCTACACTCCACGTGCCTCTCATCATGTCCGAAAGCCACATCGCATAACACCCACTGTGGGGGAGGTCCATCTTGATCCCTAATATGGAGAAGCTGATCTCTGAGAGGATGAATCAGGAGCTGAGCCCACTGATGATCGAAAGGCTCCGTTGAAGAATCCTCTCCAAATTTAGCAAGATGACCTGCAAGGTTGTTCCCTGATCTTCTGATGTGGTTCTCTTGGATGACCTGGAAGTTGGAAAGAGCGTCACGTAATATTTCCTTCAGAAAATCCAGATGCCAATGCTTTGATAATTTTCTCAAAGGGGTTCCGGTTGTAAGCTTTTGGACCATGCTTATCATAATTTGAGAGTTCCCTTCTATAGTCATAGAGGTTCAATTCTGCCATCTGGAAATGTCGAGGCCCATGATCAAGGCTAGCAGTTCAGCCATGTTGTTAGTGGAGGAGCCAATAGAATACACAAAAACATGTAGGATTTCACCTTGTTCGTTTCTGAAGGCCCCACCAATGCCAGTAGGCCCAGGATTTCCCCTGGAGGTTCCATAAAATTTCATCTTAATGAAAAGAAATAGGGGGGGACTGGCTGGAGGGAATGCTGGCCTTGGGAATCGAGGGGGAATAGATAGGACCGAGGGAGGGAAAGTGGAAGTTCCAGCTACGAAGGATGAAGGAGTCTTGAGGGGAGGTAGCCATTTCAGAGTCCTCCCAAGAGTGGAGCTGGAGAGTTTCTAGGAGATTTGATTTGATGCACTTGAATAATTTATCAGGAGAAGAGGATTCATTTTTGAAGATCCTATTGTTTCCCTCTTTCAAAAGGTTCCACAGGGCCAGTCCTAGAAAAAGGGTCCAAAGCAAGTTGAGGAATGAACTTGTGTAAGGATTAGGATTCCAGCCATGGATGGTCTTCCTCAGATCAGTAAGGCTTCTATTAGATCTTCTGAATAAGCTGATCCCCTAGTTCTAGATCTGTGAAGCAAAGGGGCAACGATTCAGGATATTATCCATAGTTTCTTCCTCAAGGTGACATAGAGGGCAGCTGGAGGGTCCCTGAAAACCTCTAATGCTGAGCTGATCCCAGGTGAGAATATTACCATGGCTTATTAGCCAAATAAAGGTCTTGACCTTCGACCATAGTTTTGGGTTCCATATTCTATCCCATATCTTATCGATTTGATTGTCCTGTATTGGATTCAATAGTTTATAAGCTTCTTTGACTGTGAAGTATCCTTTGGGTTGATAACCCCATATTAGCTTATCCAGAGTGCCCTGGATTAATATTTTCCTTGACCTTAGGTCTTTCCAGAAGTTGTCATCTTCTTGGTTAGCTTCCCTGCCATTCCATTCTCTTTTTGGGATCCAAGAGTTCCATAGGATTTGAGTTTGGGGCTGGATCCAGTAGAGCACCACCTTTTCTGTTCCTGCTAACTGCATGCTAGTTTGCATGTTAAGAATGTTTTCTTAGCATCCTCCCAGAATAGAGCCGTGTTTCAATCTCTGATCTCCCAAAAGTTGTGGGAGCGTATGAGATATCTTTGGGCTTTGGTTGCAGTCCATATGACTGATCCATCCTCTAAGTCTTCCACTCTGATCATCTCCTCCATGATAGTATCTTTAGCATACTTATCTCTCCAAATTATGGTCCACGGTATATCAGGCTCCGTGATGCATCTCCACCAAAGCTTGGAACAGAGGACCTTGTTGAAGATGCAAGGATCTCTCAGACCTAAACCACCCACGTTTTTGTCATGGAAGAGAGTTTTCCAAGCAACAAGTGGCCATTTTCTTTGATGAAGAGCTCCTCCCCATAGGAAGCTACGTTGAAGGTTCCACATGGATCTGAGAATGTTCTAGGGTGTAGCCATGGCGGAGATCTAGAATTTTCTGGGGTGCAGCCATGGCGAAGAAAAGGTAAAGAGGCATGGCTTGGAGGATAACCTTAAGAAGAACAAGCAGACCTAGGAAGTTAAGAGCTATGAAGGTCCAGGAAGAGAGTTTAGACTCCATTTTGGTAAGGAGTTCTTTCCAAGAGGTGTTTTTTAGGGCTGAGTCTATAAGAGGGGCTCCCAGAAACTTGGCTGGAAAGGAACTCTTTTGAAAACCAAGAATCCTGGTGATTCTGAGCTGGGTAAAAAGTGGGGTATTGGAAAAAAAGACCTGAGACTTGGAACAGTTAATGGACATACCTGAAGCTTCCTCAAAGGTGATTAAGATTCTTTGGAAGGATTTTTCCTCCCGCACTGAGGCATGTCCCATCATCATTGTATCATCAACAAACTACAGGTGAAAGTGTTTTTTCTTGACTTATCTAGCTGAAGTCCCAGAACCTGGTTGTCCTGAACACATGCCTTGATAAGTCTACCCAGGCCTTCTGCCAAGATGATAAAAAGATAACGAGATAGGGGATCTCCTTGTCTAATCCCTCATGAGGCAGAAAAGGTGGCTGAGGGGGAACCATTGATAAGAATAGAAAAAAGGTAGAAGAAACCAAATCCAACACCCAGTTATCCCAAGTGGTTGAAAATCCAAAGGCCTCCAGCATTGCTCCAAGAAATTTCCAGCTGATTTTATCAAAGGTTTTAGCTATATCAAGTTTTAAGAGCATTTCGGGCGAGCGGGAGGTTTTAAGAGAATGAATTGCTTCATGGGCCGTAATAATGCCATCCAAGATTTTCCTTCCTTCCACATGTCCAGTTTGCTCATGGGAAATGATATGCAGGAGGATGGGTTTTAATCTAAGAGCGATGATTTTGGATTTGATCTTGTAGATCACATTGCAGAGGGAAGTTGGTTGAAAATTTGAAGGCTCATCCGGCTTGTTAGTCTTGGGGATGAGGGTCAGAAAGGTGGAATTGAGGGCTGGAAGGATTGATCATGATTTTCTAGCACTCTCCACCACTTCCCAGACATCAAATTTAATGATTTCCCAACAAGCTTGACATAAGTCAGTGGTGAAACCATCAGGACCTAGGGATTTACCTGTCTTCATCCCCATGACTACCTCTTCGACCTCCAGTAGGGATATTTCTTAAGTTAGGATGAGATTCTGCTCTTGTGAAACTAGAGATGAAATATGCTGCAAGATATGATTGATGGTGGGAACCCGATATTCCAGGGGCTCTTTGAGAAGCTCAGAGTAAAATTTGGTTAACTCAGTTTCAATTTCCTCCTTAGTGTGAAGAGTATGCCCTTGGGAAGAGGTGAGTCTAGTGATTCTGTTATTTTGTCTTCCTTGGAGCATTGAGTGGTGGAGGAATTTGGTATTTTTTTTCTTTTTCCTTGAGCCATTTGATTCGATATTTTTTCTTCCAGAGCATTTCCTCTTGCTGATATATCTTGTTTAGCTGGTTCTGGAGGCTAGCTTCCTGAAGCTTGAGATACTTAGTGAAGCCCGAGTGAATGGCTTGAAACTGGATTATGTTCAACTATGATTCTAGGAGTTTGTCCTCTAGAATATTCCCAAATTCCTTTCTATTCGATTGCTTGATTTGTCCTTTTAGAAGCTTGAGTATTTGTTGAAATTTGAAAATCACTGATTCTTCCACGAGGTTAGATTCCTCCCACCATTACTTGACTTTGGATAGAGAGTCAGGGTGAGATAGCCAGAACTTCTTGAATCTAAAGGGTCTCCTTTTATGAGGCCCATCCAAATTGAGGGTTAGGAAAAACGACCAGTGATCAGATCCCACCGAAGGAAGAATGAAGGCTGAGAGGTTGATTTGATTTTTCAAAAGTGAGGGGGAGGTGAGGAAGTGGTCTAACCTGCATGCAACCTATCTATATCCTCCTCTTCTGTTGTTCCAAGTGAATATACCATTAGTGGTTTGAATGTCCACCAGCTTGAGATCTTGTATGATGGTTTTGAAGGCCTTACAATCTATGTCTACTTTTCTAATACTCACCGAGGGAGGTGATGATGTTCAAGTCTCCTCCTATTATCCAGTTTTGGGAGGGGATTTTATTGTGCAGCCAATTGAGATGCTTTATGAAGCTTAACTTCTGATCCATATGCTACGGTCCATATACATTGGTTAGAACTCCCTCATGGATGGAGCCAGTAATTTTGAACCAACCTGATAGAGTGTGTTGGGAAGAGAAGAACCCTTTGATATTCAGGATGTTTGGATCCAAGATGATGGAAATCCCACCTGCACTCCCTCTGGAATCCAGGTCTATGGCCTGCGCATTCCTCCAGCTTTTGTTGACAAAATCCAAGAGCCTTTGTTCTGAGCATTTTGTTTCCTATAACATGATGTCCGTAGGTTTATCTGTGAGAATCCTATTTTTGAAGAGACATCTTTTGGAATATCCTCCAATTCCCATGATATTCTAGGAAATGATTTTTAAATCCATTTAAACTGAGGGGGGGGGAGTGCGCCTTAAGTTAGGAACTTTGTCCTGAGTCAACTAGAAGGGTACTGAATTCTTTGATGAGTTGTCTATTGGATTTCGTGCCTTTCTTTGGGTTATCACTTTGTATTTTAGCCATGTCCCTTCTCTTTTGTTGTTTCAGACCCAAAGTAAGTTTTGTGGAAATTGAACCCAAGTGATAGAACAATTACACTCACAAAATTGCTAATCAAACATGCAAAATTAACATCAAAGGAGACTGAAATTGGATCATAACACTAATTTGTATTGAATAAGTGTGCAATAGCCAACCTTGTGAAGTAATAGGCTGATGCAATATATAATTACATGAGAGATTAAAATTCATAAGGATGCCATTCAAAATAAGCAAAAAGTAGGCTTACTAAATCTAGTCAAATCCCCCATAGGTGCATAAAGCAGTTTCCAAATCCACTAGGATGCTCACGAATTGGAAAATTCAAGTAGGAAAGCTAATAAGGGATGGAAAGACAACTCATACATGATTTTATTAAGAGAAAAGGATGGAGGATGACATGGGAAAAAAACAAGTCAACTACACCTAGTCGAGCTTTTCCTTTTGCCTTAATTCTCAATAAAACATGCAGCTTTACAGAAAAAGCAGATATGCACTTTGGAGGATATAGAATGGAATCTAGGAGACTAGGTAAGAAGAAAAAAATAATTTAATTAATGTCTAAGGTAGGTAACTATGGGTTGATTATTCTAACACCCCCCCTTAAGCTTGACTTTATGAGTAAATATCAGAAAACTACAGGGCCTAGCAACAAGTCTTAGTCACCCTTTACATACTCCTTGTCCATACAACCAAGGAAAGAGGCAAAAAACCAGTGGAAAAATCCTCCCTTAAACATGGACAGTAAAAAAAAATTTGAAAATCTTGTCATCAATCATGCTTCACAGCATGATCAGCAATCCCCAATGGTGATTTGATATTGCTGAATGTCTTCTAACAAAACACTTTGGTGAAGATGTATGCTACTTGTTCCGAAGATGAACATAAGAGTAGATGAATGGTGCCATCATGCACAAGCTATCTGATGTAGTGCATATGGATCTCAATGTGTTTGGTTTGCTATCTCTGAACTGGATCACTATAGATTCGAATGGTGCTTTGATTATCATAGCAGACAATAGTTGAAAACTCTGATTCGAAGCCACATTCTCCAAGTATTCCCTGCAACCACAAACTCTATACTTTGCTTCTGTAGATGAGAGTTCTATGGCACTCTATTTCTTTCTTGACCAGCTGATTGGTCCTTTTGCAAGCATGAACACATATCCTAATGTTGACTTTTGATCTGTGTTGTCACCTGCCCAATCACTGTCAGTAAACCCAATCAAATCAAGATCAGATTTAGCTTTGTAGAAGATCCCATGAGTTCTTGTTCCTTGAACAAAGTTAAGGATCCTTTTGGCTGCTCTCCAATGGATCTCATGAGGCTGATCCATGTATCTTGAAGCCACACTAATTGCAAAAGATATATCAGGTTGAGTGTGTGTAAGATAAAGAAAACACCCAATCAACTGCCTATATAGTGCATTATTTACCATAGGAGAAGAACCTGCTTCTTCAAGCCTAACTCCTGAAAGGAAAGGAGTCTTGCTTGGCTTACAATATTTCATGTTGAACTTGTTCAGCAAATCGAAGGCATACTTGGACTGATGTATGTTTATTCTATGTTGGGATTTAACAATTTCGAGACCCAAAAATTGGCTCAACAATCCCAAATCTATCATAGAAAATGCATGGTTCATTTCATCCTTCAAGGAGGCAGTCTCTTTCTTTGAACTTCCTGTAATTAGAAGGTCATCCACATACAAGACAATAATCATAAAATAACCATGAATCAGCTTCAAATAAACATTAGGATCATACTTGCATCGAACAAAACTCAATGACAGCAGAAAGCCATCAATCTTGGCATACCAAGCCCTGGGGCTTGCTTAAGTCCATACAATGATTTCTTTAACCTGCACACAAAATATGGATTAGAAACAAACCCTTCAGGTTTCTACATGTAAATCTCTTCAGTGAGATCTCCATTTATAAAATCACACTTCACATCCATGTGATGTACCTCCCACTGCTTCGAAGCTGCAATGCCTAAAGCTAGCCTTATGGAGTCCATCTCTGCCACCGATGCAAAGGTTTGATTGTATTCAATACCATGTACTTGTGAGTATCCCTTGGCTACAAATATTGCCTTATATTTCAAAGGTGAACCATCAGCAGCAAACCTATTCTTGAAAACGCACTTACATTGAACTAGCTTCCTCCTTGGGGGAAGATCAACCAGTTCCCAAGTGTTGTTCTTTTGGAGTGAGCTGAACTCTTCTTTCATGGATGTTTTCCATCTTGGATCATGTGATGCATATTCATATGTATTTGGATCTGATTCAACCATCAAATATCACTTCTCAGCAAATAAGGGATCTTTCATACACAGTGCACTCTCAAACTGAGATCTAGTCCTCCTAGTGTCACTAGGATTTCCAGCTAGTTCCCCAGCTGAATGAATGGTCTTTGCTACCCATTTTGGTATTGTAGGACTATCAATATCTGCAATCAAATCATCATTATCAGACATATCAGAATTAGGAAACTCATTAGTCTCTCCACTTACAATCAATGGACCTGGTGGTGAAGAAGACTCTCCAACTTCAACTGCTACTAGAGGATATTCTTGGAAATGGACACTTCTTTCAATGAAAGCTTTGTTAGTGCTCAAGTTGATCAGCTTATACCATTTTGAATCTTCACAATACCCAACAAATAGGCACTCTTGGCTTTGGGGCTGCAAAGCCTTTCTCTTTTTAGTTGGAATTCTAGCCCAAGCCTTTGAGCCAAAAATCCTGAAATGGGTCACATCTGGCTTGTGCCCACTCCAAGCTTAGAAAGGAGTCATACCATAAAGCTGCTTATGAGGCACCCTATTCTGGATGTAGTATGCACAATTTATAGCCTCAGCCCAAAACTTTGGTGGCAAAGTCTTAGCCTCCATCATGCAGGTTGCCATCTCCTTCAGTGATCTATTCTTTCTCTCAGCAACACCATTTTGCTGTGGGGTGTAAGGGATCGAATGCTACATCTGAATACCTACATATTTACAATACTAAATGAACTCAGACTTGACATACTCACCACCATTGTCAGATCTGAGGATCTTGAGTTTCCTCCCAGACTGGTTTTCAACCAAGGCTTTAAAAACTTTGAAGAGGTCAAAAACTTCAGACTTATGCTTTAGGAAGCGAACCCAACAATACTTGGAAAAGTCATCTATGAAGGTAAGTGCCTATTTGGATTGACTCATGGACATATGAGTAAATGGACCATAAATTTCACTGTGGATCAACTCAAGAGGTGCAGAGGTTCTCTCATGACTAGCTCTCTCAAATTTGTGCTCTGGGTGTTTTCCTAGGATACAACCTTGACAGACTCCCTTGGAAAACTTGCTCTTTGGTAACCCTATGCCCATATATTTTTCACTCAAATAAGAAAGATACTTGTAGTTAATATGGAAAAATATTTCATGCCAAATATTGCTTGCCTCATTAGCATGAATCAGAAGATCATCGGGGTTTGAGTAGGGTAGAAAATGGGAAAAAATGTATACCTTCGAAGTGTGATCAACAACGCCTTTTGCTATGAATTTACCATTCGAAATATCTGTGATTTCAACATCATCAGGGGAGAATATGACCTTCTTTGGAGACCCTGTGTGAGTCATCTAATACATTGACAAGAGATTAGAGGCAAGACCTGGAACATACAACACATTATTGAACTTACCATGGTCAATATCAATCCTTCCTTTTCCCAAACTATCAGTGAGAGAGTCATCTCCCAAAACTACTGGTGGACCTTTTGACATGTCAAGAGAGGAGAATGCTTCTTTTGTTGAAACCATATGTCTAGAATCTCCAAAGTCTATGATGAAGCTAGGTGAGCTTGATGTGCCAGCAACCAAAGCATGTACTCTCTCTCTGTGCTCTGAATTTGATCCTCCTTCCCTCTTCTTTGAGCAATCAGGAAGGGTGATGTTATTCTTCTCTAGGAGTTGGTTCAACATGTCATTTTATTCTTCATACAAGAGCTCTCAGGATGATATCCCTTATTGCAGTATGCGCACTTGCTCATTTGTTCTTCTTCTTCTGGAAGTTCTTCTTGGAGCCTTGGGGATCCTCTTGAGACTTGTTGTTGTCTCTATTTTGCTCAGGTGGATTTTTATCTTTTTTCTTTCTTTTTGAATCCACCCTTGAATCTCTAGAGACCAAAGCTTGGTATTTGGAAGGTTTGATGGTGCCCATCATCACCAAATTATCTTGTTCTTGTGTGAGGGATTCCATGAACTCTGTAAGCTTAGGCATCTCCCAGGATTGAGCTTTCAACTTGGTTGCATGGAAGGTCGAAAAAAAAACTGAATAGTCATGTCCAATCTTCAAGAGTATGTACAAAACTAGTTTCTCTTCCTTCTTTTCAATCCCACATTGTTTTAGCTGCAAAACAAGGGCTTTAAACTTGGAAAAATAGAGTTGCAAGGATTCAAAGCTGCTGGGACTCAAGGAGATCAACTCATTCTTGATTTTATGTCCTCTCATCTCATCTATATTACCATAAAGTTATACAATTTTATCCCATACTTCATTAGGTGATGTCAATCCATCAAGATGGAAGAGATGGTCTCTTGAAATGCTCAGACACAAAAGACCATAGGCCTCATCCCTCCTGTTGTGCCATTTGATTTTCTTTGTAGCTGCATTGGGATTTGCATTGGTTTCCATAGTAACCATGTAGAGAAATTTCACTCTCAATAATATCTCCATCTCATATTTCCATTCAAATAAATTAAATGGAGTTAAGATGATCTTCTGAGATTGGTCCATAGCTCAGAAACTGTGCCCTTCAGTCAGCAGAATATGCTCCCAGTCAAGATTTCGAACCTGCAATAGCAATATGGAAGGAGAGAAATGGATCTACAAAGGCTCTAATACCATGTGGAAATTGAACCCAAGTTATAGAACAATTACATTCACAAAATTGCTAATCAAACATGCAAAATTAACATCAAAGGAGACTGAAATTGGAGCATAAAACTAATCTGTATTGAATAAGAGTACAATAGCCAACCTTGTGAAGTAATAGGCTGCTGAAATATATAATTACATGAGATATTTTAATGCATAAGGATTCCATTCGAAATAGTCAAAAAGTAGGCTTACTAAATCTAGTCAAATCCCCCATAGGTGCATAAAACAGTTTCCAAATCCACTATGATGCTCACGAATTGGTAAATTCAAGTGGGAAAGATAATAAGGGATGGAAAGAAAAATCATAAATGCTTTTATTAGGAGAAAAGGATGGAGGATGATGTGGGCAAAAAACAAGTCAACTACACCTAGTCTAGCTTTTCCTTTTGCCTTAATTCTCAATAAAACAGGAAGCTTTACAGAAAAAGAAGATATGCGCTTTGGAGGATATAGAGTGGAATATAGGAGACTAGGTAATAAGACAAAAAATATTTAATTAATGTCTAAGGTAGGTAACTATGGGTTGATTATTCTAACAAGTTTTCCCTGATCTTGTGTAGAGGTTTCCTTCGGCTGAGCTACCTCCTTGGGAGGGTGCATATTCATATAAAGATCTGCAAATAGCTTCAACTAGTTAGACAGGATGCATTCCACATTTCCATTCTTTTTTGCTTCATTCCAGACTATTAGGTCAAGTTCCCCTAGTTCCATGTCTTCCCCTTTATTTAGGTCTCCATATTCAATCATGTGTTGTTCCACTTTAGCAATCCGCGCAAAGATGTCGTCCTTGGAGAAGAGGTTCTCGAAGAACAGAGGTTGGTCTATGCTAATGGAAGGATTTGGATCTGAATGGGGAAAAGCGCTTAGATCCAAACCAGGGTCGAGAACTGCTTCAGCTGAAGGTTCTTGGAGAGGAGAGAAGCGATTTTGGATCTCAGCATTCAACAGTTGGAGAGGGTTTTGAGGATTTTTATTATGTATTCTTCTACCAGCAGTATTGGTAAAGACATCCTCATCCTTTTTGTCTGGGTAGACTGGAGGGGAGGGTTTCACATTTAGGGGACAGTCTCTAAAAAGGTGGCCATGCTCATGGCACTTCTGACAGTGGAACAGAATGTGCTCATAATATAGAGTTTGAATCCATTCAGAATCTCTATGATTGAGGCATATGGATTCTAGAAGCATTGGTGAGATGTCCAGATAGAGGCAGATTCTTGCATACAATGCGTACCTTCCAGCTAGTGTGGCATTCAAAATTTGTACAAAGGTTCCTAAGGTGTTTTTGATTCCAGTTAGTGTTTCTGTGTTCTAGAATTCTGGAGGAAAAGAATAAAGACGTATCCATACCGGAACGACCTTGAAATCTTCTTTTTTCCAGTAAAAAAATGTTCCTTCCAGTTACAGATGTTGATCCCTGTGGAGTAGAAGAAGTAAGGCCCTCCCTGAAAAAATACGGTTCTTGTCCTTGGGGTTATGGAAAATAATTGTGAAAACTCCTTTGGAACCAAGTTTTAATTCGCATTGCCCCTTAGGTTTCTAGGAGCAGAGAATCCAGCCGGTCAGTACCTTTTCCTTAGGCCAGATGCCTATGAATTTGCAAATGATAGTGTGGTCCTACATAAACTGCATTTGTTCACTGACAAGAGTAGAGGTGATTTCATATCTAGGTATGAGAAGCAATTTTTGTTTTCATTTTGATTTGTCGAGCACATGGCCTTCCTTCGAATCTGCCTCTAATGGAGGCAGAGATGGAGGTCAAGGAGGGGCTTGAGAAGAGGATCCTATCCCCAGACCAACCTTCCCTTTATCAAATGTGATGTGCTTTCTTTTCAATGGATAAATAACCAGGGGCAAGACTGAGGGGGCCTTGCGCGAGAGAGCAGAGATGAATGAGGGGTTCCTTCTTCCCCCACTGCTAGCCTCCATGGAAAATAATAGGCCTGGAAGCTAACAAAACCCTAAAAAAAACCCTAGCAAAGCTCCTATTGAACTATAATTTTAACATTGAGATAGTTTTAGATAGTTAACTTGCATCTAGATTTCTGTTAGTTTAAATTTAACAACTGTTAAAAAGGGTCACATATTTATTTAGTTGTTTATATTTTTAAATAGTTTCTCAGTCGAGAATTCAAACAAAACCAGAAGTGAGACTCTCCTTAAAAGAGAAACACATAAATTCAACATAATAGTTAAATTTCATTCAGTAGTTATTCAATAGGATTTTTTTATAGTTTGCAGATAAATAGAATAGATTTAATTTTATTGGTAGCTTAATATTAATTTATAGATTAATGTTTACATTTAGTTTTAATAGTTTTAGTTGTATTAATTAGAACTCAATAGCATAAAGTAGTTTAAATTATACTTTTCTAGGTTTAATTTTAGATAACTCTCCTTAAGAGAGTTAAAACTTAGAGGCAGCGAGGTCTTCGTTCCCATGAGAATTAGCCATACAAAACATACTGGGGGTTGCAGTAAGTGCCTTGTATGGGATGATTCTCTATAGTTGGCCTAGTTCATAAAATTTGGCCAACAAGGCTATGTCACAAGTTAGCCTAAGAGATAAGGAGATAATGGGTTTAAAGAGTCAAAATCAGAACTTGGCTGATGTAGTTTAAAAGAAAGGGGAAGAGAAGAAATTATTAGAGAGTAAAAATAAAGAGTTGCTGGACAAGAATGAAAACTTTGTGAAGTAGCTATCAGGGCAGTTGTCAGTGTAAGGAGCCAGACATCTCATTTGGGATATGATAATTTCAGAGGCTACCAGGATTAGGCCATATTTAAATTATATTCAGGATACAGAAATCGTGATTAATGCAGCAAAACAAGGTTGTACAACTGTGAAAGAAGGTTTGAATAGAAAACCAGTAAACACAGCCAGAAACATAATAAATTTCCTCAACACTCTCTCTGAAGAGGAATTAAGAACAGTGGGCATCAAGGATAGGATTGAAGTAATCACTTGGGACAGAAAGGTTGTAGGAAAGCACCAACATTTTGAAACTGTTCAAGTAAAAATTGATATAATGTTGCATAAGGTGAAAACCTTTAAACTCATTTATGTCAATATTTCAAAAAGTGTTTCCTTATTTTTGGGAAGAAGATGGCATACTTATTTCCCAATCTGAATATTAGGCATTTTTGGTTAAATCCAAGTTAGATCACAAAATGTTTGAGGACATGACTCAGTCATTGTCTGGGAAATTTATAATTGACAAGATGGTAGTAGAATTTGACTGAAGAGGAAGCCATTCCCAGAGCCCAACAAATTGACTTGATCTACATTCAGTTTGGGATCCTCGATGAGATTATACCTGACACAGCAAGGTATAATATGGACTTTGGGAAACCTAATCCTAGATCCCATGCCGATGGAATTGTAGGTTCAGTTGAGTCACCTACTGTGGAATAATTGGAAAAAAAATACATGAACTATCATTGAAATAATCCATAGTAGAGGAATCTAATGCTTCCACTCCCTCCCCTCAGAATGTAAATGTTTATAATGCACAATCCACTGAAAAGGGCACTCACTAGTCCAGTGGGAAGAAAAACAAAGAAAATAATGGGGAGGAAAATCAAAATAAACAAAGACACACGAATAATGCTGAGGGGGGAAGAAAGAGAAGAAAAAAGTGAAGTTTCCCTGCAATATTTTTTAGGAAGACCACTTGAGTTACCAATGTCCCCTAGTGGAACAAGCTCATAATTTGTTGAAGCAACAACCTGTTTTCCTCAAGGATCCTTTCCTTTAGGGACAAAATGCAACTTCTAGTGATCCGAAGAATGTCGGGGGAACTCAAAATACTCCCCATGGTGATCAATCATACATTAATATGGTTCGATCCCACACTTTATTTCAAACAAGAGCAAAAAACTATGAATTTGAGTCTTCGTAGAAATATAAGCAACCTACCGAAGCATCAACCCCACTTTCAATTGAAAAACCAACTAAACCTATGCCGAAGATAATGAAAGGTGTTTTCAAGAAGACATTTCACAACCCTAACACAAGGGTTGATCCTAACTATTCAGTTGTAGAGGAATTGGACCAAAATCCTTTTGATATGTCCTCCTTAGAAGTGTTACAAATTTTCCCTTCATAATGTAATGCACTTCTGGCATCTATCGATGGTTTAGATTATGCGGGATTAATGGCCAAGTTTGACTTATCCAATGTCAAATCTCGCTTTCCTTACCATGTATCATTTCAAATCAAAGTATTCAA
This sequence comes from Pseudotsuga menziesii, assembly GCA_001517045.1. Classification (NCBI taxonomy): domain Eukaryota; kingdom Viridiplantae; phylum Streptophyta; class Pinopsida; order Pinales; family Pinaceae; genus Pseudotsuga; species Pseudotsuga menziesii. Next base: position 542,680 of record LPNX010315178.1, on the reverse strand, counting down.
TTGCGGTAAAAAAATTGGATGGACAATTATACATGAAGGTGCATCCACATGTATAATGGATATTTCATGTTGGAAATATCCGGGATCCCCTAAAGTTGGTCCCATTGAACACCTTTCTGGTCGCTTTCGACGGAAGGTCTTTCCGTCTGCACAGTATCCTGCCTTCTTTTGAGATATAATTGGAAAGGAAAATAGTTTCAGTAGAAGTAGAGGTTGTTGAAGCTCCTTTGGACTATAACTTACTCTTGGGTAGGATTTGGACCTATTCCATGCGCATTATTCCATCGTTATTCTTTCGAGTCCTCATGTTCTCTCATGAAGGGAAGATAATGACCATTGATTAACTATACTATAACCAAAAGAGTCATATAGACACATCGAAGTCTAATGTACCTTTGGTTGATCAATCGCACCCAACGAAAGAAAGTTTAGGAGTTAGGATGCACACGTAACTTATGGGAACTTTTTACTTTCCTGCTCCTATAAACTTCCTAGGAGCGACTAGTGTAGAGAAGACTATTTGAAAAGTTGTAGATAGAACTGATATGTGGGTTCTCCCTTCACAAGTTGAACATGATGTTCCCTTATTAGCAACATAGGTAGCCTACCAAGCTATATATGATGATGTTGTTGATTCCATCTTGACTCCTTCCGTCTTAGAGGATACAGAGGAAGCTTACTTACTTCTGTGGGAAGTGTACTCGACGCATTCTTATGATTTCTTGGACATGGTCTTACCATCCAATGAATCCATTCTGGATTCCATGATAGGACCCAATTAAATATGTGAATATTTGCATCATAAGTCTTCTTTCCTTCCAGAACTAAGCAGAGTTGAAAACTTCAAGATCCAGGGGGGTATTGCAACTGGTGGGCACTAACAACTTCCTGGGCACGTATTATAGTTTAATGCACGTAGTATAGTTAATGTACGGTAGTATAGGTTTTGAAAATAACTGAGAAGAGTTCTAGCATCAAAGAGAAGAGCTCTATCTGAAAGGCTACTCGACTGTTGCCTATGGGTATGACTGTTACTGAAACCTGGCATTGAAACTTGGCATGTAGTACCGGCATCTAGTGGATCGACACCCCAAACTTTGTGCCTGCCCCGACCGAACCTGAGGCCATCGAATATAAGGGCACCTTAGTTAAGGTAGCCTAAGATCACTATGTATGCGAGACTGAGTGAAGGTGTTGACCAACCTATAAATCCTTTTCCTAAGGAAGGAGTATTTTTCGAAGGGAAAATGGAAAAAATTTCCACAGCCATACCTATAAACATCTCCACCAAACCCGACATCATGAAAAATTCCTATATTGGACCAAATTCTTGACCTGAAGAAATTGCCATTTACACAAACCTGTTTAAGGAATTCCGCAATGTGTTTTGCTGGTCTTACGAGGAGATGGTAGGCATCAACCCATCTATTGTGGAACATGAAATAAGAATGTACCCCAATGTTAAACCTGTTCGAAAAAAGATACGTCCTATGAAGTCGCGAAAAGCGGAAGTCGTTAAGGCTAAAGTTGAAAAACTATTGAAGGTTGGCTTCATATATCCAATTTCTTTAACAGAAAGGGTATCTAGCCTAGTCCCGCTGGATTAAAAAAAAGGAAATATACGTGTTTGTACTGAATTCATAGACCTAAATAAGGTATGTACTAAAGATAACTACCCTACACTGTTTATAGATGAAATAATCAATGCATGTGCAAGTAGAAAAGTCTTTTCTTTTATGGATGGTTTCTCAGGATACAAATAAATTCAAATTAAACTCGAAGACTAGCATAATACTACCTTTTTTTCCCCCTAGGGTAATTTTGCTTATAAAAATATGTCATTTGGATTAAAGAAGGTTGGGCTACCTTCCAATGAGCTATGAATTTTTCTTTTCATGACATAAAGGACATTGTTGAACCTTACTTAGATGACCTTCCAGCTCACTCCCGAAAGAGAAAAGGTCATCCAGATCATCTTCATTTGGTATTTGAAATATGGTGACGCTATAATATTCTCTTAAATCCCCATAAGTGTGTCTTCTATGTAGATTCAGGACGATTTATAGGTTTATGTTAGCATTGATTTTGTTTATAGGTGAGAAGAAGGGATTAGTCCCAATAAGAGGCTTAAAATTTTGGAGCATTGCTAATGTAACCATGAGAAGAAATTTAAAAGAGGCTAAAGGGATGAAAAAACGCTTGTGGTATATGTTGAAAAAATTTGATAGCCAAGATCTTTGTTAGAAAGATCAACAGTGAGCAAGGGACCTGCTAGTAAAATTTGCAAGGTGAAATATCAAGTTGATAATTGGTGGAAAGGTTAATGATCGGACTAGATATACTGTGGAAATAAAGGGTTAAGGAAGATCGATGACATATGTACAATTCCCTGGGGAAAGATGCACACCAAAAGGAAATATAAGTAGTCAGTGGAAAATAAAGGTAAGGGTTAAAGGGCTGATATAATCAATGAATCACAATGGAGGGACAAGAAGATCAATGGAAGATAAGAAATCTGTTGGAAGAAGATGCATGTTTGGAAAAAAGGTCAGTGAACAACAAAATGTAAAAGGTAGAGGTTAAAGGGGGTCTAAGATCGACGACCTAAAATAAGTGATGGATTATATCTACAGTTGAGATGAGTTCTACTCCCACAACATGCACGTGAAATGGAGGAAGCTCAACTGAGTGAAATTTTTACCACCTTCCACATAGTGGGTGGGGTATAATTCCACGGGAACAAAGTGGTAGTAGAAAACCATTACTCCCGATCCCGAAACCACCAATGCGGGAATATTATAAGTAAAAATGGTACGTGTTTGGGGTCATTTGTATTTTGTGCATTGGATAAGAAGGAATCTCTGTATGGATGAATTCAAGTTGGAAAAATACCTTTCCAACCACAAATTAGATAGCCATGCCACATATTAACCCACTAATTGTTATTTAAAAAAGGAGAGCGGAGGGGAAATTGAAGCACGGGCCCTGGAATTTCAGAAACCGGAGGAAATATTCGGAGATATGGATGGTGATGTTTTTGACCCTATTATATCCTTTGTTCCATTCCATGAGCTGAAAGCTAAATTATAGGCATTTAAAGACCAAGAAATCGACTTGCACAGGGTCTATCAATCTTGATTCCACCATTTTTTCCCTGACCAAACCTTGAATTTTCCTGACTTTGTTTCCTGGTGCACATCAAATTACTCTTCCTATGAGAGAGTGATAATGGATGTTGCTAAGAATAAAATAATTTTCCCTGTAAATTCCCTTGTTATCAGATATTCCCTCGAAGTCCCGCCGTCATTTATCTTGAACCAGGAAGAATTCGTTGAAGAAGACCTAATTCAACAATTCAGGCATGCCGCCATTAAGGAAAAACAAATATTTTTCTCTAAGTGTTTTAAAACTGATGTGTCTCCCACAAACCAAACTTTTCTCATTGATATTAGCTTGTTTAATGAAGAATCTCAATTGGTCATTTCCATGTCAAGTAAGTTTTTAGGTTTGTATGCAGATAGATTTGTCCCACAATTGTTATTGAGTTTGTTGTTTAGAATGAGTTTGAGTCAATTAGAGTCATAGTCCCATCAGTTACCTTGTCTTAAATATGATGAATTCCTGGCTGAGAATATCCATTCTTAGCTGGTGAATTTCCACACAACCAGGCATTTTAGATTCTAGTCTTATTTGGTTTGGATGTTTTTTTTTTTCAATGAGGAAAATCTACAATTCCCAGAGATGTCACTTACTGTAGAAATCAACAATAAAAATTTCAATTACATGAACCTAATAATGAAAGAGATATACGAAGTGATATTTTAGAGTAAGATGCCCAGACTTTTTCCAGAGATGCAGGAAATATTGTAGTTTTCTCATGATAGAAAAATGGGATATTTGTTCTTACTGGAAGAACGCATTATAATAAGGGTTTATGGTTTTTTCCATGAACCATATATCTTACCAACATTCTTAACACCTAGAATTTTTGCTTTGGAGATAATTAGACTGAAGTTGATTGTAGAAAATGATCACTTTATAAATTTTAGGAAAGCTTATGAGATTAAATTTCCCTTGAAAAATGGACCATTTATCATAAAAAATAAGGCTGCACTCCCTGTAGTTGAAGGTCTTTTGCAGAAAATGAATTTCAAGAAGGATATCCTAGTTAATTATGAACCACATCACATTATATCTCAGAGAAGGCAGTTGAATAAGAATACGAATTTGAACATCGAATGGTGGAGGGATTAGATGAAAGGGCTAATTGGATGGATTATCAATCATAGATGGAGGATACATAAAATCTACAGGTGAATCCATCTTCCAGTGAAATCAACAACAATGATAATTCCAACCCCAAGTAAAGTGGAAATAACTGGTAAAAGGACTCATTTAGAAGTTATGGAGATTGAATATCAAGACTCACAGGCACCCAAAAGGCGAAACAATGAATCAAAGGGAGAAATAGTTGAAGTTGAAAGTAAGAAAAAGAAAGAAAAGGTAAAAGGCCTAGCCTTTGAATTCCAAGAATATGAATTTTCAGAAGTACATGAATTATCCAGTGACATGTTCAAATCTATAAATGACATGTATGATAAATATAAGCAAGATAAGGACATTTATTCAAAAGAATCCTTGAAGCTGTACTCAGAGGTAAGAAATATTTCAAATACGAAGGTCTCATTAGTTACTGTTAAAGATCATGTTAGAAATACCTTGAATCTAGGAGTAGCTACTAGAAATAGAATTGCTGAGATGAAACTGAACTTGAAAGAAATCACAGTGCCTGACATGATCCATTTACATAAACAAATTGGGGAATTCATTTATAATGACTTAATGAAAGCTTCACTTAAGGTGTCAAAGCTGCAATCCACAATATCTAAGGTAGAAAATCAGTTGAGATAAGAAAATGTGGAGAACAAAGTGCATCAACAGCAGATAAAAAAGCTTTAGGGAGATATCCTGACTAATGATAGTAAGGTTGATAAAGGGAAAGTGATACGAAAAATTATGGCTGAAAAGGAAAGCACTATCCAATTGCTAAAGAATAAATTGAAAATTCCAACAACCTAGTTAATTCAGGCCTTAGAAAAAGAAAAAGAGTCGTTGTCTCATGAATTGAATGACTGCAAAGCTAAATTGTTGAAGCTTATTGGAGAGAAAAATCAATGCGAAAAGGAAAGAGGTTTTCTTACTACAAAGATAAATGTTTTAAATGAGAACTAGTTGATTTTGGAGAGGGAAAGAGAAGAAAAAAATAAAAGAGAAGCAATACAAATAGAAAAACCAAGCATTGAAACAAATATTGAGGCCATTGTATAGGCTATGTCACAAGTTAGCGTAAGATACAAGGAGATAATGGGCTTAAAGAGTCCAAATTAGAACTTGGTCGATGCAGTCAAAAAGAAAAAGGAAGAGAGGAAATTATTAGAGAGTAAAACTAAAGAGTTGATAGACAAGAATGAAAAATTGTGAAGCATCTATCATGGCAGTTGTCAGTGCAAGGAGACAGAAATCTCATTTGGGATATGATAATTTCTGAGGCTACTAAGACTAGGCCATATTTAAATTATATTCAGGATAAAAAATGGTGATTAATGCAATGAAAGAAAGTTGTACAATTGTGAAGGAAGCTTTGTACAGAAAACTAGTAGACACAACCAGAAAAAAAAATTCTTCAACACTCTCTCTGAAGAGGAATTAAGAAAAATGGGAATAAATGATAGGATTGAATTAATCAATTGGGCCAGAAAGGTTGTAGGAAAAAACCAACATGTTGAAACTGTTCAAGTAAAAATTGATATAATGTCGCATAAGGTGAAAACCTTTAAACTCATTTATGTCACTTTATCAAAAAGGGTTTCCTTCTTTCTGGGAAGAAGATGGCATACTTATTTCCTATTCTGATTATTGGGAATTGATGGTTAAATCCAGATTAGATCACAAAAATTTTGAGGACATGACTCAGTCCTTGTCTGGGAAAGTTATAATTGATACGCTGGCAGTAGACTTTGAACTAGTAAATACATTGAGAACAATTGGAGCTCAACTGCAACCTATCTCTTATGTGGACCATGTGGAATTGGGATTGCTAGGAAAGGAGATGGAAAGTATGGAGCTTCCAAATAGAGATCAATGGAAGACCATAGAGAAATTTGTCAAGATGAAATACATATTACCTCAGTGAAGAAATTCATCTTAAGGAATGAGTTATATTGAAGACAAGCATAGTTAGAATAAAGTTAATATATTTTCCATATAGTTAAGAATATTATTTTTCTAAGAGTTAATTGAAAGATGTAATAAGGTAGTTACAAATTCCTATTTTTAGACTTACAACAAAGGTTGTACCTCAAGGACCATATATAATAATGCCATCCCAAAAGGAGGGAAACACATATCCAATGGGGGTACAACAACATACAATGATAATATACATTAGAATATATTATGAAGTTACAAATACAACAAAACTACCTCTTAAATAGAAAGGTATTCTCTCACCAAAATCATCAACACATTTGGTCACGTCATCATCGTCATTGTTGCCATAGTCCTCATCTTTTCGATCATTCAATAGTGACATCTGTCAGATCTATATGTCATTAGAAGTTTCTATAGATCCAACCTTGTTTCATACTGCATGTAGGCCTCATCCTCATCTATATTTTCATCATATCCACGAGAAAGCCATCACATAGGTACATCCTGGGACCATCCATTACATTGCCATTGCAATTACCTGCGTCTCCTACCGTCATCTTTCCATATCCATATCATCTCATTATCATACACATAGGATAACCTAAATGCATATCACAGATCACCCGTGTTCTACCAACATAGGAGAACGTTAGGAATCATTACATCATCAAGACAACCAGTGTCTTCCAATATGCGAGAATTTCCTAGGAGCAAACCAAGTTCATTACATCTCACGGTCAACCTGTGTTGTACAAAGATAGGAGCGCATCAGGACTCATTACATTTCAAATATGACTTGCATCTACCACTATGTGAGAACCACCCATGTGCACACCAAGTTCCTTGTGACCTTTCATAATCTCCAACATGAGAACACAAATAAATATTGATTATATCCAAGGACATCCTGCGTACCATGCCAGGACTGATTACATCCAAGGATAACCTTAAGGACTTATTACATCTAAGGAAAACCTACATACTATGCCAGGAATGATTACATCCAAATAAAACCTTCCATGACTCATTTCATATAAGGAAAACCTGCATACAATGATAGGGTTGTTTACATCCAAAGGTGACCTAAAATGACTGATTACATCCTGGGACAACCTGTGTTATATGCCATGACTAATTACATCTGGGGACAACCTTTATACCTTCCCACGTGAGATATAGTTCTAATGCGTCTGCATATTTTGGACTCTCGTCATCTCTAGCATGGGAGTAAGCCATGACTCATTACGTCACCAAGACAACCTGCATCTTCGACCATGATAGAACTCATCACTCCCTCTTTCTAGGGACATCATTTTGGATCACACCAAGTCTCTCTCTAAAGTACTCGAACTTACATTGGCTATCTGCTTGTCTGTTTCCACATTCTAGAGCTTCACTGCTCCTCTCTGCACCATATACCATATATAGTGGTACTTGATCTCTATGTGATTCGACTTGTCATGGAACACCAGGCTCTCCGAAAACTTCATACAACTCTGGTTGTCACAAAAGATACTGTTATACCCAAATGTTGTCACCACCATGTTATAAGACCCTTGACTTACATATTTTCCCTTAATCCCAGCACTTGGAGTGGAAACCCATGTTGTTTGTCAATATTACATAAAAATACTCATCAATGCACTTTCCATGTTAACCATGAGTGGTACCTTGCTCGCACTGCTTGTATCTTGTTTACCATAAGTGGTGCCACCGCCTATGGCCTTTGGTCCATAAGAGTTTCTAACCTAAACCACTCTGTCATAAGAGGAGAAAAGCGGTACCCTGGGTAAAATGGGAAAAAGAGAAGTTTCTTGAGGCTTCTATATCATGAGCCTCGTGTCCTCTCTTATCCCTAACATTGTGGGTCAATTGAGCTCGAGATCTCCCATCATAGGATATTAGAGGCCACCTCATCCACAAATCTCTCAACCATTCCTATCCATTGAGCCTTATAAATACAAGCTCATGTCCATGGTTGAGGGGGAGAACTTTAGAGTTATTGTTATGCTGTTGGATTTAACACTTGGACGAAGCCATTTGAGAGCATAGAGAGCAAAGTTGGAGCTTATGGGGATGAAGTGTTGGTTTCATGGAGATGCATGTCGACATTAAGGCTTAATTGGTTGTAAAATTCTCCATTCATCTTAATGCAATGCTGATTTTCGTCCCACATTACTGTTGTTTATATTTCGCATGTAAATGTTGTTGGATTCCTCAGTCACTGACATGGATAAATAGATTATGTTATGGTAGCTTTGATGTGTTTGCGTGTTTGATCTGATTGCAGGTACATAGATTCACTATCAAAGCAACATTCCAGGTGTCTACGGCATCCAGGGAGGGTCTTCATCCTTTGTCGTTCACTCATTTGTTCTGGATATGAACCATTCAGACCAGAGGAACAACTTCTGTTCACAGAAGGTGAAATATTCTTGCTTAAAAATATGACGACTCCGCTGGGGATGTTATATGTATCAGTTGATCTGATCTTCCTCAGTTCTTCAACTCATGTCTGAATCCAGGATCCATATCCAACTCTCTTCTGTTAGATCTACTATCTGACTCAGTGGATTTTGGTTTGAAACTTCCAGATCTCTCTAGATCTGAATTATTTCGACCTTTAATCCTCTTTTTTATTCTCAATCTATCAGTTTTTACCTTGATCTGATATTTTTCTGACTTGATCTGTCATTCTCCTTTGTGTTTTGGATTTATACAGGGAACCACACTTGCAGTTGGCGAGAAGCGGTGCCACCGCCTGAACCTAGTTAGCAGCACGCGGTGCCACCGCCTGAGTCCTTTTTGCGAGAAGCGGTGCTGGTCTAGAACCGCTCTGTTAAGACCCCTGCAGCGTGGTGCCAGGTAGGAATCATTCCAAGACCTCTTTTTTCTCATTTTTTGCAAAAAAATTGAGTTGATTTTCTTTCAGCCCTGCACTGTTAGGCCTGTGTGTTAGAATCTGATGCTTGTGGTTTGAAATTTTATGGTTAAAGATTAGTTTGATTGGAAAATATAGGTTAGGCTTATTGATTGTTCATTCACTTTTGTGCTTGTTGGTTGTGATTGTGAAAGGACTTATTGTTTTCTAAAAAGATTAGGGAGTTCATAAGATCTCTTTTCATTTTTGTTACATAGACTGAAAGAAAAAAATTTGATCAGCATCTTCGTTTCATTTCTTTTTTTCATAGAGAACTTCTTTTTCCTCCTTTAAAAAAGAAAATTTTTGACTGAGATTAGGTTATCATCATTGAGCATTAGACATTGGATATTTGATTGGCCTTAAAATCTTTCATGCTCTTTATGTTCTTTTGTCTCTTATGCATTTAGTACTATCTCATAAAAATAAAAATATGGTAGTTTTAAGTTATATTTTCCTATGTTTTAAGAAAAATTGAAAAATAGAGTGCATATGCATGTAGTGTGCTTCTTGTTTTTCTTTTAGGAAAATATACTCTTCTCCTTCTTATTGCTTCTAGAAAAGAGAAATCAGTTTGGAAAGAGCTTCTTGTCTTTGAATTTGTGTTCAAGATTGTTGTTTGGAAATATTTTTGGTTTTGAAACAAAAGAAAATACTCTCTTTCCCTCCCATAGGTAGGCATACCGAATGGTAAAGTGAAATATTTGCATACACATATTGCATGGTTTTACTTTTTCTATCAAAACACCATGCATTCACCTAACCGTCCACTTTAAAATTAACGTTGGTTATAGGTTAAAATTTACATAGCAATTGGAGTGATAGGTTAGAGACATGTTCGGGTATCATTAAGCATAGGAGCTATCGTTATTTGTCCGCATTAGATCTTGGGACTTGCGTGGTTCTTCCACGTACTGTCGATATATCAAACGGCCTTTCATGTACCCTTGAGGTATATAGAAAGGTACTTCACGTACTTGATTGTATATTGGAAGGCCCCTTGTGTACAATTATACATTAGATGGCACTACTATCGATCCGAGCTCCCACGTACCTTGAGTATATTGGGAGACCCCACTAGGATACCTTATCCATCTAAGAAAATCCCTTTGGTTGTCTTGCTTGGAGCCATACACCGAAAACAACATTCGGGGAGATTACTACGCACAAACCCTAGAGGTATATCGCGAGTGGCACCTTCTTGACAATCCTGGTGAGAGACTTGACTACCTGAACTCCTCCTGTCATTTTAAGTGTGCTTGTTTGACCTATAGGTTGTGTAGAGAAATTTTTTGGTGTGTTTTCTAGTTTTTCAGACCCTAGGTTAGATAGGAACTGTACAAACTGGCTGAGTTAAGACAGTCCAGAAGAGTACGGGGCTTTCCGCTTGATTTTATTCCTGGTTCAGGAGAAAATCCAATGGAATCTATCGACCAAGGAGCTGCTACCACCTTCCAAGTGGGAGATAATGTGGTTGCAGAAAGTGGAGGACCATATTATTCAAACTCACCTCCCTTGGTCCAAAAACCTTCTCGGGGAAATACCTCATTCCATTCTCCCATAGAAGGTCATGTTGATGATACTACCTGTACGGATTATGGTCCTAATGCTCCATTTTGGGATACCTCTATAGGACAGGGAATTGCCTCATTTGGCACCCGTTTAAACTCTTCTGGAGAAGTTCCTCCAGATGAAGAAGAACGTAGACAATATCACGCAACCATTCTTTGTGCACAGGAGATTGAAAGAAAAATAGATGACATATTGGGCACACCACCATCACGTTCCACAGCTGCTCTTGTGGGATACCGTTCACTTGCCGATTCTATGAGACCCATTGAACCGATTATAGATCACACAGTAACACCACACAACCTAGGTCAAAATACCAATCCCACCAGCTCCTATGTTATGTCTGTTCCCAATCCTCCCAAGTATTCAGCACCTGGGGCCCAACCTTCAATTATTGTTTCATCATCACCTTCTAGTGCCAGGGGGAAACCCTCGGCACAACGTACGTTATCTGGCACCGGAATTGTGCCTAGTCAAGGACAAACCTCTAATATAGAACCATATATAGTTTATGTCCCTCCCACCCATACTAATGTGGTTAATCCCCCATCCAGTTTAGGTCAGCCCTTGGGGGCACAACCTGTAACCGTTCAATCTTCTGGAGGTTATGGTTATCAAATACCTGTAGGGAACATTAATTATCCACCCAATCCTATAGGAATACCTTATGCTAGAATTCCACACCTTAGTAATACTTTTACGCCATGGGGGCAGCCTAAATTTTCTTACATGCCAGCTATAGGGGCGATACCTATACATACTGTAGGAGGTGCCGGAGGACTGCCTCATGGAGGTCATCCCCCTAGGGGGCCTAATGGTCCTGGAGGGCCTAGTGGCTTTCCTACTTATGGTACTAATGGTCCTAGTGGTCCTAGGGGGCCTGGTGGCTTTCCCCCTAACGGCCCTGGAGGGTCCAGTGGCCCCCCTCCTAGTGGTTTCGGAGGCGCTAGAGGTTTTCCCCCCAGCGGCCCTGGAGGGTCTGGTGGCCCACCTCTTGGTGGTATTGGTGGTACCAATGGTCTGGTGGTCCCAAAGGTCTTGGGGGTCCTCCTCCTAGAGGCCCTAGTGGTCCTAACGGTCCTGATCCCAGAAATCAACCCCCTACGGGCGGATTTTCCATTAGTTCTTCATCACAACAACCTGTCTATTAGTCCACTTACGGTCCTACTGGTAATTATATGCCATATCAATATTACCAGTATGTTCAACCTAACCGTTAGTTACCTTTCCTAGAAACTTTGGACTTTCCTGACTTGTCCATGTTGATTAATGACCCCATTTGACACAATCCCTCATGGCCTCCCATTCCAGTAAAGTTACCATCGGACATCCCGAAGTTTGATAGGAAACAGGGAGATAATCTGAAAAACCATGTCATGACATTCCATTTGTGGTGTTATTCAAACTCCCTCATGGATGATTCAGTTCGGTTACAAATTTTTCAGCGAACTTTGACCGGTACAGCCGCGAAGTGGTACATTGAACTTCCACAACATTCGTTTGTGGATTTTGGCTCGTTGGAAACCGTGTTTCTTACACACTTTCAACTCCCTATCCATTATGAAATGGGTACTGATCTCTTAACTTATCTACAACATAACACCTCCACCCACATATCCGATCATATCCATGAATGGAGAAGGCAGAGAAGGCTTATTAAGGCCTCTATTCCAGATCAGTTATTAGCTGATTGGTTCACCAAATCTTTGTTGCCTCCAATTGCCTAATATGTGGCTATGGGCGGTGCCATTACTAAAGAGCAGGCTATTAGTTGAGCCTAGTATCTATACTTGGTCTATTCCCAGTTTGGAACTCTTTATGACTTGATTCCTCAAGCTCCTCACCCAAGCACCGACCTCGCAAAGCCACCAGCAGAAGTACCTGTTGATGGGATTGTTGGTTCAATCCAATCCTTGTCAGCAGCAAAACCTACCAAGAAATCCTAGTCTGCCACCCCTACTCCTTCAAATCCTAAGGTTTCCGCCGAGGTCAATTCTATTCAAATTACTCAAACCTCGGGAAACAATAAAAATAAGGGTAAAAGTAAGAATAAAAAACCCAGAAACCAACAGGAGAATCCAAGACCAACCAACAATGATAACGATAAAGGGAAAGTAAAGGAAAAATATCTATGTCTGCTATGCAAAGGTGACCATTTCACAAAAGAGTGTCCCCGTCGGGACGAAATCTCCCAATTTATGAAATCAAATCCAACACCCGCAGTACTCACGGATCCTTTTCCCTCTCAACAACAACTGGTAGACCACATGTATAATCAGGGTAACTCTAGTTCATCAGAGGAAATTCGTATGATGTCCTCAGGATACCATTAATATGCAAACTCAAAGTCAGAATTATGACAAACCCGCAGACAAGAAAGAAGATCATTCTTCTTTAGGGAAATATCCCTCTACTAGTTCTCTGGAATCCTCGTCTACTGTCCCCCTATCCATCGAGAAGCCTACTCTCAACATGATTTTTCATCCACCCAAGAGTACTGTTCAGAAGGTTGTATTTAACCCTAATGCCTGAGCTACTCAATTTTATAATGTAGTTGAAGATCTCTCTCATGCACCTTATGCAATGTCTACCTTAGAAGTACTCCAAAGTTGTCCTACACAGCACAAAAACTTGTTAACAACATTAGGAGCTTTATACCCGGATAATACTAATTTGATTCATTTCAATGTTGAGAACTATAAGTCTAGGTTACCTCATAAAATTGCTTTTCAGATCATTATGAAAGTAGTTGGAAAGAAATATTTTAGAACGGTACTAGATGAAGGAGCTTCAACCTCAGTTTTGTCTCTATCTTGTTGGAAATCTCTCGGCTCTCCCGATCTTGTAACATCACCTATAACTCTGAAGGGCTTTGACAGATGAGGTTTCCAGCCCCATGGTCTCAGATTATCCCTCACAGTTGAGCTTGGGGGAAAAACCATTTCCATTCAAGTAGAAGTGGTAGATGCCCCGTTAGACTACAACCTCCTTCTAGGAAGAAATTGGTTCTATACCATGACTGTTGTCACTTCAACAATATTCCAAACAATCCAATTTCCACATCTAGGGAGAATTGTTACCATTGACTAGCTTGATTTTTGTACGCCGGATGTTACTACCTCTATGGCTAATAACATCCCCATGTTAGGCCAGTCCCCTCCTCCTTACCAGTTGATTGGGGTAGGCATGTTGAAGGATTCATCCCTTACGGGGATTTTTCCATCCACTCCTCCTAACACGGATTCCGCGACAGTTCATATGATTGCCTCATTTGATTGTGAGCTTAAGGGAAAAAATTAGAGGAAATTTCAACTCAAAATGTGCCTCCTAAAAAGAATTAATAAAATAATAGTTAAAATAATAAAATAATATTTATTAATTTTGGAGGAAGAAAATAAAAAAACTACCTTTTTGTTTTTATTTTCGACATATCTCATCGTGTTTTTACTCAAATTTCGATTGAGAGAGCTGGTTGGATGTGGAATTAAATTCCGCATCCAACGAGTACCCACTTGGCATACTTTTGACGGATCCCGCTACCCCCAAAACATGAAATACCTGAAAAAACATGATCATCATCACATTTTTTCAGGTATTTCTTGTTTTGGGGGTAGCGGGGTCCATCAAAAGTATGCCAAGTGGGTACTCCTTGGATGCGGAATTTAATTCCGCATCCAACGAGCTCTCTCGATCGAAATTTGAGTAAAAACACGGGGAGATATGTCGAAAATACAAACAAAAAAAGTAGTTTTTTTTATGATACCTATCCCCAAATTTATATTAAAAAAGTGTTTAAGACCTATATGGTATTTCAAATTTAAATCAATTTCACTGGCTAACACATGATGACATGGAATTTGAGTTAAAGTTAAAAGGCCCATTTTGAGTTGAAATTTCCTCTAATGCAAGTTCTTGAGTCCACCTCGTTGAGTTCACACGAAGCAATGTATGACACCATTCAAACCTTTTCCGATGATCACACTGATGACCTTCATCTAGTGGCTTCGGATCCTTACCATTTACCTTACTGGTTAGAACCTTCTCTTCCTGTTATGGATTATCTCTTGGAGACTTTTCCTTCTGACGAGTCTATTTTGGAGGTCCTAAGTACAGATGAGTCCATTTGGGAGGATTACCATCATAGGTCCATGTTCCTCCCCAACACTAGTTTGGTTAACCATGATTACGCATCCCTGTTTCCTACTGATATTGTCAACATACCCCAAAGTCCCATATTATTGCATGACACATATTCTGAAGGAAACCTTTGCAACATTACTCAGACAAATCTGATTGACATATCAACCAATCCTGATACCATTGAGCATGTTCATGTTGGGAAGAACTGCTCGACAGATGAATCTGAAGCATACAGGGCAGTTTTCAAAGCATTTTGTGATATTTTTTCTTGGTCCTATGAATAAATGCCAGGGATTGACCTGTCCATTATGGTCCATGAGATTAAAACCTATCCCACGGCCAAGCCTATCAGGCAAAAACTAAGGCAAGTCCATCCACGGAAGTTCGCAGCTATTAAAGCTGAAATTGAGAAACTTCTCAAAGCTGGGTTTATTTATCCCATACCCTTGATGGAATGGGTATCGAATGTTGTCCCTGTCAATAAAAAGCAGGGCACCATTAGAGTCTGTATCGAATTTAGGGATTTGAATAAAGCTTTTCCCAAGGACAACTTTCCTACTCCGCACATCGATCAGATTATCGACAATTGTGTTGGAAGTGTCATATTCTCATTTATGGATGGCTTCTCTGGCTATAATCAGATTGAGATATTACCCACCGATCAGCACAAGACAGAATTCATTTTCCCATGGGTAACCTTTGCATATAAGAAGTTACCTTTTGGCTTGAAAAATGATGGAGCCACGTTCCAGCGTGCAATGTCCTATGTGTTTTATGATATTAAACATATTGTTGAACCGTACCTTGACGACCTCCCTGCTCTTTCACAGTGATGGGAGGACCACCCTGGTCATCTTAGAGACATATTTCTGAGATGCTGTCATTATAATATATGGCTCAACCTGCATAAATGTGTTTTTTGCATTGAAACGGGACGTCTGCTAGGTTTTGTGGTCTCTAAAGATGGCATTCGGATTGAAAATTGCCACCATTTTAGCTCTACCATCCCCAACTAATATCCTTGAACTCCAAAGTTTGCAAGGGAAGGAAAACTTTCTCCACCATTTCGTGTGCAATTTTGCAGAAAAAAATGCACGGTTATATGCATCTCCTCAAGAAGAACACCCCGTTCTTCTGGGATGACCAAGCCCAACACGCCTTTGATAATCTTAAACACACTCTGAATCATTCACCTGTGATACACCCCCCGAATTATTCAAAGGACTTTCTCTTGTATATTGTTGCCTCCGCTACTACCATCGCTTTGGTTTTAGTATAGGAAAATCCCAACGGTCAGGAGCACGTGATTTACTATGCTAGTAAGAATCTTATGGATTCTGAAACTTGATATTCACATGTGGAGAAGTTAGCATTGGACATAGTCATTGCTGTACAAAAATTTCATCACTACATTTAGCTCTGCACAACCACTGTATTGGCAGACCAGAACCCTATGTATTACATCCTAACTCATCAGGTGCTTAGGGGCAAGTACTCCCGATGGATAGTCATACTACAGGAGTTTGATTTGGAATTTGCCAAAGCAACATCAAAGAAATCCATGGTCTTTGCCGAGCTCATGTGTGATCTTCCTTGTGCTTCGACGGAATCTGATCCCAGTGATTCATTTTTGGATGAATCCCTCTTCTTTATTAGCACTACTGATCCATGGTATGGAGATTTTCTTATTTATCTACAAACACAATGATTTCAGCCACATTTATCCCGTGACGATGGCCACCGTATCCGTCACCATGCAAAATACTACCTCATCCTGAATGATACCTTGTATATACGTGGGATTGATTCTATTCTCCGGCAATGCCTCACCCATGAGGAGAATGAACATGTGTTGAATGATTTCCACTCTGGAGCATGTGGCAGTCATTTATCTGGGATGGCTACAGCCAAGAAAATCCTTCGCGGTGGATATTTCTGGCCTTTTATCTTCAGAGATTGTCATGAGGCTATTAAGAAATTCCCACCTTGTCAACACTTTTATCCCAAAAAGAGAACTCATCCTGCTTTGCTACATCCCGTTATTCCCAATGGGCCATTTTACAAATGGGGGATTGACTTTTATGCATTGTAAGCCTACCTTATCCAGGGGGCATGGTTACATCATCGTAGTCGTTCACTATTTTACAAAATGGGCTGAGGCCATGCCTACATATGTAGAAGATGTTAAGACTATCACTCTCTTCCTGTTCAATCATATCATAGCTAGATTTGGAGTCCTGCAGTCCATCGTTACTGATCACAGATCACATTTCCATAATCAAATGATGGAGGAACTGAGTGCTAAGCTAGGTTTTCACCTTGAAAATTTTATGCCATATTATCCACAAGCTAATGGTCAGGTAGAGGCCATTAACAAAGTTTTGAAAACTATGCTTCGTCGGATGGTTGGAGATCATAAATCCAACTGGCACCACATTCTTTTCTCCACTCTTTGGGCTTATAGGACTTCGGTGAAAATAGCTACTGGTTTCACACCTTTCTAGCTTGTCTATGGACTCAAAGTTGTCTTACCAATTCAATGTTAGATTCCATCTTTACAACTGGCCGTTGAACTTCTCCTAGACACTTTCGCAGAGGAATAAAGATTTTTGTACTTGAATAACCTTGACGAGACTCAGAGAGATGCTACCTTGGCTAATGAGGCACATAAGAAACACGTCAAGGAACAATATGATAAATCCATCAAACCTCGTGCCTTTAATGAGGGTGACCTAGTTTTGACTTATGACCAGAGATATGACAAACTAGGGAAGGGTATGTTCGAGTCCATGTGGTACGGTCCCTTCGTCATTTCTAAAGTTTTAGAGAAAGGAGCCTATGAGCTCATTGACTACGATGGAATCCCTTTGGGGCAACCTCACAATGGGTTGTACCTGAAAAGGTACTATGCCTAGGTCTTTCTTGGATGGTATCTTGTATATATGTATATTGCTTGGATTTCAGTGTGCTTTTAGTATTTTCAAGATGGTTTTGAGTTTAGTGTCCGCATCTGTTTATACCATGTTTTGGTCATGCAGAGCAGATGGATATCTACGGCTTTGCTGATGGTGCTTGCCGCCACACCTTGAATATCATCTCAGCTACTTGGGTCCTCTATTCCTGGGCTGAAGATTTGGTTAGTTCAAGAGTGGTTTGTATTGGTCCCACCACCAATAACATTGCTGAGTATCAAGCAGTCATTGGTCTTCTGATTGAAGCTGCCTCCCAAGATGTTCGCAATCTGGTAGTCTTGATGGACTCACAACTCATGGAAATCCTGTGCTTCTTCACCTTTTTTGGAGGGTATGATTTTTGGAAAGATCATTTGAAACCATCACTTATAGGCATATCCCTAGGGAACATAATGTAGTTGCTGAATCATTAGCTAATTACATCCTAGATTGGAATATTTCCCATTCATGACGTTAAAATCAAACATGGTCCATTGTAAATAAACATTTAAAGACACATAAAACTCATGTAAAATACATTCACCATTTGAGACATATAAACACCAGGTAAAATTTTGTATATATATATATATATATGAACAAGTTTACAAAAATAGGTCCCGAGACCTCACTTGAATCACTTAGGCTTTCAGGAAAAAATCACCATACAAAATCTTGAAGCTATCAGCTTTCAGTAGATATCTCATGCACACAATGTCTAGTGATGCTCGTGGTAGCACATCACTGCCCGAGATACTCTACATAGCATCCTACTAAATCGACCTGGTACTCCCACTGTAGGTCTCTAATACCTCGGAGGGACGTCATTAATGGAAGCATCTGGGATGTCTAAGGTCAACCTCTCCAGGTTTTCCTCTAACTCCCCGATGATATCATCGCCCTGCAGTACAAAGTGGGCTCCAGCTTGTCTATCCAATGGGGAAGCTCCCCTAGGTTGTGCTGCTCCAACATCTGCATGAAAATATATAGGTCTCGTTACTTAACATAACAAATATAAAAAATCAAAAAACATAAAAAACATTTTATCCATTTTAGGGTTTCTTGCTTCTTACCGATGTCATCCCACTATCCTCCAGGTGGGAGAGGTAGGTCAGGGTCTCTGCTGAAGTCTGTACCTGCATAAGAATAATCCTCCACCATGAGGATATGATCTCGGAGCCATCTGAAGAACAGGTCACCGAACTTCACCTTCCCCTTGCCTGCTCCAGTACGAGCCATAATCTGGACCCACCTCAGCATACGGGGGTCCTGCGCTCTTAGCTCTGTGAAGACCACCTGAGGTCTCATCTGTGGTACCCAATCGAAGAAGAAGTAGGTTAGAATGGAACCAAAGCCAAACTGTTTCAGTTCTCCCTGCCAACACTTAGTCAGCTGATCTTTGAATATTGGAAGCAGGGCTTCCACCCAGTTGAATAATGTAGGTTCCATGGCCTCTATGGCATATAAAATGTGTGCCATAGAAGCTTGGTGCACACCCTAACTCCCGGCTACTCTCTGCATAGTAAATAGGACAGTCCGTAGAGGCCCATCCATCATTACCCCGATGGGGATTTTCTTCCCCGATGTCCTCATCCCTAGGATACAGTGACAATCTATCAACCCTTATGTGGTAATATCCCCTCCTTGGGAACCTATCAGTTAGATGGGGGCACCCCGTCTCGAGAGTCCAGTCAAGAAGTAGATGTCCTCTACCTCTACTGTCAAGATATGAGCCCCAAACTCAAAGTTTTACTACTCCGGATTCCACATCTGAAGTATGTCTCTAGCAACCGCTCATGTGATACCATGCTTGGGGTCTGAAAGAATTTCAGGAGCCCATAGTCTCGTAATGCGGCTATACAACCCGCATTCCTTTCAGCGAAAGAGTCATCATTGTCATGTTGTCTTTCTTTCCATATCACCATGATTGATCAACAAAGACCTGCCAAAAACAATCATAACACATATTAGAATCATCCTTAATAATTTAAATAGAAAGAAATGGTCTATTTTTACTTGTGTTATCATTTTTAAATCTTCACAGCTGGCACCGCCTGTGAGCCTTGTTTTAAGTGCGGTTCTAGTAAGGTACCACATATCCCGCAAGGGATAAGCATGGTGCCCATTTCTATGGTTTTAGGGCTTTCCATACAAGCCCAAAACCCCATCAAAACTCAAAATAAAGACTATGAAAAGGAAGAGTAGGGTTTTAACTGTTACCTAGAACTGATGGCGCTTGAATTCGATGGTGGAAACTCCTGATATCAGCAGCTGAAGATCTGACTAAGAAAGTGCTCCAAATGCTCTCCACTATAGGTAGATAGTAAAATGATTTGATTTTTTACTATTTACATGACTTATATATGCATTTTTGGGTTTGGCATGCTATAGTTTTGATTTAAAACCACTTTTTACTTGAAATTTATCAGTCCTAATCCCTTAATGTTAGTTATGCGTGCATTTAACACTTGTTTTTTGAGTTGATTGTAGGATAGAAGAACCATAGAAGTAAAGCTTTTGGAGTTTGTTTATGACTTTTTCGCACTACCATAAAATGGAAAAAGTTGATGAGCGTTTGTTACGACACTTTGGTCACGCTCTTTAAACCTAGTATCAAAGGTATGAGTCCGTTTCTAATTCTTTCCAGGCTCGTAAAAATTGACATTGTGTAAAGAAACCTCATGGAGTCTTATTTTAACCCTTTTCAGGCTCCTTAAACATGCAAAGATCATCGAGTCCGTTTCCGATTCTTTACAGGCTTGTATAAATTGACATTGTGTAAAGAAACCTCATGGAGTCCTCTTTAAACTCTTTTTAGGCTCCCTAAATATGAAAATATTATCGAGTGATATTGTCTTCTTCATGCTCGTTAAAGCATTCGAAGAGTCGTCTTTCCGACGGTAGGTTATCTCTTTTTCGGTTCGGATAGACTATTTATGAAAAAGGAACACTCCAGACAATTATGACTAGAAGAGTTCTCTAAGGTATGATTTTACACTTTTTCAGGCCTTAGGTACTAAATCATATGAAAAAGGACCCTTTGGAGTCTTCTTCTGTAATCGTTTAGACTCTCTAAGCATGAATGATACCACTTTTTATTTCATTGGACTCGTTAAATTAAACATTAACAAACCCTTTTTGGGAACGAACCCCTCCTCTCTCAAGTTTGTAAAACATATGAGTCTGGACTTGTCTTCGGACAAGCTATACTGAGTGTTTGTTACCCTCTTTGAACTCGTAAAACCGAAAAGAGGCACACATCGATCATGATGGGGGAAATGGGAAGGGAATCATTTTTCAAATAAATGGTAGTAGTTTGTCGTTACCTTTGAACATGGCACTTGTTTGCATATCATTTCAGTCAATTGGGTATTCGGCTGATCTCCATGTTGTTCCACTTTCATGAGTCATCCCACTCCTTTGAGTCTTTCAAAAGAATGCATTGTCCACTATCGCATTGTGTGTTTGTCCCGTTTAGTCATGCTGCCAAGTCTTTTGTCGTGCCGCTCGATATTCAAAAGGGAATTTGAAGAAGTTTTACCTCTGCTGTCAAAACAGTCTTTGTGTCAGTACTTTTGAGTCAGTACTATGGTTACTACATTCACGTCATTCTAGAACTATGTTCCGAGTTTCGTGTCATCGATGTGGGACTCATCATGGCCCTCCTTCGATGAGACTAATCTCGTCAACATCAGCCCATCATCAGGGAAATAGTCTTAGAAACAAAAATTTAGTACCTTGAGATCTGTATGCCTTAATGACAAATTCTCTCGCTCTCGACATAGGTTCACATCATTGACCTTTGATCGATAGAATCGACTGGGTGTTTGACATTAGGACATCTATTCACACTCAGTATATTGTACTAGGGTACCTTGGGAATGATTGACATCAATGGTGATCTCCCTCGCACTTGTTAACGGTTCACATCATTGGCTGGTAATCAAGTGGTTTCTACCATGTTTGACTTCAGATCATTGTAATCACATGGATAGAATCGTACTTTGCAGAAGACGAGATGAAGACCCTGGGTATTTGTTTAAAGTGCTCATTGCTTTTCCCCAGGTTGTGATGGATTTTTGTATATCTAGCATGGATCCACATTTGTATGGTCATGGCTATGCTCAAATTTGCATCTGTATGACATAGATCTACGTTTTATGTCTGGTAGCTATGTCCAAGTTTGAGTCCTCTATCACATGGATCTACGCTGTATTGTTTATTCCTCCCATGGATCTGCCTTCTTCCTTGTATTGGTCTACAACCATGAGTTGGTTACTTGTGTCTATGAGTTAAAAATATTGATGTACTATAGATGCCTACTTGAAAACATGCTCTGATCGAGCTGACATTTTCACCTTGAAGTGACAACTTGTTCTCTCAAAGCTCTCATTTATCGTATCCCTCTAAGACTCATGCTTTGGGGGGCATCCTGTTATACCCAAATATTGTCACCACCATGTGATAAGACCCTTGAATTACATATTTTCCCTTAATCCCAATACTTGGAGTGGAAGCCCATGTTATTTGTCAACCTTACATAAAAATACTCAGCACCGTGCTTTCCCTGTTAGCCATGAGTGGTACCTTGCTCTCACTGCCTGTATTTTGTTTACCATAAGTGGTGCCACCACCTATGGCCTTTGGTCCATAAGTGTTTCTAACCTAAGCCACTCTGTCATAAGAGGAGAAAAGTGGTACCCTGGGTAAAATGGGAAAAATAGAAGTTTCTCGAGGCTTCTAGATCATGAGCCTCGTGTCCTCTCTTATCCCTAACATTATGGGTCATTCAAGGTCGAGATCCCCCATCATAGGATATTAGAGGCCACGTCATCCACAAATATCTCAACCATTCCTATCCATTGAGCCTTATAAATACAATCTCATGTCCATGGTTGAGGGGGAGAACTTTAGAGGTATTGTTATGCTGTTGGATTGACCACTTGGCCTAAGCCATTTGAGAGCATAGAGAGAAACGTTGGAGCTTATTGGGATGAAGTGTTGGCTTCATGGAGATGCATGTCGACACTAATGCTTAATTGGTTGTAAACTTATCCATTCATCTTAATGCAAAGCTGATTTCCATCCCACATTACTGTTGTTTTGATTTCACATGTAAATGTTGTTGGATTCCTTAGTCATTGACATGGATAAATAGATTATGTTCTGGTAGCTTTGATTTGTTTGCATGTTTGATCTGATTGTAGGTATACAGATTCAATATCGAAGCAACATTCCAGGTGTCTACGATATCCAGGGAGGGTCTTCATCCTTTGTCGTTCATTCATTTGTTCTGGATCTGAACCATTCAGGCCAGAGGAACAACTTCTATCTACAAAAGGTGAAATATTCCTGCTTACAGATACAAGTTGCCTCTAACTTAATATCAAACAAATCAGACAGTGGCTTCCAAAGCCATACTACCTCAAAACTGGCCGAGAAAGCTGCAACATATTCTACCTTGGTTGTACTCAGCTCCACATAGTACTACTTTCTGCTAAACCAAGAGATCATGTCAGATCCCAAACTGAAGAAAAATCCTGAAGTTCTCTTCCTATTAGTGGCCCTTATTTCCAAACTTGAATCAACAAAACATGTAGGTTAATCTTCTGATTCACATCATACTTGAGCCCATACTAAGCTATACCCTTCAGGTACCTCAATACATGTTGTGCAGTAATTAGGTGAACATGTCTCAGATCTATCAAGAATTGGATCAATGTGTTCACAACAAAGCATATGTCAGGTCTTGTATTTTTCAAGTACATCAATGATCCAATCATCTGGTGATACATCGTGGAATCAACTGGCTCTGATGAAGCATCACCCAGTAGCTTCAAGTTTGATGCCATAGGTGTGGTTTTCGCCTTATAGTCCAACATTATAAATATCTTTAGAATATCAATCGCATACTTTCCTTGATCAAGAAAATACGATATGCAATCTACCACACCTTCATGCTTAATAAGTAGTGCATCATCCCTAGGTCTTTCATCTCGAACTCAGCGATAAGCTTCCTATTTGGAACTACAATGAGTTCATCCTCTCATGTTAGAAACATGCTATCAACATATAGTAGGAGCATCATCGATATTCCATCTTCAAACATGAAGTAAAGGTTGGAATCCAATTTACTCTTATTAAATCCTAAGCTCATCAGGAAGTTATTAATCTCGTCGTACCATGTTATGGGTGCTTGTTTCAATCTGTACAAGGCTTTATTCAATTTTCACACATGCATTTTCTTGTCATGTGTCTAAAATCCTAGTGGTTGCTCCATGTACACCATTCAATAATGTTGTATTGACATCCATTTGGTGTGCCTTCCATTTCATTACTGCAACCGATGCAAGTATAGATCTAATGGAAGTGTATCTCGCTATGGGTGCAAATGTATCCTCATAGTCTATGCCTTCTTTCTGTGAGGAGTTACGCACCACAAAATTTTCCTTGTGTTTTTAAATGATTCCATATGAAGCATGCTTGTTCTTGTAGATCCACTTCGAAGTCACAATAGAATTCCCTTCTAGTCTCGAAACTATCTCATAGACATCATTCTTCATAATTGACTAGTATTCCTCAATCATGGCACCCTTCCAGTCTTTCTTTTTAGCTGTTTCTTCATAGTTGGAAGACTCTTTACCAATAATTTCACATAGTATGGCTACATAAATATTGTATGGTTGAGGTATTTTCCTTTCTCTATGCATCCCATCTAGAGCTCCATACCTCTCTACATCTTGTAGTAGCTCTCATTCCCATGATGGTTTTCTCTTGTGAGAATTCTTCTCGTGTAGTGGTTCTACAGGCTCTTGTGGCTTTACCATATTGTGATCTTCATGGTTTTTTGGAATTTTTTTCTGTTATTGTCATGTCTTGGACTCTGTGAGCTTCAGGTTCCTCTTCATGTATGTTTTTGGAGTAAATATTCTAGCCGAATTCGTCATTACTTGTTCTTTGAAACAAGTCTCATCCTTCTTTTCTTGTAGGTGAGTGTACAAAATTTTTCCTACAAGTCAATTTAGTTGCATGAATAGAAAAATTTCATAATTTCCAAAACATATTAATAGTGAAAAATTCTAATGTATAAATATACATGCCACAAAATCATGCAACTATCTTAGCAAACGCTACAACATTCATCCATATTCTGTATACATACAATAACTTTCTAGATGCCTTCCATCTCTACCATAACATTATTAAGAGTTTGCACTACTCTCAATATGTCAACAAAGAAGTTTCATTTTTATATAAGTAGCAACGAAATGTTGTACAACACGATAGGATGTTTTCCCATCACATACAAGTCAGTAGTATATTGTTCATAAATGTAAACAAACATGCATAATACATCAACTGAATTAATATGTACATAACTGAACAATATCATTTAGGTAACTAGATATATAGGAAATGATAATTTAAGAACTTATCTTTGTTTGTTTGGTGGGTGGACTCCCTCTTGATCCTTATCTCCTTGCAGGAACTACTGGAATCTTTGACTGTATATTTTACTTCATCATTTGATTCTAGGAACATGTGTATGTATTTCTTGAAGTCGTGAAACTGCTTTGCTTGCAATCGGTAGTGCTCTATAGTGCAAGCCTTCAGTACCATAGTTCACTTGGTTCTATTGAGTCATGAACTAATGCTTGTTCAGGTTGTCCCTTCAACCTGTACAAGCCTCCCTCTTTCTCTCCAATTATCATTGCATCATCGGTTGTCTTTCCTTTTAGCCACATTAGGACTTGGCCATCAACAAATGCAACCCTTATTCCATTTACATCTAGTGCAGATATGGAGAGAATATTCTTCTTCAATCATGGAACATATGGCAAGTATTTCATATTGTATGAAGCTTCTCCACTTCCTTTTATGGGGTATTGATAATCATCCCCAAGATTCCTCTTATAAGGTGACTCATGCTTAGACATATTGATGAATGATTCTTTGTATACCATCATATGTTTAGATGCCACACTTTCCACAAGACAATAATTTCTTCCATGTGAGATAGCTCCCATGAGTTATGATATCACGACACATTCTTCATCACTTGAAGAATCATCTATTTCTTCTCATAATATTTTATTTGTTGGTTCATCGTCTTCGGCAGTGTGAGCATGATGTCTTTTCTTGTTGGACTCCTTGTTGAAGGAGTATTTGTTCCTAGTATAATATCTGGAGTAGTGTCCTTTGTCATCACAAGTGTAGAATCGAATATTGGAAGGATATTTTCTAGACTTATTTTTTCTTTTCTGATGATGGTCCTCCCTCTTGTTTTGATGGTGGTTCTCCTTCTTTCCATAATATGTTCTGGTGAGCTATGAGAGCTTGACCTTCAGTTGCTCCCATCTTCTCTTCTCTTCTCTTGTTATGAGTATGTGCATTCTTCCCTGATTCTGTTGAAAGAGATCCACTTCATTCTGGCACATATTCATTGAATGAATAAATTCCATGATCTTGGGAGACCATTCAAGGTGGTCATAACAATATCTCCTTCTTATACATTATCTTCGACTACTTCAAGTTGTTACTTGATTTGAGAAATCCTTGTGAAGTAGGACTGCATGGTCTCTGAGTTATATATCTTCACATTATTTAGTTGGTTCCTCAATGACATTTTTCGATTGATATTCTTTCCTTCGAACAAATTCGTCAAAGCATCGAACGCTTCCTTAGGTGCATTCAAGGATGACACACGGGGGATAAGGTGATCCTTAATAGAATATGCAATGATCCTCTTTACCTTAACCGAATTATTCTTATGAATAGCCTTAGCCTCATCTCCCTCTGGCTTTGGAACTTCCTTACTGATATACTGATCCAAGTCATTTTCTTCAAGGATTATGGAGATCTTGTACTTCTGTGCTTGGAAGTTATCAAATCCCCCAAGCTTGTCCTCAAGCTGAGTATGGTGAGTCATTTTTAAATGAGAATCTCAATGGAAATAATAGAGATTTATATGTTACCAATTTGAGGTGTTTGACCTGATTTTGGAGCTAGAAGACCTAGGGTTTGTTAGAGAAACCCTAATTTTCCAAACTTGGAGTTTTGGAATTTTGTCTGGATAGAACGATGTGCATCCTTGAGGGAAAGTTTCTCAGTAAGGTCCTCTTCTAAAAGCTGAGGTGGGAAGCCTCTGAAACTTGATGCACCCCTAGTTTCTCCCTGCACTAGTGTCTAGGTAAAAAATGAAACTTCTTCAATTTTGATTATGCTTCTTCCAAAATATTTGCCCTCCTAGGGAAAGTTATCGTATCCCTCTTTTCTTTATGATCTATGGAGAGAATACCTTGAAATAGGAAGCCCTAGTTTTAGCTGCTGCACAATTCCTTCTTTTAGTGAGGCTCCGTTACCATGTTAGTTTTTCTAGTCGTATTCAAATTGATTAAAATATCTATCTAAAAAAAATAACAAGCACAACAAAATATCCAAGATGCACAAGATAGAGAAGATACACAATACACAAATATTTTCCTTAGGGAAACCATAAAGAAGAAAACCCCACAAACTTCATTAGAATAGTTTCGCCACTAAGATAATATCACAGGATGGAAAAACCCAAGTATAAGAATATTCTACAACTCTCTCTCTCTCTCTCTTTGTTGTTTCTCTCTCTCTCTCCTCATTCAAACTTGAGTGAGTGAGTGTGTGTATAAATGAGGAAGGGGACCTCCCTATTTATACCCTTTAACTGATTGACCTAAAACATTACTGGTCCAACCTCTTACCCTAGGAGGCCGACTTCACCTAGGGAGACTCCAAAAATACATTTCATTATATTATACTGGGGACTACTGCCCCAACTTACAACGAAGGTTGTACCTCAAAGACCATATACAATAATGACACCCCGAAAGGAGGGAAACACATCTCCGATGTGGGTACAACAACATACGATGACAATATATATCATAATATCTTCTGAAGTTACAAATACAATAACACAATAGGGTGAGTGCAAGATAATGAGAGTCACTTTTGGCACGTTAGATGCAATGGAAAATTGAAAAATTAGGCATCCCTCAACTTAATTGTATATTTTTTATACTTACACAAAATAACTTGCTTTGAGTGAAAAATATTAAATGTAGGAAATTGAATCATGTTTCCGAATATATAAGTTTTATGTATTCAAAAGTTTTATAACTATGTCAAGTTTCATTTTTTCTAACAGTCACTTTTTAATTTTTAGGCAAATGATAAGGTATATGTTTTTGTGGGTGCAACCTTTAAGGGCCTAAATTATAGTTTAAAGATACAAAAATTTGCAGGCATCGATAGAGAACATATAACACTAGTGCAACACTATTTTTTGAAAATAAAATTAGTAATTTTTATTTATTTTATAATTATCTAAGTGATCATTCCTTGAAAATGGTACGTCTTTTGTGGGTGCAACCTTTGAAGGTATTAATGAAATAATCATGAGATGGGTTTTTAATAGAATGTAGAGGTTAGTGTCTTCTAGTGCACCATATAATTTATTTTTAAAATGATTAAGAGTTGAAAAAGTTATGGAAAAAAAACTAACAACATGTTTTTTGAGTTAAAGAGATAGGACATAATAGAAATTGAAAAAAATAGGAAAATATAATATTTTTTAATAAAAATTAAATATTTAGAATCTGCAGAAAAAATGATATTTATGTTTAATATTTCGTAGAAAATGATTGTGTGTAGCATACTGTAATGAGTGTGTAAACAAATACTTCTTTAGAAACTGGAAGAAATGCCCAGATAGCTATGGTTTATAATATACCATGACACAGGTTTGGTATTACTGAAGCAAAATCCAAACCATACATAGGACTATTGGTGACATGCAAGCAGGTGAATTGGCATGTTTAAATTCAAATTACATTTCCTACGCTTATAGAATTGGAAAAATGCATGCGTGTTATAGAGCTACAAAACGTGCGTGCATTATAGAACTACAAAATGCGTGCACATTATAGAACTACAATTCGTGTGCACGTTATATAACTAAAAAACACCCACAAATTATAGAATTGCAAAATGTGTGTGCATTATGGAACTATAAAATGCACGCGTGTTATGTAGTTCTATAACGCGTGCACGTTATGTAGAGCAAAAAAAATAGCACCATATGCAAGACATCAAATGTATGGTTTATAGTTGAGAGGGGGTGTGGAAGGGTCAAGGACCTAGGAGGATGTTGGACGTTTAGGTTATTAGAGTTTGTAAAACTTCAGAAGCTATTCTTATTGTTCTTGCATTGTACCTCCTATGGGAGATGATATTATTGTAATCAATCATACAAACCCTAGAAGAACAATGTAGACCTTGGGGAGAAAACAAAGCAAAAGAAAAGACAAAATAAAAATTATAAAATAAAAATTATGTTTCTCCCCCAAGTATAGTAGACCCTAGTTAAATTATTAGTGGAAAATATGTATAAATAGGAGGCACCCCTCCTCATTATTTGAGAGTAGCAACACAACAACACAATGAAGTTCGCAGTTTTCTGGGAGAGAGAGATGTTCACATATACTAGAAGAAGATTGTTTTTCAAGGTTTCTATATTTGTAAAGCTTTTCCATATTTTCTCCTTCTTCTTCATTGTACTTTGATATTAGAATTATCATCTCTAGATGAAGGTTGCTGGGTTTTCTCCCATTTGGGTTTCCCAGGATAAAAATACTCGTGTTATTGCCGTATTATTGTTCTGTGCTTTGTTGATCTTCTAATGATACTATTGATAAATAAAATTAATATATACTGCTATAATATTATGAAAATATAACATGGTATTAGAGCAATGCTAGAAGAAAACATTGCTGGAACTCTATTGGAAACCTGTCGGAACTAGGGTTTGATATTTCAAGGTCTTCACTCAACCTTTTGGAAGAAAAAGCATAAGAGGAAATTTCAACTTAAAATGGGCCTTTTAACCATAACTCAAATTCCATGTCATCATGTGTTAGACAATGAAATTGATTTGAATTTTAAATACTGTATAGGTCTTAAACAATTTTTTAAAATAAATTTGGGGATAGGTATCATAAAAAAAACTACTTTTTTGTTCATATTTTCAACATATCTCCCTGTGTTTTTACTCAAATTTCGATTGGGAGAGCTTGTTGGATGCGAAATTAAATTCCACATCCAATGATTAAACACTCGAAATATTTTTGATGGACCTCGCCACCCCAAAAAGAAGAAATACCTGAAAAACATGATGATGACATCATCATCACATTTTTTCAGGTATTTCTTGTTTTTGGGGTAGCCAGGTCCATCAAAAGTATGCTGAGCATATAATCATTGGATGCAGAATTTAATTTCACATCCAATGAGCTCTCCTGATTGAAATTTGAGTAAATTCACAGGGAGATATGTCGAAAATATGAACAAAAAAAGTAGTTTTTTTTTTCTTCCTCTGAAATTAATAAATATTATTTTATTATTTTTCTTAGGAGGCCTATTTTGAGTTGAAACTTCCTCTAACGAGCCTTGGTAATTTCTCTCTAAGGAGCACACATATTTTGGTGAAGACATAATTTAATTATGAGAATTTTCAATTTGACCTAATTCTACAGTTGAGTCAAAAATTAGGGTTTTAGTTTTTGACCTACTCCCTCAAGAGTTTTGGCTTGACTCTACCTATTCTCAACTTGCCTCTCTAGGGCACACATAATAACGAATTCCTTTCATTCTGTAGTAAGTATAAGCAGGGAAATGATCAACATCGGTTCCCCACAAGTTGAAAGTTGGTGACAAGGTATGGATGTACTTATAGAAAGAGTGACTCATAGGGCCCCATAGGAAGCTCAGATGACTTATATATGGGATTACACTATAACCAAAGTTGTGGGTGATACATATTTTTAATTGAATCTTCCACCCTTCCTCAGCTTACACCCTATGTTTAATGTGGAGTTTCTTCGTCCATACTTCCTGCCTTTATTAGACACATTGGAGGTGGTAGAGCACTTGCCCCCTACAAAGCTAAACCATATATCTATGGATTCA
Source organism: Pseudotsuga menziesii (assembly GCA_001517045.1). Taxonomy (NCBI): domain Eukaryota; kingdom Viridiplantae; phylum Streptophyta; class Pinopsida; order Pinales; family Pinaceae; genus Pseudotsuga; species Pseudotsuga menziesii. The sequence goes on along the minus strand of LPNX010315178.1, from coordinate 511,885 downwards.
GTTTTCCAAAACTACAACCTTTAGTTTTGACCTAGTCTCTGCTAGGGTTTCAGATCCAGATCTACAATCTAGATGATCAACATGAAGGTTGAAGATTGCCTGGAAGGAGATTCAAAATTCATCCCTTGGAAGTTTAAGGTTCTTCTTTTACTAGAAGAAAATGACATATTATAGTGTGTACATGAAAAGGTCCCAGAATCAAAAGCCGAAGGAGACAAACCTCGCTAGAAGAAGAATGATGCCAAAGCAAGAAGGATTTTGGTGGACTCTATTAGATCACTTGGTTCCTCGGATCTAAAAAAAATGATAGCGAGGAAGATGTTCAAATCCTTAGAAAATATATTTGAACAAAGTAATATGAATGTGAATCTCACATTGAGGAGTAAACTGTTGAACATGAATATGACAAAGTCTAAGAATATTGCCTCATATTTCATGAGGATCATTGAACTATGGGACAAGCTAAAATCCAGTGGAGAAAATATTGAAGAAAAGGATCTTGTTATGACCACCTTAAATGGTCTCCCACCATCTTGGGAGTATTTTATGCAAACTATAAGTGGTTGAACGAATTTTCCCAAATTTGATAAGTTATGGGAAGAATGCATTCAGGAAGAAACAAGAATCACATCACGCCAAAGACTTAATGGCTCTCAACCTGAGGAGTATGAAGAATTCATATATTATGCCAAGAAAGGAAAGGGAAGGGGAAGGAAGTCCTTCAATAAAAATCACCATTATAGGAGATCAAGTCCTCCCTCAGATAAGAAGAAATAAGAGAAGAAGGACTTATCTTAGATACAGTGCTATAGAGACTGTCCATGTTACGTGCGTCTTCCTTTGCTCGGATAGGTTCAATGTATCTAGGACCCTGAAGAGGATCTAATAGTGCGATGACCTGGATTTGCGCATCCTCAAAGGTCATTTGTCTTCTCTTTAAGTCAATGATGGCCATGTTACCGATTGCCCAATCAATGCCTAGTAGTGCTGGATATGGTCTACTATCACCAATATCTATAACTTCAAAGTCCGCAGAGCTGCGAACTCCGTCAATGTCAACTGACACCTGCGATAATCGACCCAGGGGTGATACCCACTGTTGATTAGCTAATCGCAGATGGATAGGCGATCTGACTAACTTAGGGCTACCCATCTGTTCCCATGTCTGCTTAGTTAGAACATTTACCTCTGATCCCAGATTTAGGATGACCTCGTCCATTTCAAATTCTCCAATCTGTGTTGTGAGTCACATCTCTCTTCCTGTTCTTATATGTCCCCTAATACTATGAACAACGCACTGTGCAATGCTCACGGAAGAAGATGGTTGACACTAATCTATGATGCGCTGAATTTCTCCAATAGCTTGCTCATTTCTCATGAGTTTTAAACAACTACGCATGAACGATTGTACACTTCCTGCTAACTCATCTTCGTCGCAAGCGCCCGATGTGGTAGCCTGCGATGTCTGGTCAGGGATAACGCCGCAAGGTGCTTGCGTGCGATATGCCCCTAGACGGCGGTACCTGCGATCCTAATTGCATAGGGTCATCAAAGAAAGTCTTAGCTTCCTGAAATGTCTATTTGTTCTTCTGTAGGTCAAGTGGTGTTGCTTTGTTAGGAGCTTTGCGCACCCATTCCTGACCTGTGGTCTTTTCAGTAACCTACGATGTCTCATTGGTGGAAGCACCACTGCGAGTCACAATGTTGAATCTTAGTTCTGGTTCTTCCTACTCAGCAGCAATAAACTAGATGTTCTGGTGTACTATTGGCTTAGGTTCTTTGATCTTAGATATCAAGGTAGGACAGTCTTCTATAGTGTGATCGTAAGATTTGCAATAGTTACATGTGGTGGTAGGGCTCTGACAGTCCCTAGCATAATGTCCTACAACTCCATAGTTGTAACAAGTGACTGGTCCGTGACCACGTCCAAAGCCTTCTCCACGGCCAAAGCCTCTGAATCCTCCTCGTCCTCTGAATCCTCCTCCATGGCCAACATAAGCCGGATCTAGCTATGGTCCTGCTGCTGGACCCTGTGTTTCTGATTGGACTCTGTACAGGTCTTGCTTGCTCCCGACCATGAGATCATAGGCTCGGCAATCGTGTTCATCATGGACTATGGACTTGCAGAAGACGCAGTATAAGTTATTAGGTGTCTGCACATACTTCTGAAGCAGAGGGCATTGGTGAGGTAGATGTCCTCTTGTTTCGCATATTTCACACCACGACCCATGGGTCTGTGGTAAGGGGTTAGGAGCCCCGGTTGCTATATATTCTACAAAGACTAGGCAGTTATCTTTAGTATGGCCTTGTGCTTTACACTTTACACACCATATGTCTTGCAAAACCTCTTTCCCTTTCTTAAGTTCATGCATCTGTATCGTGAGATTAGCCAACTGGTTTTGCAGATTTGTCATACCTGTGCTAGTTTCAGCTAGAGGTGAAGCCTCTAGTTTCATCACCATATCCAACGCGTCGTCCTGCATCTAGAGTTTTTGCTGCATTAATGGTAGTCTAATGTGAGGGAGCAGTGCTGCAATAGACCATTCCTTATGCTGCTCCGGTGCAAACTCAAAGCTGACTTGGTCTATAAGGGCTTTAAATTTCTAATTGAAGTCCCATACTGACTCTGTAGGTAACTGTTTGATGTCTTTGAGATCTGTAATGCATTGTGACTCAGACTTAGGTTTCTTAAAATCTTTAATCATGGCAGTCCTAACCTAGACAAGTGTTCTGGGTACCGCTGAGGTATACTTCATATACCATGTTAAGGCTCGTTCTCTCAGTGTAGTGACCAACTGTACAAGTTTACTATTATCATCATTGATTGCTTTAATGGTCCACATGGCTTCGCATAGAAACCAATGCTGATATGGGTCCTCTGCCCCTGTACCCTTAAATATAGGTAGCTTCATATCATCCGCCATTCTATTTCTGTGGGGTATAAGGGTGGTAAGGGATACCCCCTTCTGTTCTTTCTGTGGTACTGTGAATTTGTTGTCTAGTATTATCTGAACTATCTTCAAAAAAGGGAGAGCTGAAATATACTTTGTATTTATTTCCACTACGTGTATGTCCAATGTCATCAAAATCACTTTCAAACTCTTGTGACATTACTATCTTTACTTATTCATCTGAAACTAGATCCATTCTTCCTTTTTCATATAATAGCATCTTAATGGACAAGTTTAAAGAGTTTAGGTACTTACCGCGATATCCTTTGAAGAAGTACCACTCAGCCTCACTGAAGCTTTTTCTCTGGCCAACTGCAAACTCTGTGATGAAGCCTTCTAGCACACTCGCAAGCCAGAAGTCTACTGTCCTCGTAATGGGATTATCAAGGTTATTCACGGTTTGAATCAGATCCGGTGTCTAGACAATGTTTCTTTTCTTCTTGAATATGTTCTTATCAGTCAACTTTGATAACCAGTCGTAAATCTCGTTTCCAAAGGTCGTAAAAAATATCGCATGCAGGTCTGTAACAATATGTTTTTGTAACTAGTCCTCTGTACTCAGTCTAGGACTCTTGTTCTCTCGTTCAGCAAAATCTTTCTCATTAGACACAACCCACTCATTGATTTCGTCTCTAGTAGGATGCCAACAGAACATATGTGCTCAGTTTGTTCAAAACCGGCAACGGAACCATTTGTTGGTCGTTTGGGTAGACCTGGGTTTACTATAATGAACCAACAACACCCCTAGCTCACTAGCCCTTTCAGCGACAGACCGTGGGGCGGCCTGAATTCTCACCCGAAGTGATCCTAATGGGTTGGTCAAGGACTCAAGTGTCTCAACCAGGTTCTGTTTGGCATCCTATGTGCGTCTCGCAGCTCTTCTTAGCTCGCAAGACTGCTCTTTCCTCTCTGCGATGCGATGTGCAGTTCCCTCTTGCTCGCAATGAATCCAACCTTTATCACATCGCCACACCCTAGGAAACACCTAACTCTCTCCTACGCTCACTCCTCAACCCGTGGTATCGCGCACCGTAGCTCCTCTGTTGGTGCGATATCGCCTCCTTGCGATATCCTACCGCTGCGACTCAACGTACTTATCTTACTGGTGTTAACTTACCGGACACAATACGTGAAGCTGTTTTATACTGCGACTCTTAACTGTCTCAAGTGAAACTAGACAAACTCTTATACAGAATACTTAAATACTTCAACTTGCATTTATCCTTGTAATATGCCGTGAACTGAATAACATACACATACATTTACTGTAAGCAAAGTTCATGTAATGAATGACAGATATAACAAGTAAATACAATCACATGAATCAAACACATAACACTCTGATTTTACGTGGTTCACTTCCAGGGTGGAAGTTACGTCCACAAAACTGTGTTTCTATATTATAACTTGAGAGAGGTACACAGTTCCGCTGCACCGCATATGCAGCTAGAGATCTTCTGGGTAACTCCGCACACAGCCTAGAGCCCTTCTCTCTTAGATCTCTTCTCTATCTCTATATTTCCTTCTTACAATATACTATCACTCTCTCTCTCTGTCTATCAATCCCTTCGGATTGTTACAATACCAAATAACAGTAAGCTAACAGACTACTGATAATCTGACTAGCTAGATGGCCTAAAATGCCCAAAATGCCAACCTTTTACAATACAAAATACATCCCTTTATAGGCGGCCCGAAGGTCTCACCATTACAACACTGTGGGCCTGTCCCAACAGTAACCCAAACCCTAACTAGTGACAGTCGGCATATCTGTACTTGGGGTAGCCGCTTTCCGTCACACCACTGCCCTCTGCAGTCTTCCATGCTTCCCGGCGCTGACCATGGGTACTATGCACCGCTTCCCATCTTCTGTCCTTCGTCTTCAATACCTCGGCCTCATTTCTCCTTTTCCTTTATGATGGTAGTTAAGCCCTCTTGTCTTCACCGCTGCCTTCAATGCAGTGGTTGAGCTCTCTCTTCTCAGCCGCTCAAGTACTGTCATCTTCCTTGACTTCTCTGTTTCAACAGTCACGGTTTCCGGCTCTGCTCTGCAGCTAGAAACATGCTACGGTGTCGTAGCTTCACCTTATCTCTTTGTCTTCACCAAACTATCTATCCGCCAAACTGGAAGCTTTTCCTGTAGCTGCGGGACTCTGCTCCAACAAACATAAAATGATCTCATGCAGATATTTGGTGATCAAAAGTGAAAATATTCTATGAATGTTGGCTTATGTTCTGCTTCAACAAGATTTAATCAACCGAATTCTGAGAGATAGAGGGATTTATCCCTCAAATACAAGGATTCTAGTATATTACATATGATAGAAACATGATGACACTGATGTCATGACTCAAACAAGACAATTGAAAGATCCTTGATTATCCTAGTCGTAACCAGGATGGATAATTTCTTTCCAGTATACATTCATGTTTCCAATTTAGAACCTTCAGGAAAGAAGGAAACATTCATGGGATATCAAAAGTATTCAAAGGCTTACAGAATATACATCCCAGGATTGAGGAAAATCAAAGTCAGTCGGGATGTAACCTTTGAAGAAGAAATGGCTATCCAAAAAGGAAGAGGATTAGATATGGAGATCGATGACGATGAAGAGATGATATGATATCCCCTCCAAACATTAAGAGGGAATATGAAGAAATGACTAAATTGATCAGTCTCATTGATCCAGTTAAGCTAGATGATGCTCCCATAGATATGACAGTAAGTCAAAAAATACCCAGATGGGCACGATAGATTTTGTATAATGCAAAGGAGCATGAATCTCTACATGGAGAAAATAGGAGCATTGAAAAATAAAAGGCCAAATTTGTTGCCAGAGGGTTCTCTCATAAAGAGGGAGTTGATTATGATGAGACATTTTCTCCTATGTCTCAATATATTTCCGTCAGATTGATTATTGATATTATTTTAGAAATGGGATGGAAGTTGTATTAGATGGATGCTAATACAACCTTTCTCAATGATATTGTTAATGCATTACTTATTGGGTTTATAATTATGGTAAAGGCATAAGAATATTTTCCTAAGACAAGGAAATTGCACCATAGATATACTGAAGATATTCAGAATGTTGGACTGCAAGTTCATAGCTACTCCTATGGATGCAAATTTGAAGAAGTTGAGATATTCTACTTCAGATTCAAATTCGATCGATTCCACTATATATCACTAGTTTATTGAGTCCTTAATGTATCTGACAAACACTAGACTAGATATTTATTTTGTTGTGAATTCCCTCGACAAGTTCATGTGCGAACTGAAGTAGATTCACTGGACTGCTTCAAAACATGTTCTCAGATACTTATGTGGCACTGTGGGACATGATCCATGATATAATCGAGATTGTGACTTGAGATTGCAAGGGTTTATAGATTCATATTGGTCCAGATGTACTACAGATAGGAAGAGCTCTTCAGGATGTTGTTTTAGTTAGGGTTCTTCTTTAATTTCCTACTACAATAGGAAACCAAACTCAGTAGCTCTTCATACCACAGAGGCCGGGTATATGGCTGCTAGTTTAGCAGCCTGAGTAGAAATTTGTCTTCATAAACTTCTTGTATGATTGTTTGGATAGATTCCAGATCCAACAGTGATTCACCGTGATAACCAGAGTTGTGTGCAGATGTCAATGAATCCTATATTTCATGACAAGTCGAAGCACATAGAGATATGGTATCACTTCATGCATGATATGGTGTAGAAAGGTGCATTCGAGCTCCAGTATATTCCGACAGATGACCAGACTACAGATGTTCTCACCAAGCCTCTTCCTAGGATGAATCTTGAATACTTTCACGGAATAATTGGAGTAGAAGAAAACGTATCCCTCCTTGAGAGGGAGAGATCACTGAGAGACATTTACCATACTTTTTCCTAGGTACCTCTGTTCATCCAAGTTCTCAGTCAGGTATGGTAGAAATCCCATTGAAAGATGAGACATACAGGTATTAGATGTTTGGGTTCACACAGGTGCCTCTGCTCTTCCAGGTGCTCATCCAGGTGTGGGAGAAATACATCGGTATATGAGTCATATGGGTGGCATATGACCATGTGATTGCATAGACACCTCTACCCATTCATGTTCTCATCCAAGTATGGGAGTAACCCATCAAAGGATGAGACGAACAGGAAGTAGATGGTCGTGTACATTTACTTCTTTAGGTTCTTACCCAGGTATGGGAGTACCCCATCGAAATATGAGACAAATAGGTAGTAGATGGTCATACACACTTTCTCATCCAAGATCTCTATCTAGGCATGGAATTATTCCATCGACAATAGAGACAGATAGGTAGCAAAAGTTTCTCTCTTAGACGTCCAGATAGAACAAATTCATAAAGACAAACTTCAATAGGTTTAGAGATGATAGAGACAGTATAGATGTACATATGAAACCTATATGATCATGATGTTGATGAAGAATGAAGAATACCTTCCTTGTTGAGAGGGAATGTTGGATTTTATGCAACTTTATAAGCTATTCTTATTTTTCTTGTATTGTACCTCCTACGAAAGATGATCTTATTGTAATCAATCATACAAACCCTAGAAGAACAGTGTAGACCTTAAGGAGAAAAAAAAGGAAAAGAAAATACAAAATAAAAATTATGTTGCTCCCCCAAGTGAAGTCAACCCCAGTTAAATTATTAGTGGAAAATCTGTATAAATAGGAGCCTCCCCTCCTCATTATTCCAAAGCAGTTGCACAACAGCACAGCGAAGTTTGCAGTTTTCTGGGAGTGAGAGAAGTTCACATATTTTACAGAAGAAGACTATTTTTGAAGGTTTCTATCTTTGAAAATATTTTCCATATTTTCTGTTTCTTCTTCAATGTACTTCGATATCATATTATCATCTCTAGACAAATGTTGCTAGGGTTTCTCCCATTTGGGTTTCCCTGGATAAAAATACTCATGTTATTGTGATGTTATTGTTCTGTTATTTGTTTATCTTCTAGTGATCCTATTGATAAATACAATTAATATATATTGTTATAATCCTATGAAAATCTAACATAGGTGGGGATGGTTAATAGTTGAGAGGGGATGGGGAAGGGTCAAGGACCTAGGAGGATGTTGGAAGTTCAAGTGGGGATGGTTAATAGTAGAGAGGGGGTGGAGAAGGGTCAAGGGACTAGGAGTACATTATAAGTTTGAGTGAGTATGGTTAATAGTTGAGAGGGGGTGGGGAAGGGTCAAGGTCCTAGGAGGATGTTGTAAATTCAAGTGGAGAAATATGAATGGAATGGGAACATGATGGGTTACAAGGGTGAAGGGGAGTGGGGACTGAGAGAAATATTAGGAGGAGAAGATGTGTTGAAGACATATAAGGTTAGAAGAAGTACACGAGACTTGAGTGACAAAGGAGGATAAGGTGGAGGGTAGGAAGTGGGTGATGGCTTGATGAGAGAGAGGATTGGTGAATGGAAAGGTGGATATGGAGTATTATAGGAGGAATAGGGTGCATTGGAGGAGAGAGGTGAAGGAGGGGGGAATTGAAGAGAGGGAAATGAGATGCGATAAAACAAAGAATAGGGGTCATAATGAGGTAGGGATATGAGAAGAAGGGATAAGTTTAAAAAATAGAGGAAGGGAGTATATGAGATATGAGAGAGAGAGAGAGAGAGAGAGAGAGAGAGGGAGATAGAGTGAAGGAAAGAGATAGTGAGGGAGGGATAGAAGGTGTGTGTGTGTGTAAGAGAGGGGGGATATACACAAGGAGAGAAATAGGGAAGTGACACACATGGAGAGAGAGAGAGAGAGAGAGACGGTGTCAAATACATAGAGTAGAGGGTTGAGCAATGGAGAGAGAGGGAAGTTGTGAGAGAGAGAAACATGGAGAGGGAGGGTGAAAAGAGATAGGGAGGGAGGGATACAAGTTGAAAGAGAGAGGGAATAGGGTAGAGGGTTAATGGCACAAAGGGCTAGTAATTAAGGGAGAATGGAGGGAGACATTGATAAAGGGAGGAATAGTGAGGGAGGTAAATAAAAGGTGGAGAGAGAGGGAGAGTTAGAGGGAGTTTGTGAGATAGGGGGACACACACACACAAAAAAAAAAGATTATGTGGGAGAGATGGGGATGGGTGAGGGATAGGGGGAGAGGGGGAGGGGTGATAAATAAAGAGAGAGTGATGGAGGGAATGACAGTGAGGGAGGTATTAGAAGGTGGAGAGAATTGATGAGACATGCAAAGTGAGGGAGGGACACACACACAAATAGATATAGAGAGAGAGAGAGGGAGGAGACACGCACACACACACAAATAGAGATAGAGATAGAGATAGAGATAGAGAGAGAGAGTTTGTGTGGGAGAGAGGGAGGGAAGGGTGAGCAAAAAAGAGAGAGGGGGAAGGGGTGAATGATAGAGAGAGTGATATGGATGGAGGGATAGTGAGGGAGGTATATATAATGTGGAGAGAGGCTATGAGAGAGGGGGGTGAGGGAGTGACGCACACACATATATATAGATAAAGAGAATGTGGAGGGACACACACACACACACACACACATTTAGAGAGAGAGAGATATATTGTGTGGGAGAGAGATGGGGAGGGTTGAGTGACATAGAGAGAGTGATGGAGGGAGGGATAATGAGGGAGGTATAGAGAAGGCGGAGGGAGGTTATGAGAGAGGGGGAAGGAGGTAGGGACACACAGACATAGAGAAAGAGATAGAGAAGGATGTTTTGTGTGAGAGAGAGGGGGGAGGGACACACACACCCACACACATATAGAGAGACATTGTGTGGGAGAGAGAGGGGGGAGGGACACACACACACACACACATATATAGAGAGACATTGTGTGGGAGAGAGAGGGGGATGCATGAGAAACAACAAGATAGGGAGGAGGGGGGAGAAATAAAGAGATAGTGATGTAGGTAGGGATAGTGAGGGAGGTATAAAGAAGGTGGAGAGAGGTTCTAAGAGATGTGGAGTGAGGGAGGTACATACACACACACACACAAACACACATAGATAGATAGAGAGATAAAGAGAGGGAGGTTGTGAGGGAGATAGGGGGGAAACACACACACACACACACACACACACACACACACACACACATAGAGAGAGATATAGATATATGGAAATATAAAGGCATGAAGGTCCAGTGAGCAAGGCATAGTGGGATAGTGAGTAAGAACATGCATAGCCATATATGTCAAAATGATTCTTTAGGGATTGAGTCTTGGATTTCCTCCCTTGACCATGTTGAGGACTTAATACCCATATCTAAAGCTCAAAACATTTTAAAGGCATGTGCATTTTTTCTTGGATACCAAGCATACCTTGAGTAGGTCATGTGTGGTGCTTCAAGGAATTGTTCACTAACATGGGTGCCTCAAATATTCCATTATAGCTTAAGGAATGAGAATATTCCCTCAATCATGTCTCAGAGGTCCCATACTTACTACTCAAAACCACCTAATTCTAGTAACATCCATATTCATAGTCCAGATATACCTATGAGATGCCATGTGTGATTTTTTAAGGGATTCTTCCTATCCATAGTTAGGGCCTAAGGCCATAGTTTACTCCCGTGACCATTCCCATGGCCTTGAGATGCATACATGGTTCTCAACAAATGATGATGGCATGCATATCCCCATTAAGATTAAAAGGATTCACTTTCAATGTCATGTGTGGTGGTTGGAGGCAACAATTTTTCCCCTAAATGGTTAACAACTTCCTTTAAATACCAAGGACCAAGTATTCCCCCCACCCATGTCAAGGGGCCTAATATATGTACTTAGTGCTAAAAAGGTTCTAATGGAACTAGTATCTACATTTCAAGGTAAATGATACCATGGAAGGCTCTATTGAAGTTGTTCAACACATCATTCTTGGCTCTAGATTCCTAGAAGCATATTCTAGGGTCTAAGGCCTAGTTTTCCTCCCCGTATTATGTATAAGGCCCCAAGAAACATATATAGTACTTAGAAACCCCTAATGGTTCCCATGTCCCCATTCAAATCAAAACTATCAACTTGAGAGGTTATCTCTAGTGATTCAAGGTTTCATTCATGGACCTTGAGCCCTAAAAGTTGGTTTACAACCTAAAATTAAAGCTTTATGTATGAACCATGATTAACACCTTATCCTCCATATCTAATGATAAGAAAATCCTAATCATAGCCATATCCCAACTTAAAGGTTGAGGATACCCTTAAGAGATCATGTGTGTTTGTTTGAGGTGTTTTTCTTGGTCCTATATGTCTATAGGATTTCCTTAGGGCCTAAGGACTAGGTTTCCTCCCTCAACCATGTCTACGGATATGTTCTTAGTGCTAAGAGAGATATAATGCACTGTATATTCTCTCTTAGATGCAAAATATCACATATAGAGGTCGTATGTGCATGTTCGATGCCTTATTCATGGACCTCAAGCCCTAAAAACTACCTTTAGCGCATAAGTCTTGAGTTTACTCCCCCAAGCATGGTCAAGGGACTATGACCCATACTTAGTTCTTAAAGCCTCCTAATGGTGTACATATTACAACAACAAAAAAAATACTCTTGGGAGGTTATGCATGGTTGTTTGAGATGTTGTTCTTGATGATACTAAAATATTACTATAGGTCCTAAATCTTGATGATGCAAACTATTGTTTTTATTCATCTCCATATCCATGCACCAAAACCATTTTTTGTTATTCTTCATAACGCATGCACATTTTACTTCTCCAAAAGGTGTGCACGTTTTGCTTCTCCAAAATGTGTGCGCGTTTCACTTCTATAAAATGCGTGCATGTTTTGCTTAGCCAAACCTACGTGTCATATGACATGTCAAGATCAAGCTTAACCAAACCAAGCATTACATAACGCATGCACATTGTATTTTTATGTATCATGAGATTGTTTCCTAAAAGTAGGATTGCATCTAAAAGGTCCCTCATATTATTGCACACACCCATTATTGCTCCTGAGTATGTTTGGAGAAAATAAAAGAACTGTCAAATTTTTAGCCACTTCCTTGGGAACCGTTCTTGACTTGGTCAACTGGGTCGTCGAGGTGAAAATACCCAAACTAAAAATGAGATGTTGAACTAAGTTGAACCTACATGCATCCGAGTTAAGAACTGCTCCAGGATGTATATTAAAATCCAACTTAGGTCATGCCATTCATAAACACGATGCCAATAATAATAATAACCAATAAGATATGTCCGTGTCTTTGAAGAATCATTGAATCTTATGGAAGTCTCTTGTATATTCCATACGTACAAAGTTTAAACAATTTACTAGTGCTGGGTGAGGATGGAAAACAAGGATAAGTAAAGGGTGATGACCTCTAGTTGGTTTTGACCATGTGATCTCTCCAAATGATGAAAAATACACACAACCAAAATGACATATGCATGAAACACAACAATTTATCAGATTTAACAATTTGGAACTCTAGTCAAATTCTAAAGGAAAGTGCCATGAAAATCCTTATGGGCTTACAGAAAATGACAAAGACATAACCCTTGTAGGCTAGTCTCACCTTGTTTCCCTGTATGGGAAAATGAAATAAAAATTATACAAGGAATGAGTGCTCATCCTTTGGAAATTGAATTTTTTCAAACAACTTTTAAATTCACATAATATGTAGCTATCCTCCAAATGCAGGTTCCCTGAAAATCCTTCTGGGATCCAATAAAGGACTAAGGCCTAGCCCCACTTCCAGCGAGCATCCATAGCCCCGATGGGTTTGCCTCACCTTGTTTCCATTATCGGGGGGGGGGGGGGATTTGGGGGGGGAATGAGACTTACATCATACAATGGGTGGGTGCTCATCCTTTGGTCACTAAATAATTTATAACATTTATACTTTGCATCATTTAGATATAACGTTTATGTGTTTTGACACTTTAGTGTAAGAAAAACATTGTTGGGTGGAGCACTTGTTTTGAGGACTAAAGGAAAACCATCATATGAACTTGGCCACACTGACCAAGCCACATACTTCATAGCGAAAGACACATGAAAACATGGATTCTATCATGCATAGGGGTCAATTATAGGGAAAATATATTCAATTTCACAAGTCTCAATCACACGGGTCATGGGAGGAAAACAATTATGGATGAATTAGATGGACAGGGACAAATGATACATGGAACCATGATAGCACTAAAGTTTAAAAGTTTTGTAAAGCATGGAATAAGAAATATTCTTCAACATTATATTCTTTAATCATTCTCAACACAAGTTTAAGCATCAGTATATATGTAGTATAATCATAGGTCACCATGATCATCATAACATAACAATATTAGGTGTTAACATACATCAAAGAGATGTTTTTATAATATTTTAAGTCTCTATTATTGGAACCTGTGGTATATCATGAGTTGTGATGGTTTGAAAAATCCTGTGAGGATCCAGACTTTTAATCTATTCCTCTCACATGTTTGTTTGTTGCCTTAGTTTGAGTAGTGTTTTTTTTTTTTGATTTAGTTAGAGTATTTTTAGAAATAGTTTGACCTATGAGGATGGATGAATATCTCTAGAGAATATCATGTCAGATACAAGGATTATTTCCAGAATATCCTTTGAACCCTTCAAACCAATCTCCTATGGACCAAGAGATGGATGTTAATTATGATGCAGGAAGTGGATCTCTTCTAGAATTGAAAGGAGTTCCCATGACGGAATAACAAGGGGAGTTTTCTCTCCCTGCAAATGTTCCTATCACTGATTATTCATTTCCACCGATAATGGAACAACCCTCTTCCTGAAATCCATCGTTTTCAATACGTACTCTGACAGGGTCAATGTTCAATCGGCCTAACCTGGATGATCTAGTTGCTACTATGTTTAGTCCAACTGCTCCATTTTCATAAACCACTTAAAACCAAGCTATTTCTGGATTTGGTTTTATTAGTTCCACTAGTGTCTCTCCAATGGAGTTAAATCCTACCACTAGAAGAGACTTTCCTATATTCTACCAATTCACCTCCTTGGTAGATCCGTAAACATGCCTTTTAGTCAAGTTATGGATAATTCTCCTCCTACTCCTAAAGTTACTAGACTTAGTGCACACTCTATTACACACACCACTCTTGTGACAATTTCACAGTCTGTTCTGAATCCATCTTTAAAAACCTCATTGAGAAGTGATTCCATGCCTTAAATGAGTTTTCCTAATGTAGTTGGAAGTCAGTCTTTTCCTACTACATCCCTTAAATCTAGAGGTCCTTATGTACCCAATTTGAATAATGTTTCAAGAACCATGCCTCCAGTTGTAGGATATAGTGGAACTAGTGGTTATGTTCCTATTTCCCAACCATCTACATCCGCTTGGGTTCAACCTCAACAACCTTATATTAGTAACCAGTACTATAGTGGGGCTCATTACAATAACCCTTTATATGCACCTTACCCAGGTGGTGTTACAAGTCAATGGACACAACATGTTTATGGAATCCAAGCTGGACCTAACCTTGGTCAACATTTAGCAGGGTAGAACATTCCCGACTACCAACAATATGTGGGTTACAATGGACAAACTCAACCGGCCTATTTCCCTACTAGGATTCCCATGTCATATCAGTATTACAACTACCCACAAATAAATAGGAACCCCCCCTTTTTGGAAACATTGGATTTGCCTAAATTGTCGAAATTAATAAATGATCCCATCTTACATGACCGTTTTTGGACAACTATTCCAGTTAAATTGCTGTTAGACATTCCAAATTTTGATGGAAATCATGGTGAATATCCTAAGAATCATGTAATGAACTTGCATCTATGGTGTTCATCTAACTCCTTTATGGATGATTCTATTCATCTTTGGCTCTTCTTGAGAACATTAACTGGAATGGCTACAAAGTGGTATATCGAAATCCTGCAACATTCGTTTATAGACTTGAAATCTTTGGATACGGCATTTCATACACACTTTCAGCTACCTATTAGTTATGAGACTGGTACTTACCTTTTGAATTCTCTCTGACAACATGGATAATTTTAGGGGCTATAGATAGCCCATGGTCTATATTAAGGGGTTACAAAAATTTCGTGGGCTATTTTATTATATGGAAAGGGATTTTTCAACTAAAATATATTCGTCCAATATTTATTAGGAAAAAATATCCAAAATGAATAGCCCCCTGTATATTAAAGAGGAAAATGAAAAAAACTATTTTTCTGCTAGCGAATAGCCCTCCTCTCTATCTTTCACCCCCAATTTCTAGAGAAAATCTACTGAAATCACTCTTTATCCCCTAATTTTCTATATTGAAGGCTCCCAAAGGTTATTTCTCTTGCCATTTTCCTTTAAATTTAGGCATATGGTTGCATTTTCCTGTATTTTTAGTCAATTTCATGTGATACCTTCTTTCACCCTTGATTTCTAGTAATGGAGAGAAAATTAGGGGTTATTTGTTTCTATATAAAGGCTATAGTGATTTATGGTTCACCCACATCAGATTATGCCCTTAGGGTGAAGGTTCTTGTTGATATGATTCCACTTTTCATTATTAGTTTTCTGGATATTTTAATCTTCACATAATATATCCATTTCCAAAATATCAAGTCTTAAAAGGGCATGCCACACATGAAATTTATCATAGCATACAAACTCACATCATGCTTTTCATCCAATAATTAACATGGTATGCCTTTTATCAAAATTTTTATTCTTTTTATCCAGAGTTATAATAGATTGTTATTGTTGATGTATTTGTAACTTTAGAAGATATTTTGATGTATATAGTTATTGTATGTTGTTGTACCCCCATTGGAGATGTGTTTTCCTCCTTGCAAGATGTCTTTATTGTGTCTAGACCTTGAGGTACAACCTCCATTGTAAATCAAGGAAATAGTCCCGAGTGTGAAATCGTGTAATTTGTATCTGGAGTCTCTCTAGGAGAAGTTGGCCCTATTAGGGGAACAGGTCAACCTAGTCATGTAAAAGGTCAGTCACTTGATTAGTATAAATAGGGAGGTGCTCTCCCTCATTTAGACACACATCACACTCACTCATGTTCACATGATATATATATATATAGAGAGAGAGAGAGAGAAAAGGGAGGATAGATAGATAGATAGATGTTGAATACTTCTTATTATTGGGACTGATCATCTTATGACATAGTTTTTGTGACTATACTATTATGAGGAAGTTTTTTGGGTTTTCTCCTTTATGGTTTCCCCGATGAAAATCTTTGTGTCTTATGTATCTGTTATAACTTATGCATCTACATGTACTTGATATTATTTCAGAAAAAATATCTGCACTAAGCCAATAAGATCTAGAAAAACTAACATGGTATCAGAGCCTCTTTGAAAGAAGGCACTGTGTAGCTATAGAAACTAGGGATTCCTAGTTCAAGGTGTTCTCTGGACAGATCATCAAGGAAAGAGGGCTAGGATAAATCTCCTCAGTAGGGCACATATTTTGGTGGAAGCTATTTAATATTTGAAGAAGTTTTATTTTTGACCCTATCACTAGTGCCGAGAGAAATTGGGGCATCAATTTTCAGAGGATTCCCATCCTGGTATTCAAAAAGTGACCTTTCTGATCAAATTGCCTCAAAGATGCGCATCTTTCTGTCCAAACAAAATTACCAAACTCCAAGTTTGGAAAATTAGGGTTTCTCTGACAAACCCTAGGTTAGCCAGCTGCGAAACTAGGTCAGACACCTAAAATTGGTAAGATCTAAATCTTTTCTATTTCCATTTGAGGTTCTCATTTGAAAAGATGACTCACCATACTCATCTTGAGGACAATATTGGAGGGGTTGATAACTTTCAAGCATGGAAGTACAGAATCTCCCTAATCCTTGAAGAACATGATTTGTATCAGTACATCACTGAGGATGTTCTAGAACCGAAGAGAGATGATGCTAAGGCTGCTCATAAGAGAAGCATGGCTAAGGCCAAGAGAATAATTGTAGATTGTATTAAGGATCACCTCATTCCCCATGTGTCTTAATTCAAGACATCGAAGGAAGTATATGATGCTTTGAAAAATATGTTCGAAGGAAACAAAATCTACCTAAATATGAATTTGAGGAACTAGTTGAAGAATGTGAATATATAGAACTCCGAGTCTATACATTCTTACTTCACAAGGGTTGCTCAAATAAAAGAACAACTTGAAGCGGTTTAATAGAATTTTGAAGAAGGAGAAATTGTAATGACTACCTTGAATGGTATCCCTAGATCATGGGACTCATTCATTCAAGGAATTTGTGCAAGAAGGAGGTTGATCTCTTTTAGCAGACCCCAAGAAGAATATGCACAAGAAGAAGCTAGACTTGTGAAAAGGGAAGAGAAGATGGGAGAAACTAAAGATCAAGATCATACAATTCACACCAAAAATAAATTCAAGAAGAAGGAGAAGAAGGAGAAGTTTCATGACAAGGACAAGAAACAAAAGAATACCGAGAGATATCCTTCAGTTGTTCAATGCTATACTTTTGATGAAAAGGGGTACTTTGCAAGAGATTGTCCCATCAGTAAGAGGAGACACCGTTGTCATGTTGCTGAAGACGATGAACCAACAAAAAAAATATTTAGAAGAAAGAAGGATGATTTAGATGAAGAGTATGTGCTAATCTCAACAATTACTAGCACTATGTCACACTGAAGAAATTATTGGCTTGTGGATAGTGGATCTTCTAAACACATGACGAGATACAAGGAATAATTCAATAATATATATGAACATGAGTTACCTGACAAGTTGAAACTTGGGGATGATTACCAATACCCCATAAAATGGAGTGGAGAAGCTTCATACAAGCTTGACTCCAGGAAATCCTTAAAGATGAAGGATGTGCTATATGTTCCAAGATTGATGAAGAATATTCTCTCCATATATTCACTAGATGCAAAGGGAATTAGAGTTGCATTTATCGATGGCCAAGTTTTGTGGCCTAGAGGGAAGGAAATAGAGGATGCAACAGTGATTGGAGAAGAATAAGGAGGATTGTACAAGCTAAAGGGACATCCTAAACAATAATTGGTTCATGATTTAATTGAACCAAGTGAACTATGGCATAGAAGGATTGCGCATGTGCACTATAGAGCACTACCGATGGCAAGCAAAGTAGTCTCTAGATTGCTAGAGATCGAGGAAAAGAATGAATGCATTTGCAAAGGATGTGCGCAAGGAAAGAATGAAAAGAAGACATTTCCCAACAGTGAGAGCAAGGCTAAAGGAATATTGGATATAATACACTCAGATGTATGTGGAACCATGTATTTTAGCTCATTAAGCGAGTATACATACTATGTTTCCTTTATAGATGATTTCTCACGTAATACTTGGATACATTTTTTGAAAGGGAAAAAATAAAATTTTCAGTAATTTCAATGAATATAAAGCCTTGGTTAAGAACAAAACCGATAGGAATACCAAGAATCTATGGTCATATAATGGCAGAGAATTCACCTTAAAATAATTCAAGGAACTTTTCAGAGAGTCTGAGATTAAGAGGGAGTTGAGAACTCCATACAATACTCAACAAAATGGGGTTTCATAATGAAATAACCAAACCATCATGGAAGCGACAAGATAAATACTACATTACTAGGATTTTCCTATGCACCTTTGGGAGGAGGAACAAAGGACAACTGTGTATGCACAAAACCGTACTCCTCATTGAGTACTTGAAAACAAGACTCCTGAAGAGGATTTCTTAGGAGACAAACCAAAAGTCAACCATCTGAGAATATTTGGCTTCCTGATGTACATACACATCATAAAGGATAAAAGGACCAAGCTTGATCTTCCTGGGAAGAAGGGTATATTCGTGGGATACAGTGATACATAAAAGGCCTACCAAATATACTTCCCAGGATTCAAGAAGATTGACATTAGTAGAGATGTAAATTTTAATGAAGACTCAGTATACTTTAGATCTAGGAGGAAACCTATTCAAGAGGTTGAATAACCTAATGATATGAGAGCCTGAGACATGGGAATTGAAGAAGCAATTCCATAAGACCATGAAGATCACAAAATGGTAAAACCACAAGCACCAGTAGAGACAATCCTTTAGAAGGACTCCAACAAGAGGAAACCAGCATGGGAATGAGAGCTCATATGAGAAGTAGAAAGCTGTGGTGCTCCAAAAGTAATACATAGAGAGAGAAAAAGAGCAAAGCCCAACTATAGCTATGTGGCCCTGCTATGTGACATCATCGACAAAGAACCTTCCATTTATGAAGAGGCTACATAAAAGAAATAATGGAAGGATGCTATGATCGAGGAGTATCAGTCGATCATGAAGAATGATGTCTGAGAGAGACCGAAAAATAAGTCTATTGTGAATTTGAAGTGGATCTACAATATCAAGCATGCTGCAGATGGAATCATTGAGAAATACAAGGCAAGGTTTGTAGCATGCGGCTTCTCACAAAAAGAAGGCATAGACTATGAAGAGACATTTTCACCCATGGTGAGGTCTACATCCATTAGGACCATACATGCATTGGAAACAGTTATGAAATGGAAAATACACTAGATGGATGTCAATACAACTTTCTTGAATGGTGTAGTTGAGGAGAAAATGTACATGGAACAACCGGTAGAATTTGAGACACATGCCAAAAAGACCCATTTGTGCAAATTGAAGAAGGACTTGTATGGATTAAAACAAGAACCAGGGACATGGTACATCAGGATGGATAGCCTCCTAACGAGCGTAGTATTTACTAAGAGTAAAGTGGATTTCAACTTTTACTTAAAGGTTGAATACGAAAGACTAGTGATGCTACTACTATATGTCGATGGCTTGTTTTTAACAGGCGAAGAGGAACTCTTTAAAAATGCAAGGAGGAGACTTTCTATAGAGTTAGAGATGAAATACTTAGGTATGATGCACTACTTCTTAGGCATGGAGGTGTGGAAGAGTACAGATGGGATCTTCCTTCGTCAAGGAAAGTATGAGGTAGAGATTCTGAAGAGATTCATAATGTTGGACTGCAAGGAAATATCCACACCTATGGAATCCAACTTGAAGCTTCTGAGTGATGCTTCACTTGAGACAATTGATGCCATGATGTATCATCACATGATTGACTCATTGATGTACCTAACCAATACGAGGACAAACATATGATTTGTGGTGGACATCCTGAGCAATTTCCTGACAGATCCGAGACATGTTCACCTTATAGCTGCAAAGCATGTACTGAGGTACCTAAAAGGTACAATGGATTATGGACTTAAATATGATGCAAATAAGACCTACATGGTTATGTTTATTGATTTTGGGAAGGTAGCACCACTTACAGGAAGAGAACCTCATGTTACTGCTTCAGTTTGGGATCTAGCATGATCTCCTGGTTCAACAGGAAGAAATCATGGATGGTGCTAACTACATCTAAGGAAAAGTATGTTTCCTCTTTCTCAACTAGTTGCGAGGAAGTGTGGATATGAAAGCTATTATATGACATGATTTATCTCCAGTTGGATGTGACTTGTATATTCTGCGACAATTAGAGTTGTGTGAAGATGTAGGAAAACCCTGTGTTCCATGACAAGTCGAAGCACATAAAGTGTTGGAAAAAACCCACCAACAAATCCTGGTCGACAGGGGTTCCCACTCTGTCGATGCCAAACCAGCACGATCTCCCTAAGCACCAGCCCAGAAAGGTTTTACCCTGCCCAGCAACACCCACAGAGCAGATGAAGTCTCACCAGAGATGTTCGAGTGAGAGTTGTCGAAACCAAGTTTTTGGCAGTAAGGAGGAGGATCGTGGCATCAACAATTTATTAACATAGTTATCGAATCTAACAAATCCATTTGTTAGCTACCGTAGCCTTCATCACAAATCTATTATTATAATAAAAGATCTAACAGATTGCATCATTCACCTATTCATCGCAGCAGTATGACATTCTTTATTCATAAAACATAATCATCGTAGTATATAAAGACAGAAAAAGACATCACAACATATGGAATGGAACAAGGACAATAGTATTTCAGATCAAATATCCTTCATATCATATTACTTCCATCGTAATAGATCTAAAACAATAGCTTTTCTTCTCCACAGTGAGAGAAAGAGAAATTCACAGAGTCACATACAGATCACAAAAGATTCAATCTCTCACTTCAGTCTTATCTCATACATATCTCTCCTCTTCATGTTCCTCTGTGTGTATTTACAATTGCAATTCTAATCTATCTATAGGCTTCTGCCTTTACATTCAAGGTCCACTTCTAACTACATCCTAACTGATTTAACCACTAATAACCTATATCCACAAAATGTGGTCAACAAATACAAAAATATGCATAAAATATTCAAAAGCGGTTTATTTTCTTCCCATCGTGCTATCTTTGGATTGTGCAGTGTCACATGAGCTTGCGTAGACTCCATGGCACTACACAAATCACTTAACCAAAAACCCCTGCCAATAGGCCCCCAACACATTTTTGTGGCTCATCCTCAAGCCACGTCAGCTGGCCATGGTGTCTTCCTCGATCCTGAATAGGAGAAACTGTCACATATGCATTAGTGTGTGACTGTTTCAAGATTTTCCAACTCGCAGTTTGGCCACAAGTTCTTCCTTCAATTTCAACTACAGTGGATTTAAGAAAACCCCTAGACTTATGTAACTGATAATGCCATCATGCTCCAGCTTCGATGAATACTACATCATTCTCCATTTGCTGTTGCCCTTCATCAAGTGTCTGTCGGCCCAGTCTGGAGCCCTACATTTGAATACTTGATCCTTCTTTGTAGTCAAGATTAGCCTGCATCTTCCCACTTGGTCCTTATGGGCTCATTCGATGCTTCCTAAAGGACCCGTTTACTAGTTCTTGCAGACTTAGTCAAATGCGGTAGGAATTCTGGTCCCATCTGGATTCCTCATGGGTGTCTGAGTTGGCACCTTAGACTGACTAGGAGAAACAAAGCCAAGGATGACTTCGCCAGAGACTTCTATCTCAGCTAAAATAACCCACATACTTACAACAAAATTCTCACTCATAGGATTTCCTGTATCTAGGGAGGTCTGCATCGCCCCTTCGACCACCACTGCCTTACGCAGCAGAGCTTCCTTCAACAACCCAACCCAAATATTCTACAAATTTTCTCAGTGCAACACTTCCTAATGGGGTTCATACAGCTACCGGTTCTCAAATTATAACACCAACTTTGAATTAGATTCCATCATGAATCACTCAGGTGCATCATTATGAATGGATCCTTCATGTGTACACTAAATACATCATCGATTCTGCCACCCTGCGTTTCAGATCTGCTATCATTAACTATGACATCAACTGTGCCATCATTTCCTTCTTTGACAACCATTATTGAGTATTGAAATGACATCTGGTCGCCATCATAGAGTCTCCCGTACACTGTGAGCCACTCTTCCAACCCCATCCCATTTGCATGTCGCGGCCCTATTTTCTTAGCGTAGCCTCCTGCAGACGCGCCATCTTTTCCTATCGCACAACCTTGGTCCGACGGACCACCTTGTTGCAACCCTCATTCTGCAGCGTAGCCTCTTACTGATGCATAACCTTTTTTCTATCGCACCCCCTTGTTTCAAAAGACCACCTTGTCGTAGCCCTCGTTCCGTAGCGCAGCCTCTTGCTGACGTGCAACCTTTTGTATGTTGCACCCCCTTGTTCTGGCACAACCATTTTCTGTGGCTAAATGGCTATTCTCTGCTGAATAACCTACCATTTAACCTAATATGATCCCCAATCATGGGCCCACTATTTTTTTTCCATTACGTAGTGCTTCAGGTAGTGTGCCCTTTCGCTCCTGTCCTATAGGCCTTGAAGTGGCTACCATTTACAAGCTATGGAAACACCGCTCCATCTAACTGCTGCAACTAAACTGCACCCCCAGAAGTAATTGAATGAATAAGATACAAGCCTAACCAGTGCATTTGTAACTTTACTAGGTGCTTTATGAACTTGCTATCGTATAAAAACACCAAATCTCCTTGGGAAAATTGTTTGTTTTTAATGTGGTGATCATGCCATGATTTATGTCGATCCTTCTTGACACACTGCTAGAATCCCACGATGAAGCAGTCCTCTTTCAGTTGAATTAGATGCATTAATTGCTCCTCAATTTCCTCTTCATCACCCATGCTAGTTTCTGCGGCGATGCATAGACTAGGAACAATGTACTCCATAGGCATAACCACCTCTTTCCCACATACCAGTTTGAATGGCATCTGCCCTGTTATTATTTTGAAAGTAGTGTGATACACCCATAGTACCACAGGGATCTTTAAATCATAGTCATCCCATTTAGCGTTACATACCTTTGTTAGAGCAGTTTCCAAGATTTTGTTGAAAGCTTCTACAGTTCCATTTTCCTATGGATGATATGGGGTGCTTTTCTTATGCTTCACCTACAACTCCTCTATTAGTGCTTTTACTGTGTGGTTAATAAAGTGGCTGCCCTAGTCACTCATCAATATCCTAGGGCATCCGAACCACGTCACGATGTTATCAAAGATGAACTTTACTGCTGTCGCAGCAGTGCAATCCACAACTGGTGTGGCCTCCACCCCCCTTTTTAGATAATTAGTTTTTGTGATGATGTAGTGCACACCGGTTTGCTTCCCTAGCGGGTTGATTGGACCCACAAATTCCATCACCCATTTATCAAAAGGTTGTAAAGTTACCTGTGGTACAAGCGACATCTCATCTCGCTGTGATGGTTTCGCGACATGTTGACAGACATCGTAGATCTTTTCATAGTTTGTAGCATCATTATGCAAAGTAGGACACCATATCCTAGCATGGAGTACCTTATGCGTCATAGCCCGTCCTCCATAATGTCCACCCGCAACTCCTGCATGTGCATTTTCCAGAATGTGGCCTTATTCATGAGGTAGAACACATCATCGTAGGATCTAATTAGGTCCAAGCTTATATAAGTGCCCAATGATCAGCTAGAAATCCAAAGCCTTCACTACCAACTACTTCTTTTGACTAGTTGTCATCTCCTTCGGTGCAACTTCGGTTGCCAAAAACTGAATTATTGGTGCATAATGGTCATCTGCAATATCAACTTGAAATAGCTACATGTCTGAAAATCCATCGTCAATATTGGTAGGCTCTTCACCGCTTTCAATGTGGGATATGTGATCAGGACCAACATTTAGGTGTCTTGGCTTCACTATTATTTCAAAATCAAATTCCTGAAAGAGAGGTAGCTAGTGACAGATCTTCCCCCCCAACACATGATTACTAACCAGATATTTCAAAGCCGAATGGGCAATGAACATTTTGAAGTGACAGCGGAAGAGATAGTGCCTGAACTTCTGCAGTGCATATACCATCACCAATCCCTCTCTTTCTGTAGTCATATAATTCTTCTCAGTAAAGGATAATTTCCTGCTAGAAAAAGCAATCGGGTGATCTAGATCTCCTTCTCTTGGTTGTGTGAGTACAACTGCTAGTGCAACAGATGAGGCATCGACATGGACATGAAACTCCTTGGTCCAATCAGGGAACACAAGTATGGGTGTTGAATCCATCTTGGCCTTCAATTTATCGAAGCTACTTTGAAATTTTGGGCTCCATATGAATGTGACATCCTTCTTTAGCAACTTCTCCATGGGGGCGGTAATCACAACATAACTGCAGATGAACTTGCGATAGTACCCAGTATTCCCCAGTGTCACGTGAAGCATCTTCCTATTTGTAGGTGGCGGCAGGATTAAAATGAGTGCAATATTTGTTGGATCAACCAAAAGCCCCTTTTTGCAATTGATATGACCCAACCGTATCCCAAATGGTGCACAGAAGATGCACTTGTTTGAACTCAATGCAATCTAATGCTATTGACACCTCTCCAGCATCAAGCAAATGTTTTCCAAGTGATCCTTGATCAATTCGTAGACTGTCCAGCCAACCATATATACTTGCAGAAATGTCTGAATAAAGTCTTTAAATGTAGCGACAAAAACCCAAGAGAATACCGTAGGTGCATTCTTCAGCCCAAAGGGAATTACAGTGTATAGAAAGAAACCCCATTCGGTGACAAATGTGGTTTTATGGCGTTCTTCCTTTGAAATTATGATTTGGTGATACCAAAAAAATCCATCTATGAAAGAATACATTTCTTAACCACCTACTCCCTCAAGAACCTCATCCATGAAAGGTGCCAGAAAGGGATCATGCATGCAAGCATCATTCAGTTTCCTTAGATTGACAGATATTCAGATTTCCCCAGTCTTTTTGTCTTGAATGACCATAGGAATTATCCGTTCTGATTCTTCAACAGGCCAATAATCACCGTATCTAGCATCTGATCAAGTTCAGCCTTAACCCTTTCTTTATATCGCAGATTCAAATGGTATGGCCTCTGTCGCACTTGTTTTGCATCTGGTTTTAATGGGATTTTCATTTCCCCTAGGTCACCCAATATCCCCTTCATTTCTGAGAATTTTGTTGGGAACAGGTCTTGAAAATCATGCAATAGCTCTGTGATCTTTTCCATAGTCTCCTCATCCCAGTAGTTCCCAATATTGGCAAATTTCGGATTCTCCTCCGTCCCAATGTTAACTTTCTTAATCTTAAACAGTTGAGTCATGGGATCCATCAGTACATCTGGTGCTGTGACATCCTGACTTCCTTTAGTCTCTGGAATATTAATATTGTGTTACTCATCATCATATTTTGGCTCGCCAAAGAGGTTGTAACAATCCATCATTGATTGCATGTGGTAATGCACATGTGGGTCCACAATATATGCGGCTAGGACCACTTTCAAGACTACATCTCGAATGATCTGTAGTGCATTATTAACTTCTGCGTTGGCATCTGCAAAGCCAAAGGTATGTGCAAAGAAAACCATTAGCTCCTCCCAAGTGGTAATTTATCTGCGTAACTTATCTGATATGTACCAAGACCTTGGCATTCCATCCAATGTGTGAATAAAAGCATGGACCCACTCATCCTTGGGTCACGATGCCCACAGTTTCTAGCATTCCCTCAGATGACTACAAGGGTTATTCTACCCATCATATCTCCCAGTGTGATATACCTCGATATCTTTGAAGTGCACAGTCATCAACAGCCGACACTGTGCCCATTCATGAATGGTCTCCTTATGAATTGGCCACCAGTGTGCTAGAGTGGCCTTTAATGCTTCTCCTAATTCCAACAAGCGCCGATGCAAGATACCTTCGCTTCAAAATCCTCAAGGAACCTAGATAGTTCCAGTAGTCCTTCATATATAAAAAAATCAATGATTTTAGTCGTGACATGGCACATCAACTGCGTGATCAACCCGCATTTTCTCAGTGCTACCTCATGCATCTGATTTTTCCAATTTTCCATCACATTATCAGAATCAGATGACACAGAGCTAGTGGTGTGCCAAACTAGTTGTCCATCTATTGTAGGATAGATGTAATCCTTAGAGATATTGTAAACATGATCCCATCCTCTCACAACTTCATCTTTTACTGGTTCAATATATCACTGTAATGTCTCGGTTTTGACCCCGTTGCATTAGATGTATATGATGATGTATATATTGTAAATGATCATGGTGTGGAGCTAAAGGCCAAGGCCCCACCATTGATTGGTTATGCTAATGTTTAGATTTAAATTTTTCACCGATGGTATATCGGGGCATGCGTCATATATATTATGTTGGTCATCATGTAAATATGCATATATGATTAATTGAATGAACACAACCATCTACGGTCGCGGCAACTAAATCGAAAGGTGCATGATTTTCACAAGGATAAGGATGTGGGGGAATTGTCCAACTTTAGCCAATGGGGCCAAAATCCATGTGTTTTCTTACCTTGTTTATCCCAACCACTCTCATTAAATAATTGCTGCTGGTGGTTGAGGCAGTTAATTGTTTGGGAGTGGGTGTGGCAGGACTATCAGTCCTTGCCCACACGCACACTCCACCCTCTGTTGCCTTCATGATTGCAATTCCACTCCAATTCGCATCCTCTCCACTACCGGTTGATCTCCATGCATTGTCTCCATTGTCTGATTCTCTTCACGCACAGGCTCTGGGCGGATTGGGTCTCACGTAGACATTTTCTTGGCTCCACGAGTTGCTGAGCCCCTACGCACTGCAAATTCGCATCCTCCTGGTAGCTGTTCATCTCCACGCACTTCCCATTTGGCTGCTCACTGTTTTCACGCACAGGAATTTTCCTGGGTTTTACCCACGCGATTTTCTCCTGCAAATTCGTGTCCTCTCCATTGCTGTGCATTCTCACGCAAAGGGATTCCTTCCTGTTTTTGGTCTTCACGCACCGAATTTTGCTGGATTTACCCACGCAGTAGTTTTCCTCTGCGGATTAGTGAATTGTGTGGCCGTATCCTATACTCACAGGACGATTGTGGGTTCTGCATTGTTGCTCATGCTCCCCCACAGGCTGGGAGACTGTAATTTCTTCCCCCAGCTCGGTCTGTATATGTTTTCTTGGTGATTTCGTTGCCCAGGACGGGCTGTGTTTTCCCACGTTGTTGGTTGTGGTTGTTGTGGTCTTCCTTACATGCTGGGGACTATTGTAAATTCGCCTGAGATTCATTTTGGCCACGATAGGGCCAATAATGACTCAGAAAGTCGTTTTCCTATTTAGGCTATTACAACTGACTTAGTTGCTTGTGTGCAATGGTTGGTCTTCGGACTATGAGAGGAGCAGGGATGTTGGCTTAGATTTGCTTGATAAACCTGGTGGCTGGAAACCACATAGACAGAGATAGAGGGCTGGCCTTCTTCTCCATCACCCCTGAATAGCATTGGAAGGGAATGCAGGGCCTGAGGGACTGTGTAGCAGAGAAGGGACTGATTCCTTGTGTTGGGTGTGTTTCGGTGTCTTAGAGGTTAGGCTAGTTTTGGTGTAGGTGTTCTTGGCTCTGTAATGAGCTCACCAGCTTAGCAATCTGCCTTCTACAGCTCCTTGATGGCCTGATAAACCCAACTCTGTTGGATTGGATATGCTTGAGTATGCTTACCTATGCGTTAGCCTGCTAGTTCCCTTATTCCTTGGAGAATCATGCCCAGCTCGGGGGTGGCAGCATTGCTGAGAGATTGAGGAGCACGCTGGCATATGGTTGGGTGGAACGTTGCAGTGACGTAGCTGGCTGCAGAAGGAGATTTCATAAGATAAGTGATCTTGCTCATTTTACTTCTACAACCTTATTTTTGGTCAATGATATGAAAATGATGAACATGTTGAATGAATGCTTTCTTAAATGTATGATGTTTCCGCTGTGCCTGATAGATGTTTGCATCTGTGCATGATAAATGTTCATGTGTGTATGTTCAAGCATTCTGTTTTAGCGAACATGTGAATGCACATGTTCATGGGGCTCTTAGCCGCGGTGCTAGTGAAGTTGGGTCGCGTCCTCTATGCCGATCGGGGCATGGGGACGTGACAAAATGGTATCAGAGCTCTGGGTTGTAGCAATGGGCCTCAATGGGCCAAGACGATGCAGTGATAGAAGGTAGAATTACCTTCTCTGTTCAACAGAGCAACGACAAGTTTCAAAAATTGCCTAAGTGTTTGAACAGTCGGAAGGATTGGCGAAATTGACTTTCGCTGTAGCGAAAGGTTTAACCTTTTCCCATCCGCCATTGTGGACGGCGAAGCGATTCCGCATCCGACATGAAATACTACCGACAGCCGACGCAGTCAAAGAAAGACAAATTTTGAAAATTTTTCTAAGTGTTGGGAAATCGGAGGCGGGAGTGATCTTCCGTCCGCCGTTGTGGAAGGATTCGTGAAGTGAAATTCCGCCAGTCGGAAGGGAAAGTGGTCCGTCAGTCCACCATTGTGGAAGCCAAAGTAATTTGGCTTTCGATGTAAGAAGTCAGCCGACGCCCGAAGTTGAAAAATTTCTCCAAGTAAGAGCGGACGTCGGAAGGATTCGGACTTTGGTGAGCCGCCGTTGCGGAAGCCAAAGTCATTTGGCTTTCGATCAAAAAGACTGCCGACGCCACAAGAGAAAGTGCGCCGATTGGAAGGGGAAAGTGAAGGAGCGTCTGCCGTTGCGGAAGCCGAAGCCATTTGGCTTCCTATGTGGAAGGACATCCGACAGCCGATGAAGGAAAGGAAAATTCTGGGTTTTTCCATGAGATTTCTCAACCGATTCCAACTATTTTCAGAGGGAATTTGCAGCTGTTTTTCAGTAAAATTTCGAGGCTGAAAAGGAGAAAAGAGGCAGCGATCATATGCACCAGATTGCGCGAAAATAAATAATTAAAAAAAAAAAAAAACGAGGGTAATGAAATTTTCTCTATTAATAAGAATTATCTTTTGTGTCTGCATCATCCTATTGGCATGTATGGGATTTATATCACAGTGGAAAACACTCGTATCTCCCTTAACACATTTAAACATGGTGTCTTTGAGATTTCAGAGATCGCAAGCGCAATAACCTACTTTCATGCTTCTGGAACACCAGGCCGTGAAACAGGGGAGTATACTACTTACAAAGGAAAATTCCCGTGATGCAAGCAGATCGCATGGAAGCGCAGATGTAGAGCAGGGGAAGGGAAAAGAGGATGCCTCCATTAACAAACTCCTCCTCTATTTAAGGGCTCCCTAGATGCTTACTTCCGATAGAAGCAAAGACAAAAACTATTGTACTAAGATTCGAGCATTAGTGGAGAATCCACTAATGTTATCTCGTCCTGTATCCTTACGGATAGCCGACGGGCATGAGGGGACCGAATCAAGGACTAGAATTGACTAAAGCAGAGTACTGCCATTATTACACAGTGGAGATGCTTTACTATGCGATCCCACGGAAGCATTTGTACAAAGATTCGAGTCAAGGACTAGACTTGACTAAAGCAGAGTACTGCCATTATTAAATAGTGGAGATGCTTTACTATGCGATCCCACGGAAGCATTTGTACAAAGATTTAAATCTTACTGAGAATATTACACAGTGAATATTTTGGGGCAGGAAATCTCATGAAAACCTGTCTGCAGTCATAGTCATGCAGAAAGACATACAATTATATCATGGCATAATGTCGAACTTGAGGATAGGTGTAATGACCATATCCAAAGCGTTCAATGAGATGATTCGTGAAGAATTGTACAATGATTTCATGCTTAGTTTCCCATCCATCTTCACCAGCATTGTCAGGAGGTACAAGGAACTCGATTTCTTGATAAGGGTTCACAGCTGGATCAATCTGGGAGTGGAATTCTTCGTACTGGTTGTCTTGGAGTTGGACAAATATGGCCGAATAGTTATTCATGATGAACCAACGGACATGGCCACATCGTCTAGTACTCTGGATAAAATCAAAAGCGTCTATTGGTTTGAGATCACGTACTAGATTATGCAAGATAGTGTATGGAGCGTGTCGGTTGGAGAAGCCGGGGATGTCTAATAAGTGGAGCATGCCAGGTTTTAATATCCATTGTGATAGGCCATATATCTGCCACCATTCAATGATCCATGATGGTGTGGGGTCATGGGATTCCATTATATCGATATCCGTTCCTTCTTGATCAAAAGAAAACTGCACATTGTAAAACAAATTGTTAGCATAATTTTGTAATGTCATACCTGTGTGAAAGCATTATTTCTGCCGTTCTGAGGAATATGTTTGTCGGCCATAATAATTGCTGAACCGGAGAATAGTAATATGACAGATTTGGAGAGTATTGTCATCATCGTCAAAGGAATACAACTGGTATGCAATTGTGCCAATAAACTTAAGATACCGTAAGGCTTCAAGTGCCCTTTCATTCTGTTCCTCAAGCATATCGTGGGTCCAAAGAAAAGGATGGCCAGTTCTTTGACGAATTTCTCTGATTGGATACCATGATTCATCCAACTCTCTAAGATGAATATCCAATGTGAATGCAATCCATCCTAAAGTGGTTTCTATCTGTACTTCATCTTCTTCATGTCTGATAAAATTGCAAGAAAGTGCAAATATAGAATGTTTCTCAATAAACTCTCTGCTGAGCATATCAGCAAAACTGTTCTTCTCACCTGGGATGAACTCAGTATCAAAATGGTACTGACTAAGCTGCATTATCCAATGGACCTGTTGCTGCCGCAACCTTTCTCCCTGATTTTAGTTTTTTCACTTAAACTCTGGGACCCCTCCTCTTCATTGTTTATTTGGATCGATTGATGAAGGCTTGGCGCCTTTGAGCATACCTTTGCATTTGAGGTTGATTTCCCACCTTCGTGCTTGCTTCGTTCAGTCAGCTCGAGTCACGTGGTCTGTTCTAGTACCCGTAGAGTTTGAAATTTTTGCCTTAACGAAGAAAATTGATGTTTTGGCCGCAATTGGGCCTTAGCGCTGTTAGTTTTCTCTTTGGATCGGGCCTCTTTTGAAAGAAGTTGAGTCCTATCTCACCCGCTGTTACGGCTCCTAGACCAAAGTTTCCGCCTGATTGAACTGTCACCCGATGCCCGATTCGTGGTTGTTCAAACCGCTTCTCCTGAGTTTCTTCTTACCCGACGTTGCGGCTGGGGAGATGAAGTCAGCCGCCGACATGTGTTTCATCCGACGTCCGACCAGTCGTCCCTCACCTGAACTTTCTTCTCCCTCGTCGCCTGTCTCTGACCTGCGGCCCGTCCGCCGTTGCGGGTGACGGAGCATTCTATCCGCCGACCCACTCCTCTCCGCCGTTCGATTTCCTTGGTCGCCTGCATTGCCACTCACCCGTTTCTTACGCTCCTCCACCATTGTGGCTCCTGGAGCCTTCTCCCATCCGGTGCAGAAGCCTTGTCCCATCCGATCCGTGTATCACCCGACTGCCGATTTACCTATTTGTTTCCGCCCGAGCCTACGCATTTCCCCTCACCCGGATGAACCAGGCTAGCTCGTTGTGGATGTATCATTATAATTTAAAAATTATTGATGCCTAATGTCTTAATTTAGTGGATAATGCACCAAGTTTGTATGCAAAAATCATCCCATGAATCACTGAAGCAAAGTGCCGCGCAGAAAAGGACAACATAAACAAATGACAGAGGCGCCAGTGGGGCATTTTTAGCAGTTACTGTCAGAAAATAAACGCCTGTGGAAATGATGGGGAAGGCGAAACGACCAGAAAAGCAACTGAATCGTGGAGGGACAGGGAAAGGTCACACACCGAGGGCAGCCTAGGAGATAGGAT